>JAOWCC010000469.1:0-584104 GCA_030867875.1 Actinernus sp. WN-2022
CCTACCACGCCTACCACGATCAAACACGCAGAACGAGTTTTTTATATAACTTCTCAAACAATACCTGTACTCATAAATCATTCGGAAGTATTGGTTGCCTGGCATTATGCTGCATACAATACTTGATCATGATCACAAGGTTTGTCATTGTTATGTTTTGTTGGTCATTTCAACAAACATGTTGTGGATAGGATAAAGAACTAAAAGTCGAAAGCATTTGTAATATGTATACAACCACAACTATATAGCGATCTATTCGTAACTCAACTTTTATATATTCTCAACTATACAACATGGCCGCCACGTTTTCCTCACTCGGCCCTCTGGGTGCCACACCATGTCCCTCATCCCCAGTCCCTTTTCTGGCGCTACACTCTTCCCCCTTACAAATTAGCACCTCCTCGTGCAATGCTACAGAGTCCCTATAGGCTAGCTTGGGCACGGTCTTCGTCCGTAACGAGTGGTCCTCTCCTGCAAAGCCACTCTCACCTCGTCATTCCGGCTCTGTGCCAGCTTCATGATCAGTTATAGGTTCAGCTTCAGTTTGCTCATCCCAACAGGGTTGAGTAGTAGTTGTAACCAGATCCTCGCTCCCGTTCTGCACACATGGATCCTGTAACTCGCTTCCAGGATGAGCAGTAGTGATTACTCCTTCACCTGGTGTTGCGCTGTCGGGGTCGCGAGTAGTACTTGTCTTGGCGCTGTCATCACACAGAATCATTCACATCTTCATTATCAGGACTAAGTACATCATCCATAGCCTCGTGGGAGGCTTTCGTTTCTTTAATCAACGATTGTGCATCATCTCCCTCCATGCGAAATGGCTGGGATGGTTTAAGTTGGTTATGGTGAACAACCCGGCGTTGCGTGCCAATATCTGCTTCGCCGCAGCATTTGATACGGTATACTGCCTCTCCTAGTTGCTTAATTACCTTAGATGGTGCGGACCAAGGACGATTCAATTTCATACAATGCCCCCTCCTTGATCTTTTGTTGTACCAGTAGACCAAATCCCCAACATGATATTTGTGCTCCTTCGCCCACCTACATGTATCATATCCAAACTTCTGGCGTTTATGGGCCCTACCAAGATTCAATCTGGCAACATTGAATGCATCCTGTAGCTACTTTTTGACTTTCTTTGACGGATGACTGGGCGCTATAGAACGTCGTGAGAACGTAGCAGAGAGTTTCGGGACGAAATGTTGGAATGTTGAGTTAGATTAAACAAAATTGTATTCGAACCACCATATGTTTCGCAATTAACAAAAAAATGGAACTCGTCTTCTATACTTTTGTTACAGGTTCGGCATATTCTTTCTTCGCGTTTCGTATAAAGCATAGTGTATCTTCCTCTTCCGATTTGTAGACAGTGATTGCTTATTCTAAGTTTGGTTAGGGCAGTCATATGCTAGATATTAGAGACAGCCTCGATGTATGATTTTAGCGCGTTATTAGTTTTAAATGATATATAAGTTTGTTGAAATCAGTGGAGGGCATGTTTTACTTTGGGCATTGAAGACATCGCTTAACCAGTGTTGGAATACAATATCTCAGTTGGAATACAATATCTCAATCTCAGTTTAATTTGCGATAGGAATCCTTGATAGTTAGATATTTCTTGTTGTGATAGCTAATTAATGCCAAAACAGAGTCTGTAGATTCTATTCTTATTTATTCTTACTATTTTCAAGCTTCTAAATGTAGATTCTAACTTAATTGGACACCGTATCATTTACTGATTCTCCTTTTATATTGGGGGTAGGGGGTAGGAGTGTCATACAAAAATATCTAGATGGAGAGGTGGGGACATGCAAAACACGTTACCATAGGGTCATGTCATTCCACCAGTCCCCCCTCCTCCGAGAGGACGTGAAGGTCTAACCATTTACAGCTCGTGAACGAAATTGTTTCTCAAAGGCAGCACCTTCTACTAAGTTATTTTAAGACCATGAGTGTTGGTCCGGCCGAGGTTTGAACCCGCGACCTCCCGCACAACAGACAGGCGCTTAACCACTTAGCTAACCGGGAGGCGGCTAATGCCCAATCAAATGCCCAATCAAACCCGTCATATCAAATCCCCTGGTATAGGGCACGGCAATTAGTAAAAAAAACATACAAGGTCAGTCCCCTGGGTTCCTGATCCATAAACCAAAGTGAGCTTTTCCCCCTCGCCGACGAGCAACAAACAATTAATTCTGACAAAGGTTCCCATGGATCCACCCCTGATGGAAGCCGCTGATACATGCATTATTTACCCATCCTTTTACAACAGCAACAAAAAGATTTATTTAAGGCAGCAGTCATGATTATGTTTTATGCATTCTCATTCAAATCTGCAGGAGTGCCTTTGCTATCAGTGCTGAGCTCCGTTTGCGAGGCAATAAGAATACAAACAATGTTGTTTGGGATTAAATGGCTATGTGTTACCACATAGCCGCTTTATTAATAAATAAATCAAGAACTATTATTAAGTTCTAGTGCATCAAAACCTGGCCTCGCAAAGGTGAGGGCCAAACAAACGAAAACTGTTACAACGAAAATATGAATAGGGGTGGTCAAGGGGAGGAGGTGGGAACTTCCAAAATGCAGAGCGTGTTCGTGTTTGCGATAAGAGCACGAGGAATGAATCCCTTAGAGGGGGAATTGATAATTACTCCTCCCATAGACGTGTCCCGGATGTATATTACATCTTTATGGTTTATGTACTATGTATAATCACCTAGTTTAGCCTGTATATTAATATATAAAATATATATAGTGGCACCAAGGGAACTAGTACTTCTACTAAGAAGAGTGCTAATGTATTTAGCATGGTATTGTTATAATTGAGGTCAAACACATTTAATCTATGTGTATACAACTATATCCACTACACTTGAAGGTGGTCACTACCAGAGATTTGGTTGCATTCTCAGTGTTGGCCTATGATTTAACATTCTTAT
Source organism: Actinernus sp. WN-2022 (assembly GCA_030867875.1). Lineage (NCBI taxonomy): Eukaryota > Metazoa > Cnidaria > Anthozoa > Actiniaria > Actinernidae > Actinernus > Actinernus sp. WN-2022. The sequence continues at coordinate 2,946 of JAOWCC010000469.1, forward strand.
CCAAGAAGACACGAAGGTCTAACCATTTGCAAATGTTAGAGCAAAGGAAGTACCAGTTCTTCCAGTTATTTTAAGGTGCTACCTGGATTTGAACCCATTACCTCCTGCACAACAGACTGACGTTTAACTACTGAGCTTACTGAGATGCAGTTTAAGCAAACTGGAGACTACCATATATGCCTTATGGGCCCAAACTTAGTTCAGATAAAATTAATCCAATTGTAATGAAATTATAAATACATCTGAGACATGTAACTTTGAAATTTAGAGTAAATTATTAGTTATCAAATTAATAATAGACTGAGTTCAATTGATGTCTCGTATTTCAAAAATAAACATGCGATTTCCACTCGGTTATTGGATTATTGGAGTCATTTGTCTTCACACCAAATGGTTGATCGCTAGCTGCCCAAATGTTTAGAAGTATTCCTGGATCCGTATTCCTATTTTACCGGAAGAACTGATAAATTGGGCCAATTTCTGGAGCCCATTTTCTAGTCTATGAGAAGCTATTTATACATTAAGAGGAAATAATAAATATCAACACTGCAACCTGGTATTAGAAGTTTATGTTTTAATACTTACAAATGTCAGAGGATTACAATTTGTTGGACCCAGTCGGCCAGTCGCCATCCTCCTTTCGTAAACCTGAGAATTTTCCATGCAAACGGCCAGTAAAACTCCTGTCGGTCCTAGAAAAAAACTGAACAGCTTGGTATTTCAGTCGAAGAAGTCTTTGGTTTCAGCAAAAATGGCCAAAAACTAGGTGATTTGCCATAACAAGGCATAAGCCAGCTTTGCATCTTTGCATCGCCGCCATCTTGGATTTTTCAGAGAGACGACCTGTCCCACGTGTCTGTCCCATGCGAACTCGGATCTGATTGGTTCACCGTCTCACGTGTTGAGAAACTCGAAACATGAAAAAAAACACTTGCGATCTATGACTCGTGCCGGCCAAAGGCTTGGACCGACTAATGACCATTTTAAAACTGGTTTAAAACTGGTCATTGTTTTGAAAAGGAATGGTAAATGATCATGATGCAGTTACACTGATGTGTCAAAAAGGAAATTCATCAAATAAAAATGTTATGCGTTCAAACTTGATGAGTAACTGAAAATCACGAGTGCCGAATGCGTTGATCTACATTCTTTGACTTCTGTCATAAGTGTCGTACAATTTGTTGGCCATTCGGAACCATTACCTTATCATAAAGAAGGAAACTTTAAAGTGCCAATGAAATGAAAACATAGGGCCCCTAAGGGCAACTCGTGGAAGGTCAGTGAGCTATTTTGGCATATACTAAAAATCACGTATTAAACTAACCGATAACGTCATCGTTACGTCATCGCCGCTAAGTGATTTGTGGGGACCCAATACCATGCTTGTCCAAGTTTGAACTGTCTGGCATTAGTAATGAGGGAGATATGGGCATCTACTTAAGATCACGTGACCGATGCCGTCAACGTTACGTCGTCAATACTAGGTGATTGATAGGGAATGACTGCCATGTCTGTCCAGGTTTGAGCCGGCTGGCATTAGAAATGAGGGAGATATGGGCATGTACCATAAATCACGTGATCGATAACGTCATCGTCACTAAGTGATTGGTGGGAACCCAATACCATGTCTGTCCAGGTTTGAGCCGGCTGGCATTAGAAACGAGGACGACATGGGCATGTACTTAAAATCACGTGACCTGACGTCATCGTTACGTCATCTCCACTAGGTACTTGATAGGGACCCACAACCATGTCTGTCCAGGTTTGAGCCGGGTGACATTAGAGACGTGAGATATGGGCATGTACTTAAAATCACGTGACCGATGGCGTCATCATCACGTCATCACCAATTAGTGATTTGTGGGGACCCAATACCATGCCTGACCAAATTTGAACTGTCTGGCATTAGAAATGAGGGAGAAATGGGCATGTACTTAAAATCACATTACTGGTGACGTCATCACCACTAAGTGATTGATAAGGACCCACTACCATGTCTGTCCAGGTTTGAAGTGTCTGGCATTAGAAGGGCACCGTCAATGCATCTTTTCCAGCATGACCAAATTTGGACGCGTACCATAACACTCCGTCAATGTATCTTCGTAAAATCGAACACTATTCGGACAGCCAACGGAGAGTCCTCGATGTACACAGAAAAAAACGTACACACCATAAAACGATGAATAAATTAGCTCGACCCCACTAACCCTAATAACTCGTTCTGCCCTTGCGCGCATCCACGAGTTAAAAATCGGTCCCGTTTCTATTTTTATTTTATTAAATTCTAAGTTTCTCATTCATTTTGTGCAATTAAAAATCAATATGGAGAGCGCGAACTAATTTTTTTCCTAACGAATTCTGGCGGAATTGCCAAAATCAGGCCATATATTTAATGGCATAAAAATTAAAGCAACCACATGCGTGACGTCACTGGGTCTGCGCATTTATATTCGCCGCCATAAATACTACAAAATAAGTGCATTTTTCCCAGTTTTCAATTTAAATATGTAATACTTTGAGTAACCTTGAAGATGACCATAGCATTTCTAATAGAAGCCTTCCAGTTGGCTTTGTGAATATAAATGTGCAGACCGCGTTACGTCACGCATGTGATTAGCATAAACATTGTCGCCTGATTTTGGCAATTATGCCCCACTTCGATAAGAAATATAATTACATTCGTGCTCTCCAAATCGATTTTTAATTGCGCAAAAAGGCTAGGGAAGCCTATAATTTAAACAAATAAAATATAAACGGGATCGATTTTTCCTTTCCGTTGGGCCTTTATATTCGCTATCTGGGCTGAACAGTTTTTTTGAGCGATTTTCATATAAACTGACGAACCTCGCGCACATAAGTGAGATGTCTGAAATCACACTGAAATCAGAGCAAATATGAAAAATAACTAATAAACTATGTATATACGTAGTCTTCAAGGAAAATATTGCATATAATATCAATCAAGCATCGAGGGAGGGCAGTTTATCTCTTTGCAGCTAATTAACAGCCACCAATCGTACATGGACTCGAAGATGCGCAATACCATGACAAATGCTTTTACCATTCATGTAGTAAATTACTCAACTCAACTGACGTCGGAGATCGCGGTCATTTAATCAATTACGTACTGAAACATATATCATGTTCATGCCAACTCAAGCCTGGTATCAGATATCTAACAAATGCATTGAGCAATTAGCAACAAATGTATATGCTATATCATGTTTTAAAATAATGTTGTGCTTTTATTATTACAGTGGTAGTTGATTGGGATATACCCTGTCACAAGACTGCTGCTTTAGCTTCTTAGGAGCTGTTTACATGATACTAGGAGGGTACCACCTGTACTAGGGTTGCCATAGCACAAGGGTCATAGATAGCCCGAGGTTATAAGCAAAATGATTCAAGTAGGGTATACTACTGCCGGCGGGTCAACTCAACACGATGCGGCCGTCAAAATCATTCAAACATAGAAATCAAAAGACACGAGTAGAGTTTTGGCGGGTTTTGATCGCTTAACGTTGATTCTGCTTTGTATGGTGCCCTTTATTGCTGTTGTCTAGTGTCCTAGAATGCTGTTATGTGACATACTAATTGCTAGAAAACTCCAGCAACTTGTAATGTGAAATTTGGCTCTAGAATAGAGTTGTCCAGGATAGACGAGATATCACTAGCGAACCGTTTACAAGGGCAAAAAATAGCCCTAGTGCTAGGATGATCCTACCTCTCAGGTAATTTGACCCTAGTGTTTGCGCGATGCTATAGTACCCGAGACAAAACTGACCCTTCACATGTAAACAGAACGCAGAATACAATGGCGGTTACAAGGGTTACCGTCCTATCATGTAAACAGCCCCTTACTCTTTATTTCATTTCACGTATCAAGAAATGGCCTATTGTAAATTTTGCTTGCCAATCTTGAGAACAATAGCAATTATCATGTGTATACACGCATGTGTATACACGCATGTGTATATATATTTGCATACGCCTTATTACCGAAGTTTCCATAACGACTCAAAGCTTACTAAACTATTTTACAAACTGATTAGATACACCACAACAAGATTAGGGTTAGGGTTACATTCGATAAATTTAACCTACCCTTCCTCGGGTAGGTTCTCGGAATTTCGCGGTCCGTTGAGTCATGTGAAAAGTTTGTTCGTTTGTAACAGACCTTATGAGGATTGAACATTAGCCACACAAAAACTATTGTATGCCAAAATGGAAGTGCAGAACAGTTCATATTAAACACAGTAGTGTTTTCAACAGGAAGTTCCGGTATACAAGGGTCATGACCAGGCCACTGACACCTTCAGTTGTCACTCATACTTCTTTTTTAGCCTTTGGCTTCCGCTTGAGTGCTCGATCTCTACTGACTGCTTCTCGCGCGAAATTCATATCAAACAGATTAATATTAAACTTTAGACTAAGAGCTACAGAGTTCATAAACAGTCATACAATAACGTTTAAAGTATTTAATAAACAACTATCTTCCCTCTGTTCACTTTTTGATGGCTTGTCCTATTTTAAACCCTCAAAATTTCGCATCTTATCAGGCGAGGCTGATTCACTTGCCTATGTTGGTTCCTTATTCGTGTACCATATGTATTGTTTTCTGAGATTAGGGTTCTTTGTATTTCAGTATGTCAGAGTTTTTGTCTTCTTTGTTTTACGTCATCTGTGTTCCGGTACACCTAGGGAGAATGGGACCGAAACTAAAAACGTCTGCAAAGGAGGCTAAGAACGTAGGAGCTCCTACTTCGTGTACCGGAACACAGATGACGTAAAACAAAGAAGACAAAAACTCTGACATACTGAAATACAAAGAACCCTAATCTCAGAAAACAAAAAACGTCTGCAAAGGAGGCTACTACGTTCTTCACTGCTAGTAATTTGAACTTCAAATTTCGAGTTCGTCATGCGTGAAAATAGGAGGGGTTTACTGCCTTTCATAGCGGAACCTCTTGTTGAATGTATATACCTATTTTAACAAGGTTGTCTCATGCTTGGCTTGTTACATTGTGCATATTGCATTGCACGTTCCAAGGCAGAAACTTCATTCATATTATGGTGTGTATCTTCTGTCAAGTCAACATGTGTGTTATAAGTATTCAATAATATAACAAAAACGATAACGAATTCAATATTTGCATTTGCTGTACACCCGCGGTCTTTGAATGCACGATGCAACTTGCACAAGACAACCTTTTCTTAGAAATCGCTGTATCTATCATTACTTCATTTAAAATCTCGGGGGCAAGAACGTCTAAGCACAACATCCGTTACTCAATCAACAGTTGGGATTAATCTCTTCATACATTTTTTCGTCATTCTTATCTGACTCTATATTATAATTTGCTGCTGCTGTAAATTGCTTACTGTCTGAAATCGCAGAAGAGTTATTGTGACCATCGTTACTTAACCCAGCTTCACCGACTTCGATAGGTATGTTACTTTCGTCGGCACGGTCTAGCGATTGGTAATCAGTTCCTGAGAATGGTCCCAGCTCCATGTATTCACGGCCAACGTCTTGCATGACTTGTGGTGGACCTTGCGGTAAAAATTGACGTTCTTTTGCGAAGGCTTCTGTAGCAGCTGTTAAAACACCTGGAATCCTGTTACTGTCATTCTGCCTGTGTCTTAGTTTCCATAGTAACATGGCGACAACACAAATAAGGATAATGATGACAATGGCCATGATGATACTGGATACCATGAGCCCGCTATCTTTGGCTTTAGAAATAAAGTATTAAATTAGAATAGCAGCGTAACACTGGAAAAACCAACCAGTTTCCATGGTATGGAAAAACCATACATGAAAAACTTAATTCTGAGTTCATTTATAGTATTTCCAACATATGGAAATATACCGTAATCTTGGAAATTCCAATGTACAATTTCCCATGATATTGCCATTAATCAAATTTTTCGATAGTATGGAAAAATACCGCACATTGGAATTTCCAAGATTATTGTATATTTACATAGTATTGAAATTCGAATATTCATGGTTTTTCCTATGTCTTGAAAGATGAGCATTTTCGTTTTCAATCAAGGAGAAAACAGAGTGGACGATATGTAAGAGGATAGTTTTTAGTTAATGATTGATTGGTTGTTTGTTACAGTTGTGTAGTGCTCGGAAATCCAAATATGTGGGCCTTTGTTGCAGGCGTTGCCTTCTCCTCCCTCTTTTCTTCTCCCATTCTCTTTCCCTTTGTGCCGCCATCGGGTTTTATCCGTTTTCGCCATGCAGGTAAAACTGCTCCGTTGTGGGATTAAAGGGACAAAACCTATTGTTTCTAATTAACACTTTTAGCCCTGAGTTTTTGGAACTGATTTTTAGCTATTTCTAGACCAAAAAGAACCCTCCCCCTAAGTAAACTGTTGTCATTATAACCATGGAATTTTCAACTGACCTATAATACTGGGGGCTAAAAGTTTTTAGACGGCCATTTTGATTTTTTTTTTGAATTTGTGGATTACTACGGAGCTGGCGGGAAGTTTGTTTGGCGGAATACAGAGAAATTAAGGTTTTTAAAGCATTTTTCACCATTTATAGAGTGCTGGAGGACATCATTAAGTCTGATCAGTACTTTCTCGAAGAACGGAGTCTGTGCAATGTTATTGTGATGGAGAACGAGCTTCATTTCACACTCGTAGAATGGGCTTGGACTTCTTCTGTCGCTTTAGCGTGGGCTTTATAAATGGGGGTCTGGAGCAACCTATCATAGCTTTTTTAGAATATTGGACAACATTTACTTGCCATTGATTCCAGTATGGCTTTAGACTTTGAAGAATGAAGAAGAATGAAGATGGGGGAAGGGCCATGTCGCTGTTTGGTAGGATTTCCCGGCATGCTCTGCGGTCATTATGGATGAATTTAGCTTGCTGTGAAGTGCTTATGCACAGAAAGGCTTGGTTCTGGGCAAGTTTAGTTGTTGGGAGACAGAAACTAAGGTTAGTGCAAACATGAAACTCTAAATGTTATGTGAAATGTGCATTTTTGAGAGAAAATTAAGAATCTGAGGAGAAATATTTTTTGGTAAGTGCAAAGAAAGGAGGATTTAATGAAATTATTCAATTTTAATATGCCTAAATGCAGTTCAGTAAGTAGGATCATTTGTCTATACCGGCATTATGTTGTGTGGCAATCTCAGGGCCTTGCTCTTTAAACTTAGCAAGACTGAAATCCTCAAAGCAAGTAACCAGTAAAATACGTCAAATGACGTGTACCGGCGTGAAAGAGCTTGTTGTTGTTAGAATATTATTTCGGATTTTGTCAAAATTTAGAAAAAGAATCCCATGGGAAACTTGCACCATTTATACAGCCAAACTTCACAAAACCAAATAGACTACATTCCCCATTTCATAACATCCTCACAACAGACAAAATGTTAATGTCATCAGTATGTCCCGAGTAGAGGAGGCAAACAGCCTCTTGTTAGTAGTACTCTACCGTAATGCATGTATTACTGTAAGTTTAATTTTACATGATCAGGTAAACTATACATTATAAGAATTCAACTCACAACAATATACCTTTGATGTTGCTTTCCGTTGTGGCCAGTAGTGTTACTTTGTACAGTGTTGATCCCGCTATATTCGTTGCATTGCAATTGTATATACCGTAATCCTCCGTTCCCTTCGTCCGGACAACCAAACTACTTCCAGTACCTTGAAATACGTGACCAGTGAAAATCACACGACCTTTAGTCCAGCCGTAAGACACCGAATGTTTGCTTCTAGCAAAACACACGAGAACAGCGATGCAATCAGCACAAGAATAAACAGTTGATGAGGATGATTCTTTAATAATCATTGGAGGGCCTATAAGAGTAGACAATTTTTAAGAAACAAAGAAAGTTTACGTAGAACATAAACCCCTTCCTTCGAAAACGATCACACACAATAAATAACTAGTATGATAGTATGTTAATCAAGTCAAGTGGAGAATTTGGTAAAGTTTGCTTAGACCTTATCAATTCAACTAAATCTGTCAGGAAGACATAGAGCTTGATGCATTTAACTAATTTATCGTAGTTTACTGTGGTATGTCCTCTTATTTACCACGTTTTGCATCATCGCATGGCCAAACTTAGTGTGGATTTCACGAGGCGCTGGCCGAGTGAAACTGTACCGAAATTTAACCATGAGTTAATGCAAAACGTGGTAAATAAGGGGGGACATACCACGGTAAACTACATGTAAACTATGTCAATTAACAATTGATAGAGCCTAGTAGACGAGGGAAATTGCGGGTGAAAAGTAATTCTGGCACACGCTATTACGCAATCGATCTTTCGCGAGCGATCACGTAATCTACAGTGGTAATCAATCAATCAGAAAACGACAGACTGAGCAGTTGTTGTAAAAAAAACAATCGCGGAAGTCTCAACAGAACACTAGAACCTACCAATAACAGTAAGATTGGTTGAGGTGCTCGCCATAGCAGAGTTGCTGACTGCTGTACATGTGTATACTCCATCGTCCTCTCGACTGGCTGATTGGATAATAAGTATTCTTCCACCATTTTTAATAGTAGCGCGTGGTATATTCCTTTCACCGTTCTTCGTCCAGGTTATGTCAGGGTCCGGGTTGCCTGTTACCTCACATGAGAGAGTCACAAGTGATGTTTCCACAACGGTTAGGATGTCTGGTAGCGGGTCGATACGTAGATACCCTATATTGAAATACAGTACTCAACAAAACAATGCCTGACTATTTTGATGGAAACGAAATAGCTTCAATGAGATACTCTCGAATGAAACTATATTAAACTTATATAATGGATGCATCTATGCCTGGAGTAAAATGATATCATATACCTCACAGCATAAAATGGTGACAACCGAATCGTATCCACTGAATGGTGATCCGGCCGAGCAAAGAATGAATGGACCAAAAGACCGGTCCATCCCACGGCTGCCAAGCCGGCAAACGTATGGCTTGACTAGTAAAGAACTGAATAAATACGAGGGTCTTAACACAACTATCTCGACGTTAAACTCGATCTAACAACAATGGTGGGGAAGTGGCCGTGCATTTATAATAAAAAAATAGCCTGGATAGAGGGCCGGCCATTGAAAAGCTGTATGCCATCTGATTGATCAGGAACAAATTCTCCGTTCAGGTGGACAAGAACAACGATTGCACACTTACCCACAATCTTGAGTTGTACTGTCTTCATGGCATATCCAGCTCGGCTTTTAGCAATGCACGTGTATTCTCCTTTATAGTTGCTGTTATCCTTGACATCAGTTATCGTCAAATTACCGCCGTTAACAACATGAAGGACAACAAGAGGTCTACCATTGAACAACCAACTCATTAACGGCATCGGTGCACCGGAAGCACTGCAATGAAATGTGACGTCACTTCCTTCCTTGACAACTTGATCCTTTGGATGTATGTATAACTGTGGTTTAACTTGGAGAAAAAGTGGAAGTGCACAAAATGAAACAAATTAGAGTTTATTACACAGAAATTTCACTGTGTGATACGGCTGGATTGTTTTAAGAGTTAGTTTTAGTTTTTCGAGCCTAATTCGTTATTCTAATGATTACGAGACCATGCGCGAACAATGGCGAGCTGACGTACATTACTTCGATCCACGGTATGTTTTTAATAACATCAGTATACCTTTTGCTTAGAATCTCTGATAATCCGATACATGTACGTGACCAAAACACGGCTAAAAGGTTTTGCAGCCACCTATAAATATGATGAGTTACCATGGAACGGCCGATATCATATGTCTCTAGACCTACTGCATGGAACTGGCCGACATATTTTATATCGAACAAGAGGGAGATCCAAGCAGTATTTGTCATCTAGAGTGAGCCGCTATCCAAATTCGTACTCCACCTTACAGCTTGTGAAACTAACTATAAGTGGTGATATATTAAGCTCCAACCCTGGTCCGAGCAATGTGAGTGAAACAACTTCAACGAAATGTCCCGTCTGTGAACTATCGCCCGAAATCACTGGGCTCTACTCTGTCACAGTAACACCTGCGAAACTAGGAACCATATCAAATGTGTTAATGTCAAACCGAAGTAGTTTGGACAGATGCTGCCATGCTTGTATTAAAACAAGAAATGCGGAGCGAGCTACAACTCTGAGTGATTTGCCACTCAATGGGGCATTGGGCTCCTTTGAAGACCGCTCGAATGACTGCTCTCTAGCGAACGCAGAAGTAAGCAAAGACTGCCATCTTAAGGAGCTTGTCACAAGCATTGAGTCATCAGCTAAACATTTTCGTGTGGCACATTTAAATATCTTAGTCTCCGAAACAAAATGGACGAACTGAGAATCCTTCAAAAGTCCTGCAACTAAAGCCATCTTGATAGAACGATCCCAGATTCACACATACACATAGACGGTCTTAAGATGTTACGTAAAGATAGACCAAGTCGTAAGGGTGGAGGCTGCGTTCTTTACTTTGCTGAACATTTACGTGTTGTACACAGTAAAGACCTGTATACAAAAGATTTAGAAGCGATTTGGATTGAAGTTAAGTTTCCCTCCACCTCCGCACTGTTTTCAGCTGTTTACAGACCGCCGGACAATAGAGAATTTTTCCAGTTATTGACCTCAACACTGGAAAAGCCATGGCTGAAAACGGGAAAAATATCTTTCTAATGGAAGATTTGAACTGTGATTTCTCCAATATCATGAGTGAAGCCACAAATACAGCAGTTCAATCGAACTCCATAAAGTTATACCATATGTTTGAAATGTTTAACATGCGTAATGTTATTACTAATCCCACCCGCGGGTTACAACCAAGTCAAGCTCGTTAATATACTTTAATTGTTACCACTAGAGAGGATTTGGTTTGTAAATCAGGTACTTTCCCTCTGGGGATCTCGGACCATCACCTAGTATATGCTTTATTACGCCTCAAGCACAAAAGAGCTCCACCAAAGATAATTAGCATAAGGGACTTCAAACAAATGAATAAGGAGTGTTTTAAAGCTGATATGGAATCTGCTCCGTTTCAAATCGCGGACATTTTTGACGACCCTGACGATTCACTCTGGGTCTGGAACTGGCTGTTCGAAGACGTCGCCAAAAGACACGCACCGTACAAAACGATAACGGTACGAAGTTGTTCTTCGCCCTGGATGACTTCGGAGATAATGTTAAAAAGGAACCCGTCAAGTCAATCTTTATTTTACCATATATATAATACATGACTGTATATACGTTTACACACAAACTAAAATGAAATTTATAATACAGTATTATTATTTGATTATTTGCTTGTTTGTTTGTTTGTATCTTTTTTCTATATCGATTTGTAGATCTATGTGGAATATGTTATATTATATATATAGTACGTATATATGGAAGGTGTTCAGTGATAAAATTCCAAGGGCAAAATTTTATAATTGGTAAATCAGCACTGCGAGTAGAAGCACATTGGTACAGCAAAATAACAAGGATTATGAACAAAAACAAACAAACAAATAGTCAATAATTAGGGTTCACTGTTTTAGTTTGAAAAGATGTAATTTGAGTTTAGCCTGAAAAATATTTAAGGATTGTGCTTGGGTTATAGTGTTATCAAGGGAATTCCAGAAGGTTGGTCCATGAACCGGAGATTCAAGCTTTTTAAGAAAGCAATCAGTACTAAGGATGAGGAAACATGGGTTAAATATAAGAAGTTAAAGGGGCCGTCTCACCCACAGTGCTTAGCGTGCTTTTGTTATTGTTTATATCCGGGACTTTGACCCCTATTCACGGCGGGAACCTCACGAACTAATAAACGTATTCTTTATGTTGGGTGACATGATAATTTTGATTTGAACATGGATGACCTTGATGAAACTTAAATAGTACCTTACAAGTTGAATGTGAAGTCAACAAAGTGTTATACACCAGTACTTGGCTGTACTATAACATTTCCCCCTCACGCGTCGCTGCTATAAACAGAGAACACACTCTCCGGGTATAAACACTAATAATTATGAAAGCGAGAGGTTTCTCTAGGGTTTCTCTCCTCGGTTCTTTTTTACTTGCATACAGAGAGAGAGAGCTAGAGAGAACTGCAAGCAGGCAATCTCGTTGCTGGCAGCAGCAGAGAACCAGTTCAAGAGAGAACAGTGAACGAATTACAGCTTGTTTCAATGGGAAATTATTATCACGGCGGCTCTGTTGTCAAATTTCGTGCGAGTATAAACTTTCATCGATCCGATGAATCCGAAAAGAGAGACCTGTTTCCACAAATTGAACGCCGAAGCCCTCAAAATGATTTTAGGAAATTGCTCAATTCTTTTCGGGTCGACCAAGCGGAGTTTCGTTGCCTATAATATTTTGTTGACTTTACCGCTCACCCGTCGCTTCCGCACGAACCCTGTCATCAGTACTATAAACAGAGAATACTAATAATTATCAAAAGAGAGGTTTCTCCCCTCGGTTTTATTTTCCCTGCAGAGAGAGAGAGAGAGAGAGAGATCATCTGCTAGCAGGCAATATCGTTGCTGGTGCCAGAGAACCAGTTCAAGAGAGAACAGTGAACGAATAACCGCTCGCCTGAATGGGAATTATTATCATGCAGTCTCGGCGGCTTTCCGTTGTTTGTCAAATTTAGTGCGAGTATAAACTTCAAATGAACAACCCGGTTAATCCGAAAATCTCGGCAAAATCACTGTCTAAAAGCCCAAATCCCGCCCTTCGAAACCAGAGAGAGGACCTGTTTCCACAAGTTAAACGCCAAAGCACTCAAAATAGTTTTAGGAAACTGTTCTTCAAGTGGAGTTTTGTTGCAAATTGTGGTCACGTAAGCCAGCCACGGTGTTCAAAAACCCAAATCGGCTCAAAGATAGTAGATACTCGAACTAAGCGCTAACATATCTTTACATATAAAGATTAATGGTCAGAATAGCTTCTCCATGTTGTAGGTGGAAATCGTGGACCCAAACGGACAATTGTTTCCTTTCGTTGAGGACGAATGAGACTGGCATCCATCAGAGAACTACGGCCACCTGAAATAAAACTAAAATTTGCAAGACCAAATAATTTAAAACACTTAAATAAGAGGCTCAATAGGAAGAACAATAAAAAAGGTTCAACCTAAAATGATTTTTCTGACGATAGCTGGAAGGATGGCAGAGATGTAGAGAAGATTAAGACCACTACCATAAAACTCTGGATTTCGATGGCATCGAAAATGGCCGCTATGCTATGTGAGCGCGCCAAGCACTGTGGGTGAGACGGCCCCTTTAAGGAATGAAATTACGATGGACATTAGAAGAGCCAAGAAGCTCTTCTTTAAGAATGAAATCGCCGAGGTGAAAAATACGCGTGACTACTGGAACTTACTTAATAAGGCAACTTGTCCAAAGGTGCAGAAAAAAATCGGGCCTTTGAAGCGGGAGGATGGAAGTTTGGCAGTAGACGACAGTGAAAAAGCAGAAATACTGAACACATATTTCACCACAATAGGAGAGAATTTATCGAGAAGTTATTTCATGTTCGGAGGAAGTAGAGAAGCCAGATGTTCCCGTCCTATCTAGTGTCTGCTTACGAGAAAGTGATATCAAGAGGAAAGTTGAGGCATTGAAGTCCAACAACTGCACTGGGCCTGATGGAATATCTCCTAAACTAATAAAGTTATCTGGCTCAACAATAAGCTCACCTCTGACTAATTTATTTACATTGATCGCAAACTCCGGTACTGTTTTCAATGCCTGGAAGATAGCAAGGTTATCGCCAATCCACAAACAAGAAGATGAATCAGAACGAGAGAATTACAGGCCAATCTCTGTTCTAAGTGTGCCAAGTAAAATTATGGAGTCATGCGTTGCTGACGCACTAATTAGGCATGTTTTTGAAGACAACAGTCTTATTACAGATAAGCAATGGGCATGCCGAAAGGGATATTCAACTGAGTTAATATTAGCACATCTAACTGAAATTTGGAGAAGGGCAATTGATGAACATTCAGTTGTCGGAGTAGCCTTCGTAGATTTTAAGAAGGCTTTGGACTGTATATCGCACTCTAAATTAATACATAAATTACACAATAATTACGGGATAAGTGGCTCTCTTCTGTCATGGATTACAAATTATCTTAAGGTTACCCTATACCTTCGCGGCATGTTTTAATGCTTTTGAAATTGATGGATTGATCTTCATCTTTCCGAAAAAAGTTTGCGAGATATTAGAAAAATACGTAATTTGAAGGAAAGTTAATAAATCGCTTAGGCGTGATAAATCCCTCTGATTCCATTACGTGCCACAGGCACCCTGCTGAATTTTTGCGGGAAACTACATCCGGAGCTTCAGACTCACAGTGAGCCGGGACTCGTGAGTTCAGTGATTTTATAGCGTTTAATTTACCGGTATATCGATCGTGGATATGTCCAGAAGAGAAAAGAATAATCCTTGGATAAAAGGTAAAAAAAGAAGACAGCCCCCAAGAAGATTCAAGAGAATGAGCTCGAGAAGGAGCAAAGTTTCAATACGGAGAAGAAAGTGATGCTCGCGGAAAGCGACAAAGGCTCGTGGTTCGAACAGCCTTCACGTTCGACGACTCCCACTTCGAGTTCTATTAGTACTGCTACAACTCCGACGGAAAGCTGTTCAGTAGGCTTAAACTTTTGCCAGGTACAAGAAAAGAGACGGAAGATTCAGAGAGTAGCAGCGAGCCCGCATCTGACTCCGATTCTAATGTCTTGGGTGACTCGCAGTTTCCAACCTGGGCCGTGGTCAATCCAGGAGTTCTAAATCGTGAACTTGAGCGAAGTTCAGCCTGTCGATTTTGCGGAACTGAAGGAATCATCGCAGCTAACATAGCAGGTTTAGGATCAACATCAACGTTCGGAGCATGAGGTTGCCTGCCACTCGCTCTCCCTTCTTGGTACAACCCGTTGATTTACCTTTCTTTTTCCCCTTTTGCGCATTATCTCTAGGTTTGGCCATAACACAACGCTCTTTTGAATATTTGTGATACGACACTTGTATGTATGTTTCTTATGCAATTTAAGCCACGTACTAATTTCCCGCGAATTTCTGGACTTGATTCATAGGCTCCGGGGATCCTTACATATAATTGGCTGGTTGGTTTAAGTGTTGACGTTTGCTTTGATGAGGTGTGATGTGTTTCCTAACCTTCAGAAGCCAAAAACGTCGATAGAATTTTATGCGTATTCACTGTCTTTGGATGCATTTATAGGGTATGAAGACTTGTCAGATCTTGATGAAACTTGGCCTAGTGTTAGAGGAGATATGAACCAAAGTGTGTGAGCGTTTAGCGATATTTTAATTATTTTTCTTATAAGAGTACTTGCCGTGATGAAACACAGAAACTATTTCGATTGAAACTTTGAAGATGAATTGCATTTGAACAAAGTAAAATATAAAAAAATGCTCACACACTTTGACAGGCCATCATGTGCTGATTGACATTATGCAGCCGAATCGTCCGTAGGCGCGAACGCGGAGGGGCATAAATTCGCTTCTGTGAGACTCGTCTTTTTTGCGTTTGTTGCCTTAGCATTTACTGAAAATGTAATATTTGTGCATTCTACATTATATAACCTTTCCAGTGATATATAGGTTTCTATACTTTCCATTAAAATGATGTACGCGCGATTTTATTTGCGAGAGACACCCGCGAAGGTATACGGTAACCTTAAGAACAGAATGCAACATACGATAATCAGTGACAGACAATCAAATGTAGCACACATTACGTGTGGAATTCCCCAGAGTTCGGTCCTAGGACCGATATTATTTAGTTTGTATACCAGTGGTATGCCTAGGGTTATCACATCGGGCACCACATATATGTATGCAGACAACACAACAATTTATTGTATTGGAAAATATATAGATGGAGTAACAGTGGCACTTAACAAAGCTCTGGATGAGCTTAAATTACTCCTTGACGCTACATCCCAAGTGCGAAGCTATGATCATGTCTAGAGGTATTTTCCACGGTCCATTAAATACATTAACAATAGGTGTTAATAGAGTTAAGTGGGTCACAAGTACCCGCCTACTGGGTATTTATGTAGACAATAAGCTGGACTGGTCTATAAGCACGTTTCAGATGTTAGGAAATAATTTGCTAACAAACTGTGCCTTCTCAAAAGAAGTCGCTTTTTACCAAGACATATGCTAATGGATCTATATTTTAGGGTAATACTACCATCGATCACGTACGCGTTACCAGTATCGGGAGGCTGTCCGAGTATATCAATTTAATACACTAGAAATTTTGCATACTAGGGCTGCAAGAATTATCTGTCATTTTCCCCGCGATATGCCTACGGAAGATGTACGTATTAAGTCAGGATGGTACTCCCCCTTTGGCACATATAAACTGCACTTAGCTAAGTTGGTTTATAAAATGTATAATGACCAGGTTCCACCATCCATGTCCACTATCACGCCTGGCATAAGTTACCTCAAAATCGATCACTAAAAGCGAGCCAAAAATATTTTAACCAGCACATCTTGTTTAATTCGCTGTCAAATTTAACGAAATTTTCGTATGTTAATATTAAATGAAATAACGTCTTTAGGATGAAACACGTTTGTATATTGACGTCGGTGTGACTCATTTTAAGGTCAAATTCTGCGTTACCTATGCGTTTGAAATAAAGCATGTTATCACAACAACATAAATATGTGTTTTTGATTGCCGCAATTTTAAAGTCTCTACGATAAATATTTGCCGAGTTATTAAGAACTGAAGTTTCCTGTGACGTCACATTTTCTGACGCCATGGGTCTGACATCAGTCATGCTTTCTAAATGGAATAAACATAACAAAGACCATATTGCGGCTATTCAGTGTATAGTAAGTACAGTTCCTCTTTAAAACCCGAAAAATACTTGAATAGTTATTTTTAAAAGACGTTTTCAAAAATATATGACGTCATAATGACGTTTCCTCTTTTTCACTGCGAATTTAAAAGTATTTCCTCTCAAAAGTTGAAAATTCTAAAAACATACGGTTGTGGGTACCGATTTACTCTTTTGATTGCTAGATTGTCGTAAACAAATATTTTAAACTCTAAAAGATGAATGAAGAAGTTATTTTGTAAATGGTTCTGTATTGAATATTTCCCGCCAAATTTTGGCGGGAAAATTGCCAAAATTCTAAATTTAATAACGTTTCTCCCTCTTAACCAATCGAAATCGGGTTTTCGGTTTCTTTGTTGTCGACATGATGGGAAATCGAAAATATAAAATTTACTGATGTTCAAGGTAATTGAAAACATCGAGAAACCTATTAAAAATGGATACATGAAGTAACTGTGACGTCATCAAGATGTCTACGGTAGATCAAATCATCGGATTTTGTTTAGCTCGTCGGTCTTCATCATCCCACAAAAATTCAATCTTCTATGTTGGAAACTTTTGAAAATATAGCAAAGTGATAGATTTTAGGGTCATTTGTGCCAAGCGTGTATAATAACGAAACGCAATAATAGTAGAGGTTTAAGAGGTAAATATAGAATTATTGTTCCTAGGTTTAACACCTATCATATGAAGCACTCCATTTCACATAGAGGTGCAATCGTCTGGAACGCTTTGGCCGATAATTATGACCCCTCAGCTAGTGTTAAGGCATTTTGTAACATGGCAAGAAAGGCTGAAGCATGATATTAACTTTAATGCAGTATCGGTACAAAATTTGCATAAGGGTAATGATACTTTTATATTTTATTGATTGCGCTGTTACCCGTAGGATTTCGTCTATAGTAATGTTACTATTCATTAATTTTAAACATATATTTATATTTATTTATAGTCAATATATACTTTAGTTAATTAGTAGGATTCCTCATATATAGATACTATTGTTAAATATAGATTTTTAGTCAACATATATCTTAGTATAACATGTACTAGTTAAGTTCTTTTAAATTCTTCTGTTATACACGACCCCACAAGTACTTGTGCTTTAAACATTTATCGTGTTTAAATAAAAGTTATTATTATTATGCTATACGCGGCGATCATTTACATTTTGCATACACAGCGTCGCATTGTGTATGCGAGAACAAAGGTTTTTATTCTCCTGGGATTAAACATGGCTGCCGCGTGAATAAGGACGCGAATCGCTCAATATTTCATTTCCAGCTGCGATAGCTGCGGTTCAGTTTTCGATTGTAAAGTTTATTCTTGGAGATGTATAACAGTTAGTATATTTCTAATAAAACAGCAAAGTGACAACTGTTTAATTGTGTTTGATGAACTGCCTGAAATCAAACTTCGCTTTTTGCTAGTGTCCAGTGTACCAGGAAATTGTTTTTTCACGGATTATAGCTATTTTCTCTCAGCTTCAGTCGATTATTAAGCCTTGCTTGGAGATTTGCCGGGCTGTTCTTTTATCTGCCAACCGCAAATTTATACTAGCTTACAGGATTTTCAAATTTTCACTTGAGCTGAAACTCAAAGAAGTAAACAAACTCGGTGCACTTGACTCTTGAGAGAACATCTGATTGTCTTTTTCAGTAAATTTCTTTGGTCATATTATAATCAAATAATAGCATAATTTGTACGTGACATTTATCACTCGCTGTATTTTATATGCCAAATATCACTACAAAAATCTGCGTTTATGAACCAAAAGGCAAAACTTACAATGTAGCTTCGTTCTGTATCCATCGCACGCTGCTGTAAACACGAAGTCTCATACAGATGAAACGGGAAAATAAAAGGTTACAAAGGAACCACATGTTCTAGTTTACATGGACTAATGCATACTAATGACCGTGGTGCTCACTAGTTCTTGCAAGTTATAAATGAGAAATAGCTGATCATCAGAAGTTTCTGTACTGCCTTGTCCGCCAAAATTTTGTCGCTTATATAATTATCTGTACAATATTACAAACAAAGGAAATCGCTGTCTTAGCCAATCAGGTGCTGCTGATAAAATTTCGAAGAATATGATTGGCTGCGAGATGTCGGGAAAAGCTTTCTATAAATAGACTACTCTGTAAACTGATGCGCCAAACCCTATTGCTGGTGTGCATGTGACGTCATGGCCGCCATGTTGGATGACAATAACAAAAGATTCCTCGTTAGCTTCTCTTGTTGGTTCATCCAACATGGCGGCCACGTCTTTGTTATTTGTATCTCTTGGGATTGGGTTGCACACCACCAATAGTGGGAGATGGACACTTCTGGTTATGGACTTCTGGTAGAATGGAATATTATAATTCACACAGAAGTTGTTGTTTGTTTATGAGTCGGCATTGCCGAGTGGATTCCTAAACTATTATCCCGAATACCATACATGTAGATCTTCGAAGCACTATCTCATGGTCCAGTGGGAAGTTTATACGATTCTAAATCCTGAACTTCTCAACTGATGCAAAGGTCGTTCCAGATCAATTGAGTTTTGACGTGACGTGACATTAACAGCGTGATTTTCCATTGTCTTTCTCATTATTAACAATCACGTGTTACGCGTGCGCATTACCGTGGCACTGTTCCTTTAAATCGAAACAAGTCAAGTGTTCCTCTGTAGAGCAAGAAATGAAGTTCATTATTCAAAATTTGATTTCATTCTTCGTTTTAAACTGCCATTGTTAAAATTAAACTTGCAAATTGAGGTCGAATCAAATTTTGATTGTATTTCTGTACAAAAGGCTTGTACATCTTTTTCCACAGCGTACTTGAATTGTAGTCACCTTCACATCTGTCCTTAGTATTGTCACACAAACGCTCGCCCCAAGAACGGGCTGTGAAGGAGACCAATTTTGAATTTAGGCTCATTTTTTGAATTTTGCAAGTTTCATTTCAACAATGGAAATTTGAAACGAATGAAATCAAATTTCAAATAAAGAACTTCATTTCTGGCTCTAGGGAGGAACGCTTGACCTGTTTCGACTGTAAATGAAGGAAGCAGAATATTAACAGTGAATAACAATGTAACAAGAGAAGAAGAGCGCCTGAGGTCAGCATGACACAAGCTGTCGATAGTTTTACTAGATGGACAGGCGGTATTGCATAATTTTACACCACGCCCACAATGGATATATTTATGACAATGGCGATTCCTGTCCTTAGGAACAAGGTGTATTCTAGGATGGACAGAGTTAACTTGTCTCTTGGATACGATTTACGATTAATATCAATGTTGTAACATAGGGACCCTATGGCCACCTATTGACTCCATCTCTGTTTGTGATGAGGTGATCTGCCCATCCTCCCTTGTTAGAAACACTGGTGCACCTATTTGATTCTTCTTTGACAATGGAACAGTATGTTACTAGTGTCTGTATATCTGGCTTCTACCATCTTAGGAATATTAGTCGTATAAGAAAATACCTTAGCTTTCAGTCTGCTGAAACGTTAGTCCACGCATTTGTTACTTCTAGGTTAGATTTCTGTAATTCGCTACTGTATGGTTTACCTAAACACCTTATTGTCCGTCTGCAGAGTGTTCAAAACGCCGCAGCTCGGGTGGTTACATCAACCCGTAAGTGTGACCATATAACACCTGTTTTGTTCAATTTACACTGGCTTCCGGTAGAAGAACGGATTATATTTAAGATATTATTAACTACTTGTAAGGCTCTACACGGAACGGCACCGTCATATATCGCCGACTTAATTACTGCGCGCCTATGTTCCTAAGCGTAATCTCAGATCGTCTTCCAGGAATCGGCTTGTAGTCCCACAATACAACTTGCGGTCCTATTGCTATAGAGCATTTTCTTGTGCTACGCCTACTCTGTGGAATTCCCTGCCACAGGATATAAGGGTCTGTGACTCACTTATGAGCTTAAAGAAGCAACTCAAGACCTATTTGTTCAAGAAGGCATTTTATTAACTCCAGTTAGTTAGATTTTATACATATCTTTGTTTACTTTATACCATGTAAAACGCAGATTGTTATTATCATTTTACCTATAGTTAGGCAAGCTTAGTTTTTAGTTTCTCATTTCTATAATGTAATTAATTAGTTAGCTGTAGTTGTAGGTTAATTGTTATTGTTGATATAGTTATTTATTCAATATTGCTGTGAGCGCCATTTTATTGTTGCGCGCAGCCTTGTGTATTTCTTAAGCGCTATTGGGCACTTACTCTCTGTGGAAACAGCGCTATATAAATAAAGATTATTATGATTATTATTTTGGTATATACTAAAAATCGCGTGACCGATGACTAAGTGATTTGTGGGGACCCAATACCATGCCTGTCCAAGGTTGAACAGTCTGGCATTAGAAATGAGGGAGATATGGGTATGTACTTAAAATCACGTGACTGATGACGTCGTCGTTACGTCATCACCACTAAGTGATTGATAGGGACCCACTACCATGTCTATCCAGGTTTGGAGTGTCTGGCATTAGGAGGGCACCGTCAATATATCTTCTCCTGCATGACAAAATCTTTCAATTCTTCGACGCGTGCGTACCATAAATATCGAACACTATTCGGACAGCCAACGGAGAGTCCCCGATGTACACAGAAAAAAACGAAGTACACACCATAAAACGATGAATAAATTAGCTCGACCTACTAACCCTAATAACTCGTGTTCTGTGCTTGCGCGCATCCACGAGTTAAAAATGAAGGATTGTTATTTTAATTTCCGTAAGTTTAATAAAAACAAAAGTACTATGTTGTGGAATGATTTTGTCCTTTTATTGACAATTAGCTGACAAATGGCAGTTGGACAAAAGAATATAAGGTTAATGAAAACAAACAACTTTCGTTACTTCTAACATATTTAAACAATACTTATCTCGGAGGAGATAAAAGGGTTAGCTCCTCCTCTTGTCACGCCTTCAGAACTCGAAATTTGTAATTCAAATTGCAGAGCAGCGAGAAAGCAGGTATCTCAGTCCACTCCAGTTAGAATGCTAGTGTTTAAAGTTTAGAGTAAAAAAATGAACAGATAACATGAACAGAGGGGATCGAGATGATTGTTTATCAACGACTGCCAATTGTAGTTTTTGTACTGTTTACGAACTATGTAGCCATTACTCTCAAGTTAAACATTTATGTGTTTGATTTGAATTTCGCGCGATTAGAAATCACCGAGGGAGCACTCAAGCGGAGCATCACAGAGATGTGTACTCCAAAAAGGCTGATTGACAACTGAAGGTCACAAACCCCTGGATCCCCCTTTCCGGAACTTCGTGTTTAAGCTCGTTAACACTTACACAGCACTTCAATTGTTGTGTTGGCTGTCCGGACTCCACTGTCCACCTGACATGTGTAGTTCCCAGCATCGCCGTACGTCAAACCAGCGGTGTGCAGATAAAGGAGACTTGTCACGTTGTCTGTAGGCCGTATGATGTCTCTTTGTATTCTTTGTACCACCCGATTCGTGTCTTGAGCAGTGAGAACGTCAACAACTGGAACTGTTATGTTGCCTTGAATCCATTTTATGTACGGTTTGGGGTATCCACACCCGAGGCATTCGATGCTGACGTTCTGTTGTCCATTGAGGTATGTTTTGACTAAGGGCGTGCTGACATAGGCATTGGCTGAAAATGGATAAAGAATAAAATTAAGTTGATAATTAAGCAACATGCATAAACATGCATAAACATTAAGATTTAAATCATAATTTTTTTTAATCTTAAATTTTTCTCCTTAGTATTTACTAATTGGTATGTTAGATATAGCATGATTAGTATACTATGTGTGTATATATACGTATGTATATATATACGTATGTATATATATCGATTATTGTTTTTCTATTGTTATTCAAATTGAGATTAGTATGTGTGTTTGCTACATTTCAAATTTAACATAACAGTCTAGTGTCTAACTCGATAACCTCGCGGTTTATTTAGACTAGGCATTTCCTCCCGTGTTACTATATTTTTGTAATTGCCAACGAGTCAGCCGAGCGAAGACGCGAGGCTGACGAGGCGGCAGCAATATAGAGCCGATGCCCGAGGATATGTGGATATGCAGAAAAAATCTCAATCACTCTGTGAAAATGTAATGTAATGTCCTGTAAACCAAAGTCAGAGCCAATGAGAGCGCGAGTGTATTGTGACCTCACGAGAATCGCACGTGGTCGTGTTGATCGTCGAAGTGGCGGTGCTGAATACGAATGTCGACAGCGAGGACGAGGTAAAGTATTCCTTTCTTCGCACTGAAAACATTCTGATTTGCTTAAATAATTTGCTTTCTTTTTGTGGTGTTGAACTATTAGTAATTCTGTACCGTGAATAATCGAACCATTTGGTTCAAAATCGAGCAAAAAGTGCTCAAATCGAACCAGCGTGTTCACATCGAACCAGCGTGTTCACATCGAACGTAGTGTTCAAAAGTTATTACAAAGGTTGATATCTCTTTCTCGTTAGTTCCAGTTAGTCCAGCAATATGTTTACATTGACTCAGACACCTAGAGGACTAGAGATGTGAACATTGAGTGCATGGTCAACCCAACAATTAATATCTTTGATACTAATTATTTCTACATCTGTAAACACTTGGGTTTATTGCCAACGAGTCAGCCGAGCGAAGACGCGAGGCTGACGAGGCGGCAGCAATATAGAGCCGATGCCCGAGGATATGTGGATATGCAGTAAAAATCTCGATCACTCTGTGAAAATGTAATGTAATGTAATGTCCTGTAAACCAAAGTCTATTTTAAAACCACATTAACTATTATTCACGAGAGATAAATGACCAATAGTAGATCACGCAACTACTTTTCATACCGATAAAGGCCTAGGGTCTTTATACGGATTTCACTGTGAGGGCCGTGGTTTTTAACAGGGATAAAATCCAAGGCTCTCGCGGAGAAACGGCAAACGACATTTCCAGACCGGAGCGGATTGTGGGTGTAGCTGGTGGAGGTCTGTTGAATTCGTTTGTTTTTGGGTGAAAAGCTTTAAGACGACTATTAATGGTGTCCTCAGTTCGAATTGATTTTTGAATAACACCAAAGTTTATCCGTTCCGCACAGATGAATGCAGCCACAATCATTTGCCATTTGCAATTTGTCTGTGACAAACGGCAAACGAAACAGTGACAGTGACATTTTTATAGAAAGACTCTTGCCGTCAATCTCAGTTTATAACGACTCTGTATCTTTACGACGTCGCGTTTTTATTCGACTAAAACATAACCTTGTGACCGTTTATTACACACTACGTAAAAGGACTCCCGCTACAAAAGAGATTACGCATCGTGCGTTTTTCTTCCCTAGAACGGCAGAAATGACCACACAACAGCGATTGAGCCACGTTTGCATGCTGCTTGCGGCTTCTACATGAAAGTGAGTTGTGAACGTGGGAATTATTTTCCATTTTTCTTATAGATTTATTTAGTACTTTCAGGAAACTTAAATAAAATCTGAGGTTTCCCATAAAACGTGGTGCTTCATCTCTGTATTGTTTACTCACGTGAAGTTTCAAGAAGTTTGGATGGAGTGTACGGTCCAGGTCCAGCTGTTGTGTATCCACGTACTCGTATATCATACTGTGCACATGTGAGTAACCCAGGCACTGTCGCATGAGTGCCAGTAGCGTTAACCATCAGCACTTGATTTGAGGACCTCCTAGCTCGTCCCCTTTTAATCAATGTTACAAATACTTCATATGTGATGATGTGACCGTTTGCGTCATCTCTGCCAATAGGTAGCCAGGAAATGAAAAACGTAGTAGCATTCAGTTCTCTGATCTCGACATTAACCGGATAGGCACTTGGCGCTGCAAAAGATATATTAACAACAACTTATTTGTGGTGTTGAAATATGCCCCAATATATCGTCCGTGGATAAGGCTCATATAATCGTCCCGATCGCTTGATTCTTTTGTTCTGCATATTAAATTTACGCTTCGATTCACACCGAACAAAAGGCTCAAGCGATCGGGACGATTATATGAGAACCAGCCTTTAGCGACCTTACGTACAGAGGACGGCAACGGCTGTGGCGACGGGTCGTAAAAAGTGTTTTCTCGAGAGATTTGGTTTTTATTGATTCCTTTATTCACCTTTTATCGCTTTTCACAACCACATTTTCGAAACATATGATAAACATATAGTTCAGTTCATGCAGAACGGAAAACGAAGTGTTTTACTTTCCTATGTTCGCGTTCTTTTATAACGTGCAATTTGGGGTTTTCACGTTGGGTTTTTGCAGAGAACGGTGAAAATATAGGTGACTGGGTGCATTTTCAGGTGCAGTTATTGTATTTTGTAAAGGCTATTGTTTTATGCCGTCGTCCTAGATGTTGCGTCCTGGTTTCGTAAGGTCCCTATTATCTGTTCTGAGAAGAGAACAATTCCCGAGAGTAAAGCTCGAGAGAAACTGTAACCTTCGAGGATCAGATAATGTTCAAGGACAAATATCAGCGCATATTTCGACGCCACAATATAGTTTATAGTTCTTATCATCCTTAAAATATCTTCTTTGACGCGCGCTTACGCTCACAGAGGGCTATTCGCTGATATTTGTCGTCAGGTGGAGAGAAAATATCGGACACGTGACGCATTCCACCAATCAAGCGCATTGCGTGGAAATATGCCTTGTTATAACCCATCAAATATTTTCTCTCGCGCGTGATTGGTTAAATGCGTCACGTGACCCGATATGTTCTCTCCGCGAGTGGGAAATACCAATCAATACAGCCCCTGTGAGCGTATAAGCACGGGTCAAAGAAAATATTTGAAGGATAATAACAACAATAACCTACATTGTGGTGTCGAAATATGCTCTGATATTTGTCCTTGGACATTATCTGATCCTCGAAGCTTACAATTTTCTTCTCAAATCAGATAATGTCCGCGGACGAAATATCAGGGCATATTTCGATGCCACAAATAGGTTATTGTATTTATATCTGTAGTGTTCAACTACTTCCTACTTAGTATTTCCTTTGTTGGTTTGTAAAAATCAATCTTCGACATACAAACTTATTATCTCTACATTGGAGCTACAACATTTGATCGCATGAATTAGAAGAGAAACAGCTCAGTTCCTCAAAGCCCAATTAAGCTAATCCAAGGGTAGTCTTTAGTTTGATTTGCTAACTCGTCGACTACTTCATAAAGCAACCCTTATCAGATTTGGGGTTTAAAATATGTTGCTTGATGAGGAATGAGTAGTACTCCTAGGAGAAAGAAAGTGACCTTTTACCAAGAGAACCAAAATCCTAAGCTGATATTTAATCCTCGATTAACGATAATCGGGCTTCAAGGAACTAGGTCTGAATTTAAAGGCAACTCCTTACGAAAGACTTTTACGATGACATCTTTTCGAGGTGCATTCGGTCCGGCCTTGATTGTGACGGCTCTCACATAGAACGTGTACGTCACGCCACCAAGAACGGACAGGTTGTACGTAAGGCTGTTTCCACTCACGTTGACACTACTAACATCAAAAGGCTTTTCACTGTGGTTGTATGATATTGTGTACACGGTGATTCTCCCGTTGAGATGATCAGGTGCTTGCCAAATTAACGTTAAACGGGGCCGTTCGAGGTACTTGCAGGGGTTATTGAGGCTTGGAGGTTTCGAGGAGCACTGGGTGCTGCGAAAACAAATATGAACAAACAGCTCTGATACAACTGTATATGCACAGAAAAATGGCTCAAACTAAAGTATAAATATCGTGCCTAACTTGGTCTCAATTTCGAGCTCTGGAAAGGGTTAAATTTCGATTATTTTTCTTCTAGGGAACTATGCGAATAAAGCTCAATGCAAATTAAGGATAAAGTGTATAGCGGTCATCACTTAATTCATTACTGTTGTAGAATTCATGAATAATTCATAAGGGTGGTATGATACAGTGCACAGGGTGAGGGTTGTCCAATACTCTGACAAATTTATGCATAATTGTATTGTATTATATCGACATAACAATAGCTTAACAATACAATACAATAGTAGAACGAAGCAATACAATAAAATACAAAACAATGTTATGCATAAATTTGTCAGAGTATTGGACAAGTATGCACAGGGTTGGCTAGTACATGATGACCTCTGTATATCTCCATACGACACTGATTAATACAACATCAGTATTGTACCCAGCACGCCTATGCTAGTGTCTGTTTGATGGATGTATCGCAACCGAACACTGGCTTTCCCTACTCTGGTCAGGTGAAATCAAGTCAAGGTAAAACTCATGTATTGATGCATATAGACCATTGCACGTGCTTTACGCATACTGCGCATGTCTGTGACGCAAATTATAGCGCATAACGGCTCGCCATTGTAAATGCCCATACAGATCCTCTGCTCATATTGTATATACAGTCCCTGTCAAAAGTTTTTCACACCGTACGAACCACATGTGGTAGCATGTGGCACATGTGCCACATGTGTTTACCACTTTCGGTAAAATGAATGTGGCGAAATGTGGCGAAGCGAAATCGGTAACTGAACCACTTTCGTTAAAACACAATCGGTGACCGAACCACTTTCGCTAAAACACAATCGGTGACCGAACCACTTTCGTTAAAACACAATCGGTGACCGAACCACTTTCAGTAAAACGAAATCGGTGACCCTACCACCTTCAGTAAAACGAATTCGGTGACTCTACCACCTTCAGTAAAACGAATTCGGTGATTCGACCACCTTCGGTAAAATGAATTCGGATAGTCATCATGTTATGTAAATATGGCGCTACGTACGTGATCAATTCTAGTTTAGTTGTAGCAAAGGTCGGCGTTTTTATTCATCTGATAAACTTTACAGACTTCTGTACTTTCATACTTTAATCTATCCCTCAATCCCTTCACGATTCTTTAAAAGTCGTTGCGTACGCTGTATGTTTTCAATTCAACAGATTCAAGAGCTTTTCGGTGCTTACATGTGCTTTCAGCCGTGGAAACTAATTGTCTGGTTTTTGACACAACAAGAATGTCGCGAACTTCGCGGAACATGTGATCTTATTGCAGAATGCAGAGTAAATAATGCGGGAAAGTTTCTCAACTTTTAATACTGGCAAGTGATAAACGTCTACCAAATTGGATATTCTGGAATTCTTTTTATTTAACGTGGGATCCGTCATTTTGCTCAAATTGCTCGAACAGAAGTGTGACATTTTTGAATAATCAATGAGCTCTGACAGCAGTGTTTGTTTTGCTTTGAGATCACACCAAAAATTATCTTGATATCTTCCTACTGAATCAAATGCTTTCAAAGTTTTGTATTTTATTTACGGTCTGAACAGTTTTCACCTAATGCGAAAACTGGTTTGAATCCATTCTGTCAAATAAAAACACCCAGGTGAATACATTTCATCACTTCGTCAATTTGTGATTGGCATTGCGGTTTATAATTGCTGTGAGACCGGACTGCAGCGATTGGTCTGATGTCAGATGTGAAACAAACAAGTCTCAGGTCCTCGATCGATCAAACATAGGACCTGTAAAAACTCAGACTGACAGGTTCACGCGTGACTGATTGCAATTGCACAATCTTGATATTTTAATTTCGAAAACATGCCTTTCCAGAATCCGCAAACATTTGCAATGCTTTTGGTCGGAACCTTGAACAACGCAGGAATCTCTCGTAAATGTTAAACTACGGAAGCTAAAGTTCGTTTGTTGATTATTGCTTACTGGCGGGGCCCGCTTTAAAAGTTTGCCGCTAGATTATGAACGAACGGCG
Source organism: Actinernus sp. WN-2022 (assembly GCA_030867875.1). Taxonomy (NCBI): domain Eukaryota; kingdom Metazoa; phylum Cnidaria; class Anthozoa; order Actiniaria; family Actinernidae; genus Actinernus; species Actinernus sp. WN-2022. Next base: position 31,520 of record JAOWCC010000469.1, read on the forward strand.
GTTGTTAGTTTGTGGCGTAAGTTTAAGGTTATATATTCACAGCAGTTCATTTTTTTTCAGTTTGTTAAGTTTATCAGTGAGGTTATCAGAAGAAATAGGAAGGAGAGAAATGCTCTTAGCCACTTCGCGGCTTTCTCGGTACAAATCACGATCAAAACAAATAAGTTGTTCGATGATCGCACCAGGACACCGACCTGACGCTTCGCCGACAATTTGATATATCGTTTCAAAGAAGACAAAACGAGATATCATTTTTGAAATTTAAACTTCAGCATTTTCAGTTTTAACGTTGTAAAAATCACTTTAGTCGCAAGCAGTGAACTACATGTACAAGTAACAACTTGTAGACTGTCTTGACCTGCAATGTTTGGTGAAGCGAAATCGGTGACTGAACCACTTTCGGTAAAACGAAATCGGTGACTGAACCACTTTCGTTAAAACACAATCGGTGACCGAACCACTTTCGCTAAAACACAATCGGTGACCGAACCACTTTCGTTAAAACACAATCGGTGACCGAACCACTTTCAGTAAAACGAAATCGGTGACTCTACCACTTTCAGTAAAACGAATTCGGTCTTAAAACGAATGGAGTTTACCGAACGAAATCTACCACATGTGGTTACCGAATCTTCGTTTTACCGAAGCACATACGGTACCGTATACGGTTGAAAAACTTTTGTACAATTCATGAATAATTCATAAGGGTGGTATCATACAGTGCACAGGGTGAGGGTTGTCCAATACTCTGACAAATTTATGCATAATTGTATTGTATTATATCGACATAACAATAGCTTAACAATACAATACAATAGTAGAACGAAGCAATACAATAAAATACAAAACAATGTTATGCATAAATTTGTCAGAGTATTGGACAAGTATGCACAGGGTTGGCTAGTACATGATGACCTCTGTATATCTCCATACGACACTGATTAATAAAACATCAGTATTGTACCCAGCACGCCTATGCTAGTGTCTGTTTGATGGATGTATCGCAACCGAACACTGACTTTCCCTACCCTGGTCAGGTGAAATCAAGTCAAGGTAAAACTCATGTATTGATGCATATAGACCATTGCACGTGCTTTACGCATACTGCGCATGTCTGTGACGCAAATTATAGCGCCTAACGGCTCGCTATTGCAAATGCTCATACAGCTCCTCTGCTCATATTATATTACTTAAAAATCAGTTAAAACTTACAAGAGGCTGTCTTAAACTCCTTTGCCTGACTCCATTGTCCTTTACCAATTCTACTGACGGCCCTGATCTTGACACTGTAATCAGAATACACCTCCAGTCTAGTGATCACGTGACTACGCGATGAACTTGGTAGCTCCATTGTCCTGTTCGATGTATCATTCCCATAATTCAATTCGTATGATGTCACGGTACCTTCGCCAGGGCCAAGTGGCGGCTGGGTCCAAGTTACTGTGACTGTGTTAGCCGTGATATTTTGTGCAGATGGTGTAGCAAGTGTTGGTGGGTAATCTAAGGAAGGTTTAATGGAGGTTTAATCAGCACATACAGGTTCACCCACCTCTCCTAGTTATCCAAGCATAGGTTGCTTGGTGACTGTTTTGGTAAGAACCAAAAGAGCACATTGAAAGTGCAGATAAAATAGTGACTTTGAAACAGCTCTGAATGTGTTATTTGTAATGTCGTAATACATGATTTTCAAATTTGAATTAAAATGCCAGTGTGCCACCCGGATCTCAAAACCCTCTACCTATTTCAGACCAAAATACGATTTCCCTTTTTCAGAACTGACCTCCAAAAATGTGTTCCCTATTTCATGCATCACTTAAAGCGTCCTTTAATCACGTTATATAATCCAATCACAATTGTATGCCAGGGTTTTTTATTTCACTTAAAGCGGCATTTAATCACGTTATCTAATCCAATGACATTTGTATGCCAGGGTTTGTTCTATTTCTCAATTTGTTTTGAAGATCAACGTAAAATAATAAGATAAGAGGCTAAAAGAAATATATGTACATGTGCGTTCTCATACTTCCACGTCAAAATCATACCTTATTCCAGACTACAAAGGCATTTAAAAACTATATTTCAGACTAAAACAGCTCGAAAACCATACCATTTGGGGCGTGCCCGTATAGCTTATGTATAGGAGTAACCCCGCTGCCCCCACCCCCGCCCCCTGTCTTGAATAGGCCAGATTTGTATTGTCACGGACGAGCTGGAACGAGCACTCAATGGAGGCTCATGCTGGAAAATTTGCTAAAAGTTGTTTAGATTAAGAAAAGAATCACCTTCATGAGCCTACATCGAGTGCTCGTTCTACCTTGTCCGAGAGAATACGAATATTGCCTATTGGTATCAATTTATACAAGCGAATACTTACTTAGCGTTACCCTGACAACTGCAGATCCTTTAGAAAGTCCACCAGCAATCACATCCTTATACATTGCACGACATGTAAACTTTGTGCTGTCACAAACAACGGGACCAATCCCAGAGACTGGTTTCGTACAACTTGAACAAGTAGAACAAAATGAATAAGGAATACTCAACTTAATACAAGGAATAACACAAACACCGAGATACAGAAATATCAGGTAGATATCAAAATGTTACAGAGAACGGAGAAAAACATCAGGCAAATAATTTATACTTATTGTGAGAGATATCAACAAATGGATGCTTTGTAACAAACTAAAACTAAATAATGATAAAACTGAAGTTTTAGTCATCGGGGCACATCATCGCCCTCGGCCACAACTAGATTGTTAGTTGGAGATGAACGCGTCCTACCATCAGCGTTTGCCAGAAACCTTGGTTTTGTTTTTGATAATAGCTTGACATTTGAACGACAGGTTGTTGCTATCTGCAAATCTTCATTTTTTCACATCAGAATCATTCCCAGAATTAGAAAGTACCTATCTGAGGATAATATCAAGCCATTAGTACATGCGTTTGTCACATGTAAATTAGATAATTGCAATTCACTACTCTATGGCCTGTCCAAATATCTTATTCAGAAATTGCAACTTGTGCAAAACTGCGCCGCACGTCTTGTTGTGGGCAAGCACAAATATGACCATATTACCCCAGTCCTAAAGCAACTTCACTGGCTGCCAGTAGAAGAAATAATTATTTTTTAAATCTTATTTCTTACGTATAAAGTACTTAATAACCAGGCTCCTCTTTATATCAGAGATATGTTAGATATTGATATTCCTGTTCGTATGCTTAGGTCGTTCTCTAAGTGTCTTTTGAAAGTTACTACTTGCAATCTTAAGAGTTATGGCGATAGAGCTTGTTCAGTCGCTGCACCAAGACTGGAATGAACTCCCACTTCATATTAGATTAAGTTCATCATTAGTCAGTTTTAAATCTAGTTTAAAGACATTCTTATTTAATCGAGTTTTTAACTGATATTATCTACTACTATTAGTCTGAAGTTAATAACATTTTTACATTATCCATATTTTTATAATAATTAGTAGGGTTTTTATATCATAAATTGTAAATCATAAAGTTGTATTTATATTTTTTTTAAGATTATGGCGCTCTAGAAGTTCACACATTATTATTATACTTTAGCTGTTAGTAGAAGATGTTCAAAACTTGTAATAGTATTTCATTGCTCACGTTAAGCTTTACGTTTTTTTACTGCGAATGACTAGGTATAGGCGTACAAATTATTACAAAGCTTATTCCAGAAACTTAGTTTCTCTTAAAAAGCAGTATTTTTCATCCACTCGAATTTTTGCGATCCTTCAGTACATCCTTCAGATGTTCTCCAGTTCACCTGGAAACCATACTCTGTTAATATGGGTAGTTATGTTTTGTCTTTCATCATGAGAAAAATGTATTATTTGGAGGTTGACATGCATAGCCGGCTCTTTATTGTTCCTGCCACCGCAGACCTACTATACCTATACCACATAGGTTTTTGTGCCGGCACAAAAACTTATCCGTTATGGTGTGAACAGACCCGGAGCAAGTCGGCACAAAAACCTATCCGATACAAAGTATATCACTTTCAAGATCGGTGAAGCACAGCATCGCTCCGGCACAAAATCGCGCCAAAACAGCGTTTCAAGTTTAAACAGGAGGCCTATCCGTTATGGTTTTTGTGCCGGCACAAAACCTATCCGGTATAATGTGAACATGGCCTTAATCTTTGCCATCCTCTATCAAACATGTTTGAACATCATGTTAGGACATTCATATAGTATTCCTCTTCTATCTCAGCGCCGACTTGCTCCGTGCTTGTTCACACCATATCGGTTACCAGCACTAAAAGCTATCCGATATGCTGTGAACATCGCCTAAGTTATTTGTGTGCACTTTCTCAACCTTGTCTAGACCAATCGCTAGACTTCATGTCTACATCTGTCTACACCTTGTCTACAATAACATGCTACAATTAGTTTGGACATTTTTACAAACATATTTCAACGTACCTCGTATTTTTCAAAAACCAACATTTGATAACATTTGAAAATGTTATAGTCAATATCGTTTTTGTTTTCACGTTACTAATGTAAGGATATGACATACTGATTCCATGTGGCTCTGCACCGAAATAAATCATACTGGTACAGAGTACTGGCTAATGGGAGTGTCTAGTGGAATCACTGCGACACCTACTTATACATATCCAGTATGCGCTCAGCGGACGTGTAGTTTACTCGTAGACTTGAGGTCGCTCCATTATCAGCACGTACGACACCACTGGACAAACCGGTTATACCAGTACCGTTAGTGTACCATGTGATGTAGGGTGCTGGCTGCCCACCTGCCTTGCAAACAAGATCTATGTAGCTACCTGATGTAGCTGTGAGGGTTTTGTTGCCAAGTCCTGTTATGATTGGCACTGTAACTAAAATCATTAAAACAAAGGGTTTTCAGTAATAAAAGAAACGTGAAGATCTTGCCTGTGAGAGTTGTCTATGCGCAAAATACGTTGTGTATTTAAGCCTGGGATGATTAAATTACACTGCTAAAGTACTTGTCGAGATTAATAATTTTCCAATAATAACAACCAGACGAGATGTGATTGACTAATGAGGACTATAAAACTAATTCAATGAAAAACTCATAAGTTTAATAATAACATACAACCATCTCTTCTAACGGGGTATGGTTGTTTTCAAACATTCCTTGTGTCTATGATTACCGGATTAACTCTAAATTTGCTTACTAATCGGGATTTCAACAACTGGGCCTTGAAAACAACAAATTACTTACTGAAAGGGCAGCCGTACATGTCAATCCTCATACATATCCCATTATTCCATGCCTGAGGTACAATCCTGATGTATCTGGCGGCGAATGGATGACTGAACCAGTTTACTACGATGCTGTTCTTATCACTGTTACCTTGAATAACCTACAGAAAATGAATACTGAAGTTCAAGGTAACCAATGGAACTTGTCAATCACACTAATCACATATCTATTTTCGGTATGTACAGCAAAAAGTCTTCCCTAAATAAAAACAACTATACATCTACTACTGAAGAGAAAACCGGTGATGGGGACCTGAAAGCGAACATTTTAGGGATGTGAATTAAAACATCGACTGATGAAACTTTAATATTGATATGCAAATATTGAATACATTGAACATTGCTTGCTATCATAACTCTGCTTCCCATGATCTTTGGTGTCATGGTAACACCATAGTGAGTGAGTGAGTGAGTGACACGGTAACACCTAACCCCGAGTTAATCAATACAACCCTAAAATGTTTGCAACTGGAGTAACAGGTGACACTCAGGTTAACCTTAAATGTTCGAAAGGCTACATGTAGTTCCTGCTAGCACTTTACATAACAGGGGCATAGCTAGCCGTACACCCAGACGCACTCGAAAATTGGGGGTGGTGGTGTGTGTGTGGGGGGGGGGGGGGGGGGGGGGGGAGTGGAGAGGGGTGGAGCCCCTTTGTGGTTATGGGTATGGCCCTTTGTGTTGAAATTTCACAATTGTGCGTCACTCCGAAAAAATCCTGGCTACGCCCCTGCATAAGATGGAGTACTTAGTACTGAAGACCTTAGGGAACAGATTACTTCTTTTAAGGTTTAAGGCCTAAATAAATACAAGTACTTTAGTGTTTTAGTGTACTTATGCCTTTTAAAACCACATTGTGAGACCTTAAAATAAACAGTGATAACTATAAGGCTTAGAAGATGAAACTAAGGGAAGAGTCACATATCGATTTTTCCACGAGAAACGTCCAGCGAAGTTTGGGGGTGGGGGGTTTTGATCTGCGACGTTTCTCCATGGAAAAATCGATAGTTTTTAGAAACATCACCTCACATATGTAAAGACTCCTGAAGAGAAATGGCAGATTGTGGTTGTCCCACTGCCGGCTACAGTTTTGAGAACTCACCGACATAGAAGCAGTGAATTCAAAGGTTCCACCATGAATTCAACGTTCCATTCCCACCAAATGGGACCCAGAGATTGTGACAAGTTGTTAAAAGACCCTGTGTCCGAGCCCATGGTGCTTTGCGCCAATGTATTGATTAGTTTATTTATCAACGGCCGCATAAATTAAAGCCTAGCTTTTAGTCGAACTAAATGCTCTCGATTGTTTATTAGTTTCATAAAAGAAGTACACATACTTTGGGTGACGAATTTCATAATTTCTACCGGATTAAATCCAATCGATACTGCCTTTAGATCCGAATTCGGTTTGCAAGTGCGACTTTTCACAGCTATACAAGTAAACAACTACTCTTGGTAGCTTCCAAGAGTGTGGAACCAGCTTCCAAGAGTGTTTTTACCGTCGCCCCGCGACACCACTGTTTAATATTCCTAGGAATAAAGCTATAGTGGATATAGGATTTGTCCTCCGAGGAAAGAAGGAAGGATTTAGGGTGCAGGTGTCTTGTATATCTAGTAACTGGAATCGCAGTTCATTTGAGAAGTCTACTACTACTACTATCTTGTAGAGCGTTATAAGCCTACTGTCAGCCCTGCGCTGATGAAGACTGCGCCAGCCAAGGTCAGCAATCATGGCGGTCACACTGGCTTCACGGTTGTAGTTTTTGTAAACATAATGAGCTGCCCTTCTCTGTACCATCTCAATTTTATCTTGGTTTGCCTGTGTAAACGGGTCCCAGACAACGGAAGCATATTCGACTTGCGGTCGAACAAGAGTCTTGTTTGCGTTTGCCTTGATATGTTTCTGGGAAATTTGGAGATTGCGCCTAAGAAAGCCTGCTGACGAGTTAGCTTTCTTAATTATATTGCTGATGTGCTCATTCCAGGAAAGCTTGTGGTGGATGGTAACACCAAGGTACTTAACTGAATCCAGCTGTTTAAGGGTTTGGCCATGAAAGATGTATAGTCATGAGTGAATGGCTTCTTACTCCGGGTGACACGTAGCACATTGCACTTATCAGAGTGAAAGGACATCTGCCACTTGTTTTCCCATTCTTCTAGGCGTTGGAGATCCCGTTGTAGTGCCTCGGCATCGGTGTTACAGTCATCATCAGCGAATAGGTGAACTGGTGACCATCTGGAAGGTCATTACAACCGATTTCAGTGTTACGTGCATAGAGCATTCATTCGACGTAGTCATTCGACACAATCATTCGACATGCTTTGTAGCCTGGGCTCACTTATTTATTGTAGTTTTGAGGTACTGAATCGAATAATTTAGGTGCTTTTTCATATTCAATTACTCGACAGACTTCGCTAACGTGCATTGCCGACCAGAAGTGGCGGAAATTTGCGCGGAATGATTATGTCGAATGAGTATGTCGAATGAGTGTCTAAAAAACTGGAAACACCGCCTATGCACATAACACTGAACTCGGTTGTAATATAGACCAAGAATAGAACTGGCCGGATAACAGATCCTTGGGGTACACTCACAGTCACAGCGAAGACTAAAACAGTTGAACTCGGCAGATTGGAGTTTGATCTGGGTAGCAGGACTATCTGGACGTACTGGAGGAGGAAAAAAGGTTAAGGGCATTGCTTAAATTTCTCTGCTAATAAAAATGCAAATCAGTGGAGCTGAGCCATGGGAAATTATAATTACGAATCATCTTGAGGCCAGAAGTGGTTGCTTTGTATTTCCAATGAAGCCCGCCGGTCCTCAGTGCAGCAAATCCCCAGGAAACTCGCGTAGTAGTCCTTTTGAACCGCAAGTGTTCTCTTGTAGACCTAGAGAAAGCAAAATGTGGACTGCTGAAGGATTATTTGTCGAGTCGCTTCGCCTCGCTGTCTTCATTCGTTACACGATGTCCCAGCATGCCCTGTTAGTTATCATGTTCCAGCATGCATTGGGTGGTGAGGATAATAAAATATGGCGTCCATCTTGGAAAGGACTCGTGTCGTTGTTGTTTAACACTTTTTTCGGCAACATTCCTCTACTCGCCACTCTAGACCAGGATATGTTCGACTAAAGTTTCGTTTTAAAAGGTATATATGCAAAAATCAAGATAAAAGAAAGTCAGTTAAACATATATATCTAGTAAAAATTACGCGATGGCCCAAACTAGAGATGGATTTCGAAAGATTCGAGAGTCACACAATAACAACACTGAACTTTCTGATTTTCTAGCCTTCGAAAATCATTTGTGCGCGCAAAGCAATATGAGCTCGGACACAGGGTCTTCAAGTTGGAATAAAAAGGTGCACATGAATGGAAAGAGGTAGTGTATGACTTTTGAAAAAAAATCGAAAAATCGCTCTGACGTTTCTTAGGGGGGGGGGGGGGGGGGGGTGGGGGATGGGGGGGTTGGAAAATAAACTTCGCTAGACGTTTCTCGTGGAAAAATCATTTTAGAGCTGCATGACAGTTAGACATAGATACCTACATGTACTCTACCAACCTTTTCTGTTGACTGACCAGCATTATAATCAAACCAAGATTCCCCATCAAGATTATATTTAACAGTAAAAGCCTTGACCCACTTCTCAACAGTTGTATCTCCCTGTGTAGCGATTCCTGTTACTGTCTTCACCTGTCCAAGATCAACCTGTATGTACTCAGTGTTAGACGTTGTGGAGCTGCACCATGACGAGCTGCCATACAGACGAGCATGAGATGCTTTGTGGCTATTATCGAGATGAGAAGATGATGTAACTTTTTTATCTGCAACGCTTCCATCCTTTTCTATACCAAGTGGTGATGTACAAGCTTATAAAGGAAAGAAGAGTAGAAGAGTCACAACACTGGAAATGTTGTGCAATCTTTACAATAATTGAATTATCACTGGAAAATCGAATCGTTTACAGAGTTCGAAACACTGTAAAAAGTATGTTAAATGTGTATAGATATAGGTGGAGGTGTAACTATAGCTGTAGGCAAAATTAATGTGTAGATGCATGTAGGTGTAGATGTACATGTAGTTGTAGCCTAGGTGTTGATGCAGGTGGATGTGTAGATGCAGCTGATTGTGTAGGTGGAAGTGTATATGTACGTAGAAGGAAAGGTATAGCTGTAGATGAATGTGTAAGTATAGCTGTAGGTGTAGCCGAATGTGTAGGTGGAGGTGATATAAAAGGAAAGGTATTTGTGTAGATGTAGCAGGAGGTTTAGATGAATGTGTATGTGTAGCAGCGGTATGCAACTGAATGTGTAGGTGGAGGTGTATGTAGAAGGTAAGGTGTATCTGGAGGTGTAGGGGTACTTGTATATGTTAAGTTGAATGTACAGGTGTATGTAAAATGACATACATAAATACAAGATATATAGGTGTAATGAACATATCTTACCACTTGAAACCCCGAATATTTCAACTCTCAGTGCTGGCCACCCCCAAAAAGTAACTGGATAAAAACGAATAAACTTTGTCTTGGCTGGAGTAGCAAGAGTACTCATGACTATCGTGCTCTTGTCTGTGCTACCATTAAACACCTGTAAAGATGATATATACAGAACATCTTTAAAACATTCGCGTAAACTCGATGGCTTGCTCTCCCAGGTTTTCCCTAAAACAGATTCCCGTTAGCTCGATGGCTCGCTCGCCCAAGTAAGTGTAGAACTTGAGAAAACTCATTTCTTTTTAACATTCTTTCCTCAAATGCAATCAAGACCAAGACAGAAAGCAACTTTTCGCATGATTCTTCATCTTCGTTGGAATACCTGTGGCCGTCACTTTTTGGCGCCATTTTCGGACGCGAGCGCGCGCGCGTCCTCCATATTAGGAAATCGATCGAGGGACCCTGGGAAAGAGCGTTACACACACACACACTGACTGACACACGCACACACACTTAGCGTATTATTATATAAGATAATGTAGAATAGAACTATGTAAATAATAACTCGATAAATAAATGTATTGTAATTAAAAATTTAATAATAATTCCCACAAATATTCTGCTAATAATTGTTGTTATATTAATTGAAAAAGACATCTGTTAAAAACGATATTTTAAATATTTCAGTCCTGACTTTGGGAAGAATAAACTGGTGCCCGCAGTCACTGCGTAGTTTGTCCCACTCAAATGAAATCTGCTCTAAACCATGTCAAAGTCACGGTATGCCGTACAGTAACCGTGCCGTAGTTTGTCCCACTCATATTAAATCTGCTCTAAACCATGTCAATGTCACGGTATGCCGTACAGTAACCGTGCCGTAGTTGGTCCCACTCATATGAAATCTGCTCTATACCATGTCAATGTCACGGTATGCCGTACAGTAACCGTGCCGTAGTTGGTCCCACTCATATGAAATCTGCTCTATACCATGTCAATGTCACGGTATGCCGTACAGTAACCGTGCCGTAGTTGGTCCCACTCATATGAAATCTGCTCTATACCATGTCAATGTCACGGTATGCCGTACAGTAACCGTGCCGTAGTTGGTCCCACTCATATGAAATCTGCTCTATACCATGTCAATGTCACGGTATGCCGTACAGTAACCGTGCCGTAGTTGGTCCCACTCATATGAAATCTGCTCTATACCATGTCAATGTCACGGTATGCCGTACAGTAACCGTGCCGTAGTTGGTCCCACTCATATGAAATCTGCTCTATACCATGTCAATGTCACGGTATGCCGTACAGTAACCGTGCCGTAGTTTGTCCCACTCATATGAAATCTGCTCTATACCATGTCAATGTCACGGTATGCCGTACAGTAACCGTGCCGTAGTTGGTCCCACTCATATGAAATCTGCTCTATACCATGTCAATGTCACGGTATGCCGTACAGTAACCGTGCCGTAGTTGGTCCCACTCATATGAAATCTGCTCTATACCATGTCAATGTCACGGTATGCCGTACAGTAACCGTGCCGTAGTTGGTCCCACTCATATGAAATCTGCTCTATACCATGTCAATGTCACGGTATGCCGTACAGTAACCGTGCCGTAGTTGGTCCCACTCATATGAAATCTGCTCTATACCATGTCAATGTCACGGTATGCCGTACAGTAACCGTGCCGTAGTTGGTCCCACTCATATGAAATCTGCTCTATACCATGTCAATGTCACGGTATGCCGTACAGTAACCGTGCCGTAGTTGGTCCCACTCATATGAAATCTGCTCTATACCATGTCAATGTCACGGTATGCCGTACAGTAACCGTGCCGTAGTTGGTCCCACTCATATGAAATCTGCTCTATACCATGTCAATGTCACGGTATGCCGTACAGTAACCGTGCCGTAGTTTGTCCCACTCATATGAAATCTGCTCTAAACCATGTCAATGTCACGGTATGCCGTACAGTAACCGTGCCGTAGTTTGTCCCACTCATATGAAATCTGCTCTAAACCATATTAATGTCACGGTATGCCGTACAGTAACCGTGCCGTAGTTTGTCCCACTCATATGAAATCTGCTCTAAACCATGCATGTTAATGTAACGGTATGCCGTGCAGTAACCGTGCCGTAGTTTGTCCCACTCATATGAAATCTGCTCTAAACCATGTTAATGTCACGGTATGCCGTACAGTAACCCTGCCGTAGTTTGTCCCACTCATATGAAATCTGCTGTAAACCATGTTAATGTCACGATATGCCGTACAGTAACCGTGCGGAAGTCACTGTTGAGATTGATAGTGTTATTAGCTAAACCTGTTTGTAAATGCTATTTTCCACCTCCAATCGATTGTCGATCTTTCTAAAAGAGCGTTTGGAAGTTTGTTTGCATTCAAGTTAAGTCTTTCCCGTGGGATCACGAGCTCATTTTATCGGTTGCTGAAGTGATATACAGCACGTGACTGTTTGCTGCAAAAAGGCCTATTAATGAACTAAAAATCCCTTAAAAGTAGTAAATTCCTGAACAGTTTAACTGGATATTTAACCTCTAAGCGCTATGCCTTTCAAACCTACCTTCTCAATATTGTTCTCTTTATACGTATTCCACTCAACGTTATTTAATGACAGCTTCAATTTGAATGTCTTTGTCCACTCTAAAGAACCTCCCGGTGCGTTTTTATTCCCTTGGATTGCAGTAGAACACACATACGTGATCGACCCAAGATCAACTTGTAGCCAATCACCACCATTTTTGGTCTTTGGCTGCCACGAGTACGGTTCCCTGAGTCTTCCTTTCCATGGATAATAGTATGTATTAAAATACGTACTTGCGGTGAATCGATGGTTAGGGATAACACTCGAGCTTGCCACTCCAATAGAATGGGCCGCACAAACTGGAAAAGTACGTAAACCAAATGCATACTAGTCAAAAGGACGCGAATATCGAAAAGGCGTGAAAAACTTATAACCACATCATGGCTAGTTTGGATCGAAAATAAAATTGATGACGTCACATCCTAATATCCAATCAGATCGCTAGTTTCCATTAAATGAAATTGAAATAACCAAAATAAACTATCTAAATATTGCCAGTTCCCGTGTAAACTTCTTCTGTTAGCCATGTGTTATGAATTCAAAAATTAACATGATCAGTTCCCCCCGCAAGCCAATTGCTGACCCATGCTCACTGACTTCTTGCGAAATTAAGTAATAGAGCTTACATGGACACACAGTACTTGACATGGCGAAAGGTCTTTATGGGCTTTTATCATGCGGCGGCCATGTTGAATCCCAGGAGATTATAAACCTTTGTTTTCGTCTGGTAAACTGGTTCTGAAATCCACCAGTACGAGGCCACCGGCCGAACTATGATAATAGCCCATATTTGTTCAGGCTCAGCGATTTTTCTTATGACCTAACGAATCTCGGGCACATGTTGGAGGTTTAAATTCAAAGCAAATATGCAAAAATAACCAACAAAATGTGTATCGACATTGTGCATTTATTTGGGAGAAACCAAGATTAATTACCAAAAGGAACAAAGAATCCGTCCGAAACAGGATTATTTTGGCATGATAACTCCGATGTGCAGTTGGCGCGAAAATGGCGACAAACTGGTTGTCATTGTTCCAGTAGATATTTTTCGGCAATTTAACTCGTCAAGATATTTCTCGAATGTTAAAAGACAAACCAGCCACTTCAATTTCTGGTGTTTAAATATGTATTCTCAAGAAGAGCGCTTGCCACATGTACTTTTTATCGAATCCTTTCCCAAACAAACGCTAGGATCATGAATCCAATCAAATACTAAGGGAGGGGAATTTTACTGTTTGTAGCCTATTTAACAGCCACATTAACTCCACACATGCGCAACACTATGACATAGCCCCTTTGAGCTCAACATCACAATCACTGTACCTTTTGCTTGTGGCAATGCAAACAGTTCAGTTCTTATGCACGCTTGTGGACCCCGTCGCGTGATCGGTAGAATCCGAATGTACCTGCGGACACTGCCATCGTAAAAGTTCCTTCGCACCACCGAGTTGGAGTCGAAGTTTGCGTAGAATGACTGGAGAGAGAGAGAGAGAAAACGTTTTTCAAATTATTGTACACCTGTATTAATCATGACAAGCACCAGTGCAAAAGCTACATTCTTGTACAATTCCGAAGGTGACACCTACTACAATATGGATATAATTATCTCCTCCCCTCTTAGTTACTGTTGCTATGTCCAACAAGCTGCACAATTAGCTCCTCCCCTCTTAGTTACTGTTGCTATGTCCAACAAGCCTTAAACATGAACCCGGAAAAATAAAATCAAACATGGTGAGAAACGCTGAGTTCGGTGATTCTCCGTAATATTCTGAATAATTTATCGATTTCCTCTCTTTCGGTGAATTTCTTAAAGATATCAAGTTTGTGTTTTAACCCCTTCGGAAGGGCTTGCCAGACAAAATGGCAGCCTTACTTTCCTGGAGAAACATTGCTGCGTTCCGATTGTTTAAAACATTGACAGGTATGGAACTATTAATTAAGATAAATCTAAGCAACACTGAGCATTATGAGTGCTCTCCAGTAACATTCTATTTTCGATACATTTAAAAAATAACTAAACCAACCATGCAAAGCGCATTGAAACAAACTTTATTTTGTTGCCATTCTTGACCCTTTCAGCATGAGATGATACCAGGCAAAATATTTTGTTAAAATATTGCACTATAAAAAGTCGTTTTAACAGGTCACGAAATAGGCTGAATATTTGCATTGTATGAAGCCCGATTTACACGACAAGCTAGTATTTCGGACCTGACACTCCTAAATTTTAGGCACGCATGCTCAAATTTATCAGCATGACACCCTTAATATTTGTTATGTAAATGTTTTGAATAAACAGCTTATTTATAGCGAATGCGAAGTTAAAATGGTGGTAAGTTTATATAAATTTATAACAAGATCTAACAGTGTAAAAGTGTGAAATTGATGTAAAGGTACTTATGTTCACTTTATCAAGCCATATTAGTAAATAATTGTAAATAAAACGTGTATTTCATGTGGCAACTGTTCAAAATAAATGAAATGTCGTAATTATTATCTCGATAAACAAATCTCCACAGAAAAAGGGGCACAATTTTTAATGAGCTGATTAGATTGTTAATTTTTTTTTTTTATAAGTACTTACATGTACTGCCTCTATTTTCTGAGGCGGGGTGCTTTCAACAAGAATTACCAATACGATTCACTAGCGATTTTGCCCCCCCCCCTCCCCCCCTTAGGGGGAGCGAATTCACTGAGGGGGGATTCACTAGTGATCTCACCCCCTCGGGGGGGATTCACTGGGGGGATTGCTGTGACACCGGTACACATGCCCGAAAATCTAGGGGGTTCATGGTTATTATGGAAAAGAACATAATAAACAACTAAAAGCTTGCCAAAATATGCATGACTCGTAAAAATACACAGCCGTATTGGAAGATGAGCCGACTAATAACCTCTATTGATAAATATAAAAACAAAAAAACAAAAAACAAAGGTTTTGAGATGGTGATAAAGGCCTGAAAACATATCTTTCAAAGTAGTTTAATTTATTTCCCTCTCCTAGATTTAGCTTCGTATGGGAGCCTTGCTGTTCAGTAGAGGACGCGGAATTACTTAACCGTGATATTTTCATGGTTAAGGGTCTGTTCGCACTGAGTAAAAGGTCTACAAGAGAACATTTGCGGTTCAAAAGGACTACAACAACACGAGTTTCCCAGCCGTGGATTTGCTGCCCTAAGGACCGGCGGGCTTCGTTGCAACCAAGGTTCTGCAAAGGGTTTATTACATGGATCAAGATAATTTCGCACGGCTCTTCTCCACTGGGGTGCTACCACTCATGCGTGAAACTTCGGATTTGCATTTTTATTAGCAGAGAAATCAATGCCAGTAACCTCTTTTTCCTCCTTCAGAAAGTCCTGCTATCAAACTACGACCGCGGAATCAAACCCCAACCCGCCAAGTTCAACTGTTTATTCGCTGTAACTCGAGTGCGAGTACGATTTTTGCACTAAAATATATCATTCGCAAGCGAAGAAGAGATCTTCAAATACAGCTAACCAATACTGGAGACATGAAAACAAGCTACCAAGAGTATTTCTTTGCTTGCGGAATTGTAAAAAAGTTGCATCGTAAACCGAATTCGAATCTAAAGGCATATACTAACTGGCAGTCTGCCGAGTATTGTTCAAATCATATTCGAAGCATCCGGGGGAAAACTCTTGGACTCGATTGGGTTTTTAATCCGGTAGAAATTATGAAATTCGTTACCCAAAGCGTGTGTACTTCTTTTATGAAACTAATAAACAATCGAGAGCATTTTAGTTCGAACAAAAGCTAGCCTTTAATTTATGCGGCCGTTGATAAACAAACTAATCATAACATTGGCGCAAAGCACCATGGGCTCGGACCAGGGTCTTTAAGTAACAAGTCTGTCTAAACAAAAAAGTAGGTTAGAAGAAAAATAGGATAAGCTATTTAATTATTAGTTCATTAGTTTATAAATAGTTATTTTAAGGTAGTTACTCTTTAATTTAGTTAATACGTTATTTATTTTCGTCATTGTAGTTACCGTAGTATTATTATTTTTATTAAATCTATTCAGTACGTTTTGAGTGTGTATGTTGTTACGGGCTATAGGAAGAAACTTGTGCATTGTATTGTGTTTGGACAAAGAATCCTAAGTTTAGTGGCATACGGTGTCACGCAATTTTGGTGTCAGAAGTGGGAGTGATGGGAGTATTTAGCCGCTTTGGCATACCCGAAGAACTACTTTCGGATCAGGGCTCCAACTTGATAGGTAAGTTGATGATGGGTAAGTTGGTGTAACCAAAATAAAAACATCAAAGGTTCAATGTGACACTCCAAGCTTTGTTACGTAATTCGCTGGATATCGCATTTCATGTTGGGACAAATATATTCCATACTTACTGTTCGCCTGTAGTGAAGTTCCTCCACATTCAACTCGAGTTGAAGTATGGTAAGTCGGTTAGAGGTCCCCTCTCCACTGTGAAGGAGACGTGGTTAGAGATTGAGTCCACAGACGTCGGAGTTGTCAGTCATGTTCTAGAGATATGTAGATGATTGGCCAGCGTGCAACAAGCTGTTCTACAGAACATGGAGCAAAGTCAGACAAAACAGAAATGCCTCTATGACAAACACAGTTCTCTAAGGAAGTTTGAATTAGGTGATAAGGTTTTGGTTCTCCTCCCAACACCTGGCAGTAAGTTAGAAACGAAATGACACGGACCTTATCCTATCAAAAGCGTTCACGGTAACGGACGGAACTATGAACTGGATACGGGTAAGTCAAGTAAACAACACCACATCATCTCTTAAGTAAGTGGCAAAGTATAGATGAGGTAGCAACTCTTGCTATCCATAATTCAAGTACAGATATTCTACCAAGTCAAGAGAACCTCCCAAAGACCACTTGTGAAGAAACGTGGGAAGATGTCACTATTTCATCACTGTTAAGCAAAGAACAAACAAAAAGAACAAGCGCAAGGTATGTTGCAAAAAAATTAGACGTTGTTTTCGGACCTTCCCAATCGCACCAAAGCTGCAACCCATACCATAGATACGGGGAACGCAGTACCAACTCGAGCACAGCCTTACAAAGTTCCACACCAAATCCAAGCCACTTATAATGCTAAAATTGAGAAAATGCTTGAGATAAAAATAATGAGGCCATCTGTTAGTCCATGGGCGTCACCGGTAGGAATTGTTCCGAAGCCCGACCAATCTATACGTTTTTGTGTGGATTACAGAAAGCGGAATTCCGTTACTAAGATGGAGTTTAACATTGCAGGAATACGACATGATCGTAGCGCACAAGAGTGGAACCAAGCATTGCAATGCAGATGCGCTAAGCAGAGCTTTTTGAAGTCTATCCACGCAACGCAAGCTTTAGAAAGTCACTCTGTTCGCAGAACATTTCATTAGATTAGTAAATTCTATTTTGGTGTCATCTCCCAAAAAATAGGATTGTAATGGGTGGGGGGGGGGGGGGGGGGGTAACTATATTCCTCATTATGTAGGTTGCTTGTCCTGTTATTCTCAAGAATTTATGTAGCATTTTCCTTTAGTATTTTTTTAATCGTTATGTAATGTCTATTTAGTACAATATTCGTCTCCATTACGTAATGTTCAAATTCTGTACCATGTAGTCTTTGTTAAGTTACGTAACTCTATTATAACATGCTAATTCCAATAAATACGCCCAACATGGCCTGTGTGACGGATTAACGTTCGGCGATAGAGGAAGAAATATCACAAGAGGTGATTCGGCACTTAATCAATCGCTGAAGGCCATCAGCAGGGAGTAGCAGCTTGCCAGGATAATACTCAAGATATCCGTGCTACTCAAGGCCTGAAAAATTACAAGAGACCAACGAAAGAAAGAAGAAGGAATTACAGGTGTCGAAGGAATTACAGAAGTTGAAGGAATTACAGGAGTCGAATGACTTATAGTTATTAAAACAAGTCGAAAGGAGGTTACAGGTGTGAGTAAAATGGAAACCAGGTGGAATTAGAGAACCAAGGAAAAGAGGTGAAATTAGAGGACACAGGAATAGGTGGGATTTGAGAACCAGAGGAGATTGCTGAACGAAGGTTGAAGGTAAAACTGAACTCTGACGGAAGCCTGACGAGGGCGGACAATGTTTAAACTTAGCATTGTATTTTAAATAACAAGTCTGTCTAAACCAAAAAAGTAGGTTAAAACAAAAATAGGATAAGCCATTTAACTCATTAGTTCATTAGTTTATAAATATTTATTTTAAGTTAGTTATTCTTCAATATTCTTAAAGGAGCTCATTCAACCAAGATGCATTGCGAGTCACTGTTATTGTTTTCATACGGGAAACTACTTGAAATCGGACAGCTGCCAATCAGAAAATGTGATATCGGGCTTTTTATAAATAGAGTTTACGAGTTGAACTGAATGGCCGACATCGGCGGGGAGATCGGTTGCCTTTATACTTGAAGAAATATAATAGAATGAGCGGAATTACTACTGTTCTCCGATAAAAATTCCTCGACGTGAGCTAGCAATCGATCTCGTGCTCGATCTAGCGAACCAACGTGTCCAAGTTCCAGCGATGCAGATCGTGTGGCAAGGAAATTAATCAATTCTACGATAGCGTTATACATTTAGAGTTCTTTCCTTTCTAGGCTTGTGCATGCAAGAACGTGTAGTCGAAAGAAAGGAGCTAGGTTGTCCCTGCCAAAATGCTGGTTTGAAATGTTGAAGTACCGTTTGCCACATTCTATTTGTGTTCAAGGTCCGTGCGTTCTTTCTCCATACCACATTTTTGACTCGCCAATGCAATATGCAATTTGAGGAATCGAATCCGTATAATGTTATTGTTTGTTAGCCGTAATTTCAGCCGGTTTGTGTCATTTTAAAAGCCCCTTGACTTCCGTTAATCGTACATTGGATATGCTGGGTAAAAAAATATCGATCAATCAGTTTTCTGAGCGCCCAACGGCACTTAATTGAACTTGAAGTTTATTCATCAGCAAAGAAACATTTATAAAATAGGTTTTCCACTTTAAAGCCGCTCATGCAGATATCAACACAACATGTCACTTTTACTTACTTTAATTGTCTCAGCGTTGTCCATGTACATTGAGCGAAAACCAAGACTAAGAGAGAAACTGCGAGATTTGTAATCGTTCATGTACCGCGCGTGTACCGCGTACTCGATAATGATAAGCAAAAGGCTCAGCTCTTCTGACCTTTAAATTTCTTGTCATTTAGGTCTGCGGGCCGATCAAGCCAATGTAGAAAGGCCCTGGTTTGGATAAACTGTAGGAATTACGATCAAACAGTCGGCTAACTCCAGTACAGGCTCTAGTAATAATTTCACTGACCAAAGGCGACTCCAGAGTACGTTCAATACTTCCCCTGGCAGGTGAAAATTCGGAAATATATGACTGAACACAAAAGCTAATAAATAAGGAACATTTTCCCCTATAAGTAATCAACTGGTATGCTCCTGTGAGACCGATGGAATAGGATTTGTTTCAAGAAGCTCTCCAGAGCCATTATCGGGGGCCCCGAAAATGGCGGTTCGAGAAATGTGAGCTCGCAATGCATCTTGGTTGAATGAGCTCCTTTAATAAGTTATTTATTTCCGTCATTGTAGTTATCGTAGTATTGTTTTTTATTAAATCTATTCAGTACTATTAGGAAGAAATTTATGCATTGTATTGTGTTTGGACAAAGGATCCCAAGTTGTCACACCAAGCCGGCCTCAATGTTTTAAAACAAGTTTACCCTGACTCGGCTGTCCTCTGTGTACGAGGTCCATGTTGACCCATTCATTGATCCTTGTAATTGGAATGACTTCACCCACTGGTTTGCCATGTAGTTTCCCTGTGTAGCCACAGCACATATAACGTGAGGTGATCCCAAGTCGATCTGTAGATATGGAGTAGAGTCACTGGTAGAGGCGCACCACGATGTTCCTGCTGTGTAATGTAGTCTGGCGTTTGAAGCTGCAGTGCTACTGTTAAATACTGAGGACGCCGTCATGCTGTTATCTGATAACTTACCGCTACCAACTCCTACAGGCACCGAGCTACAAGCTGAACATAAAATAGAACATTATTACTAAACATTAATACCAAGCGATGCTTCGGAAAAATCGACTGACAGATACCGTTCGATCTTGATAACTGATAAGTGATTATCCTGGTGTTGGTCCTATCGGTAAAATACTTTCTGTCATGCAATTACCTAGTTAATTATATTCATTTTGAAATCACTGGCGTTTCCTGCAATTTGACTGGTTAAAAGCAGCAGTGATTTTAGCCTAAATTGCATCATCTCGTGTCTGTAATCGCATACTTTTGCTGAACCAATCAAAGGGCAGAATTTAAGAAGCCATTTCACAGCGTAGGGATTACGTGTTGCCTTCTTCTTCAAAGCTCTACCCGCTTGACGTTTCTAGTTAGCTGTTGTAAAAAAAAAACTAATTTTGTTTTCCGCATATCTACTCTGATTATTTTTCGCCGGTGAGCATGATAACTTTTGAACTAAATCGAATTTTGAAATTCCCCGACACGGTTTTGTAATACGATTCCTCTGAAATGCGACAAAGCAAACAGATTTTAAAACTTCTGATAGCCATCTCACTAGATCGGAGAAACGGGATCGCGGAAAATTTGACATTTTCAAAGAACTCAAAACTTTTTATGTATTCTTGTAGCCAATTTTATAAGCTTTAAAATGATACATGGATTATTTACCTACGATGTTTCCTCGAGGCGCTACATAATTTAGACTGGAAACGCACCCTGAAGGTATCCGGTAACCTCAAAGTGCCTATGAAATGAAAAAATCGATCCCGTTTTTATTTTATTTTATTAAATTATAAACTTCCCTAAGCCATTTTGTGCAATTAAAAATCAATTTGGAGAGCACCAACATAATTTTATTTCGTATCGAAGTCAGGCGGAATTGCCAAAATCTGGCGACAATTTTTACGCCGTTAAATATATGCGAATCACATGCGTGACGTCACTAGGTTTGCGCATTTATATTCACAAAGGATTCTATAAAAAAAAATATGGCCATCTTCAAGGATTCTCAAAGTATTACATATTTAAATTGAAAGTGGCCAAAAATGCACTTATTTGGTAGTATTTATGGAACGAATATAAATGAGTACACCTTGTGACGTCATGCATGTGATTACCATATCTTTAACGGCATAAAAATTGTCGCCAGATTTCGGCAATTCCGCCTGACTTCGACACGAAAACAAATATGTTCGCGCTCTCCGTATTGATTTTTATTTGCACAAAATCAGTAATAGAAACCTAGAATTTAATTAAAATAAAATAAAAACGGGAACCATTTTTTCATTTCATTGGCACTTTAAGCATCAAAGGAAATTGCACCACTGATAGAAATAAAAATAAAAATATATTTTGAGACAATGAGGTAAGGAGTGGATATAATGATAAATTCCTACATGTACATGTATGTACAACATTGAATTGTAGAATTAAATTAACGTGCATCAACAGTAGTTTGAAAATAAAGTTGTTGTTTTTTGTTTTTGTCTTTCTTTAAATAAAAATTAATAATAAATAAAGGTTTGTTCTTTCCATTTGAAGATGTCGGTAGTGCCTTGATGAAGAGAAATGTCACTTACAGTAATTAATGTGGTTAAGGTTACTGGGTACTTCAGTTCAGGGTACGTTTCCAGTGTAAAATATGTAGCGCCTCGAGGAAACATCGCAGATACCTCAGCCATGATGGCGGCCACAGGTCTTTGGGCTCCGCGTACAATTTTGACTGTATTCTTTGCAGTTTCACTTTGGCAAAAAGTTAACGTACTCCCTCGATATACACAAAGAACGGATGGTTTTGGACTGAATCTTAGATATACAAGTAACCAGCCGACTCTCGTTGCGCATGAACACACGTATCGACAACAAGATGGACGCCATTTTGCTAGGATCAAGCGATATTCATACGGACGAGCCGCGATAGCCTACTACAGTAATCACACTGCAGTATTCAATATTGAACTGATTGTCCTGCACGGCGATGTGTCCTCGAATCCTGGTCCCTTGCAAAGTGGAAACACTTCAGATGAGAACCCGTATCCGACATTCTCGGCGCTAAATGCAAAAGGCCTCAGAGCCTCAAGGTCTCTTCCATCTCACCTTGATGAGATTAGAACTCTGATAAACCTTAACCGTTTTGATATTTTCGCCATGAGCGAAACGTGGCTTAATTATACATGGGGTGACTGTGAACTAGCCGTAGAAAACTATAAGATCTACCGTTGTGACAGGAATGGCGCAAAGCATTCTAGAGGTGGCGGAGTTGCTATTTATGTGAAGAACAATCTCCTCTGTAGCAGACCCAACTTAATGGATTCAACTACTAGTACTACTGACTTGGAACACCTCTGTCTGGAGATTAAGCAACATCAATCTGGACCCAAGGTTTTATTCATTGTTATTTACCGACCTCCCAACTCTACTGCTGAATTTTACAAACATATCGAGGAACTGTTGGACATATCAACGAGCTTGTACAATGAAGTAATCACCGTAGGAGACTTTAATATTGATTTATTAGCGGTAAAAAGGACAAACAGACTCTCGGGATGTTGGAATGGGATGTTTCGGGATGTTGGAATGGAACAGATTGTATCTACCTCTACTCCTACCCGTGTCTCCAGGTCTTCGTCAACGCTATTAGATCATGTGTATACAACACATCCAAGACGAATAATTCAAACTTTAGTGCCGGTATATGGATTGAGCGATCACTACCCAGTCTGCTTTGTGCATAAGTTTGGTGGTACCAAGAGTAGTATACGAAGTGGGGGGTTTGGGACACACACAACAAATTTCAACTAACAAATGCAACAAAAAAGCAACAAAGAGCAACAAACGGCTAAAATCGAACAAGAGCAAAAAAAAAGAGAGCAAAAGCAACAAACAAAAAAAGCAAAAACAACAAAAAAAAGCAAAAGCAACAGACAAAAGCAATAGGCTGCAGCAAAGCAACGAACAAAAGCAAAGAAACGAAAAAAGCAAAAGCAACAGACAGAAGCAATAGGGGCAGCAAAGCAACGAACAAAAGCAAAGAAACAAGCAAAAAAAAAGCAAAAGCAACAGACAAAAGCAAATAGGCAACAGCAAAGCAAAAGCAACAAACAAAAGCAAAGCAACAGGCAAAAAAAAGCAAAAGCAACGGACAAAAGCAAATAGGCAACAGCAAAGCACACCAATACCAACAAACTAGCAAAGCATAGCAATACCAACAAACCACAAAGCATAGCAATACCAACAAACTAGCAAAACGCAGCAATACCAACAAACTAGCGAAGCACAAGAAACTAGCAAAGCACGCCCGAACCCATTGCAAAGCTAATTTTCTATTGCAAAGCTACGATTCTATTGCAAAGCTACGATTCTATTGCAAAGCTACGATTCTATTGCAAAGCTACGATTCTATTGCAAAGCTAATTTTCTATTGCAAAGCTACGATTCTATTGCAAAGCTACGATTCTATTGCAAAGCTACGATTCTATTGCAAAGCTACGATTCTATTGCAAAGCTACGATTCTATTGCAAAGCTACGATTCTATTGCAAAGCTACGATTCTATTGCAAAGCTACGATTCTATTGCAAAGCTACGATTCTATTGCAAAGCTACGATTCTATTGCAAAGCTACGATTCTATTGCAAAGCTACGATTCTATTGCAAAGCTACGATTCTATTGCAAAGCTACGATTCTATTGCAAAGCTACGATTCTATTGCAAAGCTACGATTCTATCGCAAAGCTACGATTCTACTGCAAAGCTACGATTCTACTGCAAAGCTACGATTCTACTGCAAAGCTACGATTCTACTGCAAAGCTACGATTCTACTGCAAAGCTACGATTCTACTGCAAAGCTACGATTCTACTGCAAAGCTACGATTCTACTGCAAAGCTACGATTCTATTGCAAAGCTACGATTCTATTGCAAAGCTACGATTCTATTGCAAAGCTACGATTCTATTGCAAAGCTACGATTCTATTGCAAAGCTACGATTCTATTGCAAAGCTACGATTCTATTGCAAAGCTACGATTCTATTGCAAAGCTACGATTCTATCGCAAAGCTACGATTCTACTGCAAAGCTACGATTCTACTGCAAAGCTACGATTCTACTGCAAAGCTACGATTCTACTGCAAAGCTACGATTCTACTGCAAAGCTACGATTCTACTGCAAAGCTACGATTCTACTGCAAAGCTACGATTCTACTGCAAAGCTACGATTCTATTGCAAAGCTACGATTCTATTGCAAAGCTACGATTCTATTGCAAAGCTACGATTCTATTGCAAAGCTACGATTCTATTGCAAAGCTACGATTCTATTGCAAAGCTACGATTCTATTGCAAAGCTACGATTCTATTGCAAAGCTACGATTCTATTGCAAAGCTACGATTCTATTGCAAACCTACGATTCTATTGCAAACCTACGATTCTATTGCAAACCTACGATTCTACTGCAAACCTACGATTCTACTGCAAACCTACGATTCTACTGCAAAGCTACGATTCTACTGCAAAGCTACGATTCTACTGCAAAGCTACGATTCTACTGCAAAGCTACGATTCTACTGCAAAGCTACGATTCTACTGCAAAGCTACGATTCTACTGCAAAGCTACGATTCTACTGCAAAGCTACGATTCTACTGCAAAGCTACGATTCTACTGCAAAGCTACGATTCTACTGCAAAGCTACGATCCTATTGCAAAGCTACGATCCTATTGCAAAGCTACGACTACAGCTCCAACTATGGATATCGTCTCTAGCTATACGTACATGTTGGAGAAACAGCTACATATATAGATATAGATACTATACGATGCCACACAAAGCAGTTCTTTCGCCAGACCAGATCCAAAGTATTGCTTCTGGAGAGGTTGGTATTCGAGAGGCAGTACGACTCTACGGTATAGGACAAGGTAGAGCCTACCGAATCCAGAAAGGTTTGGAAACGCCTTCCACTGCTCCGACTATACAACCCGAGACCAAAATCCACGAGCCAATGCAGGATATAGCAATCCTAGATCGTATACTAGATCTAGAACAAAAAGTGCAAATCCTAGAGGAAAACCAACAATCCAATATAGTAGAAGATCCTATCCTAGAGTTGGAGATCCCAACCGAGCCAACGCAAGATGTAGCCCAACTACTAGAGTACATACAAGAACTAGAGACAGATCTAGATGTTGCAAATCTGCGAGCCGATATAGCAGAATCGAACCCCAAAGAAGTAGTATGGCCAAGTGTGCTTTTCTGCATCTTTGCTATATCCTCCGCAACCATAGAATATCGATTGGCAGAAAATAGCAAACACACAGGGCCCTACAAATTGGAAGAAAAAAAGAGCAAACATATACAGCCCGCCAAATTGGAAGGAAGTAGACCAAACCCACATATACATAGACCACCACCCGACATGGAGTAGGAAATTGCCTATGTAGACCACCACAAACAAAACAAAAATAGAAAACAAGTAGCATCGCAAAAATAGAAAACAAGTAGCACAGCAAAAATAGAAAACAAATAGCACAGCAAAAATAGAAAACAAATAGCATAGCAAAAATAGAAAACAAGTAGCATCGCAAAATAGAAAACAAGTAGCACAGTAAAAATATAAAACAAATAGCATAGCAAAAAAAGAAAACAAATAGCGTAGCAAAAATAGAAAACAAATAGCATAGCAAGAATAGAAAACAGTAGCACCGCAAAAAATAGAAAACAGTAGCATCGCAAAAATAGAAAACAAGTAGCACAGCAAAAATAGAAAACAAATAGCATAGCAAAAACAGAAAACAAATAGCATTGCAAAAATAGAAAACAAATAGCATAGCAAGAATAGAAAACAGTAGCACCGCAAAAATAGAAAACAGTAGCATCGCAAAAATAGAAAACAGTAGCATCGCAAAATAAAAAACAGTAGCACCGAAAAAATAGAAAACAAGTAGCATCGCAAAAATAGAAAACAAGTAGCATAGCAAAAATAGAAAACAGTAGCACCGCAAAAAAAAAAATAGAAAACAGTAGCATCGCAAAAATAGAAAACAAGTAGCATTGCAAAAAATAGAAAACAGTAGCACCGCAAAAAAAAAAAAAAAAAAAAAAAACAGTAGCATCGCAAAAATAGAAAACAAGTAGCATTGCAAAAAAATATAAAACAGTAGCATCGCAAAAAATAGAAAACAGTAGCATCACAAAAAAAAATAGAAAACAAATAGCAAAGCAAAAGTAGAAAACAAATAGCAAAGCAAAAGTAGAAAAACAAATAGCGAAGCAAAAGTAGAAAACAAGTAGCATCGCAAAAATAGAAAACGAATAGCAAAGCAAAAGTAGAAAACAAATAGCAAAGCAAAGTAGAAAACAAGTAGCATCGCAAAATAGAAAACAAATAGGAAAAAGAATGGCACCGCAAAAGATAGGAAAACGAATGGCACGGCAAAATACGAACCATAGCAAACAACGTCCAGCCTACAGTCCACCACCACGAATCTGCAGACAAATACAATCCATAGGCACCACAAAAGAACTACTATCTTTGGCGATTGCTTTCTCCAGGTACGTATGCGTAGTATCGCGTCTCTGGATGTGTAGTATCTTGTCTACCCACATATGTTCGTACCTGTAGAGGCGATACGATACTAGTCCGGACTAGACCTTTGCTAGTTTTTTGCTAGTCCGGACTAGTATCGTATCGCCTCTACAGGTACGAACATATGTGGGTAGACAAGATACTACACATCCAGAGACACGATGCTACGCATACGTACCTGTAGAAACGATACGATACTAGTCCGGACTAGCAAAAAACTAGCAAAGGTCTAGTCCGGACTAGTATCGTATCGTTTCTACAGGTACGTATGCGTAGCATCGTGTCTCTGGATGTGTAGTATCTTGTCTACCCACATATGTTCGTACCTGTAGAGGCGATACGATACTAGTCCGGACTAGCAAAAAACTAGCAAAGGTCTAGTCCGGACTAGTATCGTATCGCCTCTACAGGTACGAACATATGTGGGTAGACAAGATACTACACATCCAGAGACGCGATACTACGCATACGTACCTGGAGAAAGCAATCGCCAAAGATAGTAGTTCTTTTGTGGTGCCTATGGATTGTATTTGTCTGCAGATTCGTGGTGGTGGACTGTAGGCTGGACGTTGTTTGCTATGGTTCGTATTTTGCCGTGCCATTCGTTTTCCTATCTTTTGCGGTGCCATTCTTTTTCCTATTTGTTTTCTATTTTGCGATGCTACTTGTTTTCTACTTTGCTTTGCTATTTGTTTTCTGCTTTTGCTTTGCTATTCGTTTTCTATTTTTGCGATGCTACTTGTTTTCTACTTTTGCTTCGCTATTTGTTTTTCTACTTTTGCTTTGCTATTTGTTTTCTACTTTTGCTTTGCTATTTGTTTTCTATTTTTTTTTGTGATGCTACTGTTTTCTATTTTTTGCGATGCTACTGTTTTATATTTTTTTGCAATGCTACTTGTTTTCTATTTTTGCGATGCTACTGTTTTTTTTTTTTTTTTTTTTTTTGCGGTGCTACTGTTTTCTATTTTTTGCAATGCTACTTGTTTTCTATTTTTGCGATGCTACTGTTTTCTATTTTTTTTTTTGCGGTGCTACTGTTTTCTATTTTTGCTATGCTACTTGTTTTCTATTTTTGCGATGCTACTTGTTTTCTATTTTTTCGGTGCTACTGTTTTTTATTTTGCGATGCTACTGTTTTCTATTTTTGCGATGCTACTGTTTTCTATTTTTGCGGTGCTACTGTTTTCTATTCTTGCTATGCTATTTGTTTTCTATTTTTGCAATGCTATTTGTTTTCTGTTTTTGCTATGCTATTTGTTTTCTATTTTTGCTGTGCTACTTGTTTTCTATTTTTGCGATGCTACTGTTTTCTATTTTTTGCGGTGCTACTGTTTTCTATTCTTGCTATGCTATTTGTTTTCTATTTTTGCTACGCTATTTGTTTTCTTTTTTTGCTATGCTATTTGTTTTATATTTTTACTGTGCTACTTGTTTTCTATTTTGCGATGCTACTTGTTTTCTATTTTTGCTATGCTATTTGTTTTCTATTTTTGCTGTGCTATTTGTTTTCTATTTTTGCTGTGCTACTTGTTTTCTATTTTTGCGATGCTACTTATTTTCTATTTTTGTTTTGTTTGTGGTGGTCTACATAGGCAATTTCCTACTCCATGTCGGGTGGTGGTCTATGTATATGTGGGTTTGGTCTACTTCCTTCCAATTTGGCGGGCTGTATATGTTTGCTCTTTTTTTCTTCCAATTTGTAGGGCCCTGTGTGTTTGCTATTTTCTGCCAATCGATATTCTATGGTTGCGGAGGATATAGCAAAGATGCAGAAAAGCACACTTGGCCATACTACTTCTTTGGGGTTCGATTCTGCTATATCGGCTCGCAGATTTGCAACATCTAGATCTGTCTCTAGTTCTTGTATGTACTCTAGTAGTTGGGCTACATCTTGCGTTGGCTCGGTTGGGATCTCCAACTCTAGGATAGGATCTTCTACTATATTGGATTGTTGGTTTTCCTCTAGGATTTGCACTTTTTGTTCTAGATCTAGTATACGATCTAGGATTGCTATATCCTGCATTGGCTCGTGGATTTTGGTCTCGGGTTGTATAGTCGGAGCAGTGGAAGGCGTTTCCAAACCTTTCTGGATTCGGTAGGCTCTACCTTGTCCTATACCGTAGAGTCGTACTGCCTCTCGAATACCAACCTCTCCAGAAGCAATACTTTGGATCTGGTCTGGCGAAAGAACTGCTTTGTGTGGCATCGTATAGTATCTATATCTATATATGTAGCTGTTTCTCCAACATGTACGTATAGCTAGAGACGATATCCATAGTTGGAGCTGTAGTCGTAGCTTTGCAATAGGATCGTAGCTTTGCAATAGGATCGTAGCTTTGTAATAGAATCGTAGCTTTGCAATAGAATCGTAGCTTTGCAATAGAATCGTAGCTTTGCAGTAGGATCGTAGCTTTGCAGTAGAATCGTAGCTTTGCAGTAGAATCGTAGCTTTGCAGTAGAATCGTAGCTTTGCAGTAGAATCGTAGCTTTGCAGTAGAATCGTAGCTTTGCAGTAGAATCGTAGCTTTGCAGTAGAATCGTAGCTTTGCAGTAGAATCGTAGCTTTGCAATAGAATCGTAGCTTTGCAGTAGAATCGTAGGTTTGCAATAGAATCGTAGGTTTGCAATAGAATCGTAGCTTTGCAATAGAATCGTAGGTTTGCAATAGAATCGTAGCTTTGCAATAGAATCGTAGCTTTGCAATAGAATCGTAGCTTTGCAATAGAATCGTAGCTTTGCAATAGAATCGTAGCTTTGCAATAGAATCGTAGCTTTGCAATAGAATCGTAGCTTTGCAATAGAATCGTAGCTTTGCAATAGAATCGTAGCTTTGCAATAGAATCGTAGCTTTGCAATAGAATCGTAGCTTTGCAATAGAATCGTAGCTTTGCAATAGAATCGTAGCTTTGCAATAGAATCGTAGCTTTGCAATAGAATCGTAGCTTTGCAATAGAATCGTAGCTTTGCAATAGAATCGTAGCTTTGCAATAGAATCGTAGCTTTGCAATAGAATCGTAGCTTTGCAATAGAATCGTAGCTTTGCAATAGAAAATTAGCTTTGCAATGGGTTCGGGCGTGCTTTGCTAGTTTCTTGTGCTTCGCTAGTTTGTTGGTATTGCTGCGTTTTGCTAGTTTGTTGGTATTGCTATGCTTTGTGGTTTGTTGGTATTGCTATGCTTTGCTAGTTTGTTGGTATTGGTGTGCTTTGCTGTTGCCTATTTGCTTTTGTCCGTTGCTTTTGCTTTTTTTTGCCTGTTGCTTTGCTTTTGTTTGTTGCTTTTGCTTTGCTGTTGCCTATTTGCTTTTGTCTGTTGCTTTTGCTTTTTTTTGCTTGTTTCTTTGCTTTTGTTCGTTGCTTTGCTGCCCCTATTGCTTCTGTCTGTTGCTTTTGCTTTTTTCGTTTCTTTGCTTTTGTTCGTTGCTTTGCTGCAGCCTATTGCTTTTGTCTGTTGCTTTTGCTTTTTTTTGTTGTTTTTGCTTTTTTTGTTTGTTGCTTTTGCTCTCTTTTTTTTTGCTCTTGTTCGATTTTAGCCGTTTGCTGCTCTTTGTTGCTTTTTTGTTGCATTTGTTAGTTGAAATTTGTTGTGTGTGTCCCAAACCCCCCACTTCGTATACTACTCCAAGACCCCTAAGTCTCACCATGACACCATGACCTACCGCAATTTTAAGAACTTTGATCGGAACAGTTTAATTTATGATCTGGAGACAGCTCCATGGTCACTGCTTGATGTATTTCAAGATGTAAATGAAAAGCTAGACACTTGGGAATTGATCTTCAATGATGTTATGAACCAGCATTTACCTATTGTTGTGAGAAGAGTGAAGCATAAGCAATTGCCACCTTGGATGAATGCAGACATTTTAGATCATATGCGTCAAAGAGATCAGTTTAAGGCACGTGCAAAAACAAAGATGCTCGCTAGTACAATGTATAAAAGGCTTAGGAACCCGGTTGTTAAAATGATCACCAATGCTAAGTCAGCTCACATGAAAGACGAAATCATGAAAAGCATGAACAATCCTAAAAAGCTGTGGAAAACACTCAAGCGTGTAGTACCCACAAAGCCAATCTCGTCGGCACCTCCATTCATTGTAGTAGATCATCAACAAGTTACTGACCCCGTAGCAATGGCCAACGCTTTTAATGAACATTTCACGCACATACAATCCTCCATTACAGCCGATACTCCTCCTAATGAACACATTCAAGCTGATATAAACAAGCGCCTATCGGACTTTATCAACTCCCGCATTGATGACTCCATACAATTTGACATTCCGCCGATCACTATTCGCCATGTCGAAGAAGATTTGAAACACATAGCAGTCAATAAAGCCACCGGCTTAGACGGGATCGGAATTGAAGTGTTAAAGGATGCACTGGCGATAGCCCAAAGCCTGAACTCACATCTATAACGCTAGCATTGCAAATGGTATCTTCCCAAATAACTTCAAAAATAGCAAAATTATCACCTGTCTACAAAAAAGAATCCTCCCATGACAGAAACAATTATAGGCCAATTTCAGTAAGGCCTATTATTTCAAAACCATTGGAAAGGCATGTTGCATCCTCTTACCTCAACTACCTGTGTTCCCACGGGCTCCTATACAGTAACCAGTCTGCATACCGTCCTCACCATTCCTGTGAAACAGCTCTTTTAATCCTTACGGATAATTGGCTCAAGGCTATGGACAATAGTAACTTAGTAGGAACCGTGTTTTTAGATCTGAGTAAGGCTTTTGACTTAGTGGATCACGATATTTTGTTATCCAAGATCTCGAAATACAACGTGAATGTCACTGCGCTTGAGTGGTTCAAGTCTTATCTCTGTCATCGTTCACAGAGATGCTCCATCTTTGGGTCGTTATCTGACCCATTAACACTGTCCCAAGGCATCCCACAGCGATCAATTCTAGGTCCCATCCTTTTCTCTCTCTACATGAACGATCTACCCCTGTGCCTACCCAGTACTAACGTTGAGATATACCATGCGCTGATGACACGACACTGTGGACGGCTGATGGTAGCACCGATATAATCCAACGTGACTTACAAGTGAGCCTTGATAGTGCGAGCAGCTGGTTTGCGTTAAATAAGATGATCCCCAACACAAAGAAGACAAAGCAAATACTCATTGCTACCAGACAAAAACTGCAGCACATAAACAAATCCCATCTCGATCTGTACCTTAATGGAAAACTAATAGAGAAAGTTGATAATGAAAAACTCTTAGGTGTTAAGATTGACAAGCACCTTAGTTGGGTCAATCATACGGACTATTTAATTCACAAGTTGAACTCTAGAGTTACTTTACTGAGTAGAGCAAAGGGCTACCTTACCCACTCCTGCAGAAAATTGCTATTCAATGCAATTGTTAAGCCCATATTTGAATATTGTTGTACAGTTTGGGGCAACACCTCTAATGAACAATTATTAAGAATACTAAGGGTGCAAAAACGTTGCGCTAGACTGATTCTAGATGCAAGCTTTAATGATAGGTCAGTAGAACCTTTTAACAATCTCATGCGCGTGAAGAAGCTGTGTATGATGTTTAAGGTTGTTAATAGAAAGTGCCCAGAGTACTTTAATACTTATGTAAATTATTTAAAAGACACTCACAATCACTGCACTAGAGCCTCGTCTAACCTTGGGTTAGTCGTACCTACGAAATGCCGAACGAATTCAGGGCTTCGCACATTTCATGCGAGCGGCACTAGATTATGGCATCCATTAGTAGCGATGTGAAAAACATTTCCCAACTAGGTAACTTTTAGCCTGCGAATACAGCCGCCTCAACATCGGGTGGAAATAAGCCCCCCGAGAGAGACGTCTGCGAGTTGGGTGTAAAAATTCCATACTGATGACGTAAGTTCGTCAAGAATCCGGACGAACGCGTTGATTGGTTGCTGATTTGATTGGTTGCTGATTTCATACACGGCTGTGAATTTCAAGATGGCGGAGATGGCGGATGTTGTTGTATCGCGGACACGTCTTCGTGATTGTGTCGATTCATTAGTTTCCCTCTTTAAAATATCGTCTGTCACTGATAACCAGTTTGAGGCTTTGTACTGGTTTATATCTGGAAAGGAATTTTATGTTAGTTTACCCACAGGTAGTGGAAAATCTTTAATTTTTCATGTGGTTCCTAGTCTTGTTCACATGTGGATGTATGACAACGAAGACAGCAATCAAAACACAGTCTCCTGGAAAAAGGTATAAGCATTCAGTGTGCTTTTAAGGTTTATTCCATGTAATTAATTAGCACGTACACATTTAAACATTAAAATGTATGTCAAAGCGAGATAGTTGATAAGGCGACTAAAGAATATCATGTAATGAATACAGCTGTATGTCAGGAAGCATTTTACAGTCTACAAAGAGGAACATATACAACATAATGCAGGCCGTTGAGCAGCAGAATGCACTGGGGCATAGGTTCTGTTGTGGTTCAATAATTATTATTGTATGGTTTGATTTCTATTAAACTTTATTCAAGTGTTGGTAATAATGAACTGAACATGAAACAACACACAGGTATATATGAATCCGATACCTACCTTATATTAGTACCATACATATGTAAATCAATGACAATACTTACTCATAAATTGTCTTATTTATTGTACTTTTTTTCCTCGACTATCTTCTCTGTGGTAGTGGTCAACTCGAAAGCCACTGGCTACGTATACTTTGATCACTACGCACTTTTCCTCAAAGCTGTAAATATCTATTTATTATCTTTGTTCCCCCCATATATTATATTATATAAATATGTTTGTAATTTTTTTTTTAATAGTGCAAAATAAAATGAATCTGACAACATAAAATAAAAGTAAGGTAACATTGAACCACAGCATATCTGGCGTAGTTCAAATATATACATTTGTTTAAATATATTTAAACCAGTTCATTTTTTTCTAAAATTTTGAAACTGGTTTAATTTTTTCAAAACAAATTAAACTGGTTTAAGAATTTCAGCAAGGTAATTTTTTTCAAGATTCTAAAAAGGGAACTTTGATATTTAAACCAGTTTAATTATTTTTTAACTGGTTTAAATATATTTAAACCAATGTATATATTTGAACTACAACATATCCACTTGGAAGAAGTTCGGAGTAGGAGACCCTTCAAGGTTTTAGGAAAAAACTATATACCTCTAAACTTAACTTTTCCTTCCCCTCCTCCAAATGTAATGATGGTCCCCGAGCCAAAAAAGGCTCAACAATGTAAAACATGATTTAATGTGTACATACTCTTTAAATATGGCAATGATACATTTAAGTTATATATCAAAAATGTGTTCAACTGTTTGACCATGGTATCAAAACATCTAGAAGCAATGAATCTTGATTATGCTTTTGATGTGTTTTGAGACCATGGACAAACACGCAGAAGTAGTTTTTGATATGACTTCTCAAAACAATAATTATGCATTCTTAGATGTATTGTTTTCCTGGTGTTTTGCCGAACAGAATTTTTGATCAAAAACCTTGTCATTGTTAATTTGTATGGTTCATTTCAACAAGCATCCCAATACGGTTAGTGGGCAAGACAGTAGGAGTCGGGGGCATTCATGAGGTTCATGATTTATATCTTTTTCATCGTTTCTTTCATGTAAATTCATACGTATGATGTAATCCTTGTAACTTAGTTAAAATGGAAGTGTTTGATCCTGTTTCAGCTGAGATCAAAACCCTTAAGATCTTGATCCGTCATTTGATTGGACATCAAGATTCATGCACATGACAAATTCCATGTTTCACCGGGTATCAAGGTACATGCACCTGACCAAAATAGGATGCCCCAATAGCCCACTTTCAATATGTTTTACTTGTCATGCACAAAGTTTCAATACAGTACGAGGCTCTGGGATAAATTCCTGTTGGGGGGGGGGGGGAATTCCCATATATGGACTATATGGGGATGATCTGCTGGACAGGTATGGTAATTTTGAGTTTCTGGTCTTAGACAGGGTATCCATTTTCACATCGACAGATCTTGAACAGGGTATGCTATTTATCTACTTTTGTAGTGCTTTATTTAGTCTAACGCTTGATAGACACTTTTCAGTTATGACACTCATTGTACAAGATCACAAACACTGACATCCAAGTATAGATGTTATTTGTCTTTTTCAGTGATATAAAATTTTAACACTTTGTCTTGAACAGAGTATGGAAATTGAGTTTTTTTTGTCTTAAACCGAGGCTAAGGGTTTCAGAGCCCCAGTGGCGGGAGGGGGGGGGGGGTGTAAATTACATTTATGATATTGTGTTTTCACGAATCACTGAGTATTATTCCCGGAGCCTCATTTCAAAACTTTTGTGTGTGACAATGAAGCATGTATCAAAAGTGGGCTATTGCCCTTAACCAAAACGAGTAGGAGACTTGGTACTAGTTTGTCGTGCAGGGCCTGGACAACACGTTTCGATAGATCTAGACAGCACTTTTCTTCGCATCGAAACAACAAGGCGGCGAGTGAGCAATCTTCTCAATGTTTTCATGTTTCTTTAGCTGAAGAGGACATTCCTGGTGCAAGTTTACCTCGGAACACTCCAGAGGAACTCGGCAATTTAGTGGCTTTGGCATATCTCTGTAAACTCTTGGAACACATTCAAACACTTGTCATGTTGTTTCGATGCAATGACAACAGACAGACAGACAAGTCCTGTCTATCCAAATGCATTGCCCAGGCACCGCACGACAATTTAGTACCCAGTCTCCTACTCGTTTTGGTTAAGGGCAATTGACTGCAACAGCAATGCCATGCTATTTTTGCCATATGTCAACATGTTTCAAGATATCCTCTAGAGTAAATATTATGTCAGATTGTTCCACAACTTGGTTAATTTGTTCTTTACCAAGTTCTAAAAATACAGTTGGGTAAGAGTGACATAACAGTAGGGGTGTAGTCCTCATTGACAATCACTACTTTCATCACAAGCCTTTTCTGTGACTGTCTTAGCTTATAGAGAAGTGTACTTTTCTGTTCTTGTGAAACCTGTCTACATGCATGGTGATGATTTGGTGACAACAATTCTGCATCAGTATAGGTAGGTGGATGTCTTGATTCACCTTGGCATTTACACTTTTCACTGCATACATCACAGCAGTTGTGTCCACTGGGTAAATTGGGCAGTCAAAGTGCCTCATTAGCAATTTTCTTCAACAACTATCTGTTTTCACATATTCCTTCATGTCAGCATCGGCATCTTTCAAATTTAAGCCATTGAACAAGAGAGCAATACTTGGCTCTCCTGCTCTGCCACAGCGACCACTCTCTTTTATATAAGCTTGAATTGACTTTGAAGGGCCAAAGTGAATAATAATAAGAGTTTAATAATAAGTGAACCCCTCAATAGAGGGGGAGCGGATTTTAAATGGAATGGCCCATTGGATCCTAGTCGTAGTTTATTTAATCACGTTTCACGGAGTGAGCACTAAGCTCGTTTAAATGTGTACGTGCTAATTAACTACATGGAATAAACCTTAAAAGCACACTGAATGCTTATACCTTTTTCCAGGAGACTGTGTTTTGATTGCTGTCTTCGTTGTCATACAATGTACATGTGAACAAGACTAGGAACCACATGAAAAATTAAAGATTTTCCACTACCTGTGGGTAAACTAACATAAAATTCCTTTCCAGATATAAACCAGTACAAAGCCTCAAACTGGTTATCAGTGACAGACGATATTTTAAAGAGGGAAACTAATGAATCGACACAATCACGAAGACGTGTCCGCGATACAACAACATCCGCCATCTCCGCCATCTTGAAATTCACAGCCGTGTATGAAATCAGCAACCAATCAAATCAGCAACCAATCAACGCGTTCGTCCGGATTCTTGACGAACTTACGTCATCAGTATGGAATTTTTACACCCAACTCGCAGACGTCTCTCTCGGGGGGCTTATTTCCACCCGATGTGAGGCGGCTGTATTCGCAGGCTAGGTAACTTTAAGAAACATTTATTCAACAACATTTTATCCAATAACTTCGAACATAAACATTTTAACATAACAAGAACATTTTAATTCGGTATTTAATCTACTTTTAGGACGAATTGCAATTTACAAAGTATCTTTAATAATTAATATTACTTATCTAGTTTCTATATTGTAATTATTATCTAGTTTTAGTTTTTATAATGGGCCGCAATGTAAACTACTGGGTCACCAGTAATTGTGTTTCTTACCCAATAAAGTCTATTATTATTAATATTATTAAAGCTTATAAAATTGGATACAAGTTTATATTAAACGTTTTGAGTTATTTGAAAATTTCGAATTTTCTGCCATCCGGTTTCTCCGATCTAGTGAGATAGCTTTCAGAAGACCCAGCGCCGAAAATATTTAAACGTTTTTAAATCTGTTTGCTTTATATCATTTGGGAGGAATTGTATTACAAAATAGTGTCGGGATTATCAGATTTCGATTTAGTTGAAAAGTTGTCATGCTTTCCGTGAAAATGCGAAAACGCAGAAAGTTGGAAGCGAAGAAAAGAGAATTCGAAAAATGTAGCTTTCCAGCATGCGCGAATCTGAAGCCCTGCCTCAACGCGACACATTAGCGATCTCTTATGACGGGTGGATAGTGTCAAAATTACCTTGTCCAGATTGAATGGCAGATTACCGTAACGAATGGGTGAATACCTGATTGAATGGCATTACATACTTTGCAAGGTCTCGGCTCGAATGCATGGTCTCGGCTCGAATGCATGGTCTCGGATCAAATGGTTGGTATCGGATCAAATGGTTGGTCTCGGATCAAATGGTTGGTCTTGGATCGAATGGTTGAGCTCGGATCGAATGCATGGTCTCGGATCGGATCGAATAGCTCGCCTCAAATAGAACTCTGGAATGGACTTCTTTCCAGGCTGCCGTTGGTAGGTACTTCATCTATGCGGATTATTATGTCCTGAGATATATAGGTGGTACCGATTATTATGTCCTGGGATATATGAGTATATCATGTCCTTACAGCACTACACAAAACTTATTACAATACTACACAGCACTATACTGCACTAAAAAGCATCATACAGTACTACACAGCGCTATAAAGCACTACACAGCACTGTACAGCGCTATTTAACAATTAGACCTCTCGCCCTCATGGGCTACGAGTCAATAGCTCATGAGGCGCAGCCGAATGGGTTATTTAACTCGTAGCCCATGAGGGCGAGAGGTCTAATTATTTTAGTATAAACTAACTTGTCGGACAGTAGAAAATAATAGAAAGAAACAAATTAAAGTTGAAAAACTATTATTATTTCGTGAAAATGCATGCGGTTTTCCTCTACCATGGGCTATCACAAACAGACCTATAGTAGGGTAGCCAATCAGAATGCAGGATTTGTAATATTCCACTAGTTGGTTTATACTAATTAAGCAATAGACCACACATTTCAATGTGTTTACTGGCGAAATAAAGCACTTGGGATGTTGGGAGAACACAAGAAATGCTTGAAAATCACAAGCCAAGGCGCGTGATTTTCAATTTCAAGTGTTCTCCCAACATCCCAAGTGCTTTATTTCGCCAGTAAACACATTGAAATGTGTGGTCATTGCTTTTATGATATAACTACGACACAACGCAAGCAGGCGTGCCAATTTCTATGTGTTTACCGGCACAATAGATCATAGATTCTTGAGTCTATAAACCAATCAGAGCGCTCGTACTATATTGTAAAAAGCACTACTGCACTACACAGCGCTATACAGTACTATAAAGCACTATACTGCACTACACAGCACCATACAGTACTACACAGCGCTATACAGTACTATAAAGCACTATACTGCACTACACAGCACCATACAGTACTACACAGCGCTATACAGTACTATACAGCGCTATAAAGCACTACACTGCGCTATAAAGCACTACACTGCACTACACAGCGCTATACAGTACTATACAGCACTACACAGCACTACACAGCACTATACTGCACTACACAGAGCTATACAGAGCTATACAGCACTATACAGCACTGTACAGGACTACACAGCTATATAAAGCACTACACAGCGATATACTGCACCATACAGCACTATACAGTATTACACAGGACTACACAGCACTATGCAGTACTACACAACGCTATACAGCACTAAACTCACTACACAGCACTATACAGTACTAGACAGCGCTATAAAGTACTGTACTGCGCTGTAGCATGTGCTTTGCATAACATTAATCTTAACACGTGTAAGATATAATTCATTCCTTTATAATTATTGTTGCTCGTCCAATCTCATTGTTCTCTCTCTTGCACAGTATTGACGATTATAGCCGTCCATTCCATAGTGTTCTTGCATACACAAAACAATCAAATTAACGCATATTGTCTACCATTTCAGGTTGGAATTGCTGTACAATGAAAAGAAAAGCTGCAGTGTTTTCTTGAATCATTAGGAAGCATTGTTTTCAAAGCATTTTGTTGATAAATGGGCCACGTCAGGCAAACATAGGGCCCCTAAGGGCAACTTGTGGATGGTCAGTGAGCTATTTTGGTATATACTAAAAATCACGTGACCAATGACGCCATCGTTACGACATCACCACTAACTGATTGATAGCAACCCACTACCATGTCTGTCTAGATTTGAGCCAGCTGGCATTAGAAATGAGGTAGATATGGGCATGTACTTAAAATCACGTGACCGATGACGTCATCGTTACGTCATCAGCACTAAGTAATTTGTTGAAACCCAATACCATGCCTGTCCTTGTTTGAACTGTCTGGCATTAGAAATGAAGGAGATATGGGCATGTACTTAAAACACGTAATCGATGACGTCATCGGTACGTCATCGCCACTAAGTGATTGATAGCAACCCACTACCATGTCTGTCCAGGTTTGAAGTGTCTGGCATTAGAAATGAGGGAGATATGGGTATGTACTTAAAATCACGTGACTGACGACGTCATCGTTACGTCATCACCACTAAGTGATTGATAGCAACCCACTACCATGTCTGTCCAGGTTTGAAGTGTCTGGCATTAGATGGGCACCGTCAATACATCTTCTCCAGCATGACCAAATCTTTTCGAAACCTTGGACGGTCATTCGGAAAGTCAACGGCGAGTCGGCGAGTGACAGAAAAAAACGACGAAAAAATTATATTATCTCGTATCAACCTAAACCCAATAACTCATTCTTAACATGCGTGCATACGAGTTAAATTACTATTGTGTGTGGAATAAACGACCTATTCATAGCTTGATTACGTCTAGAACCTTTGCTTGATAATGGCTAATTGTGTTGACGCATGCAGTCTAAGTAGTTCTGGAACTTCCAATCTGTACAAGGATTGTGTGACAAAGTTATTATTTAGTGTAGCAAAATCGAACTGATCTTTAAATCAAAATGCCCCGCTAAACTTTGAAATCACATATGGAAGAGGTTAAAACGAGTTTTTATCCGTTCCACATCGGCGCAGAATTGAGTTTTGGGGAATCTAACGCTAGCCAAATGTAACTTGCAAACGTTTTATCAAATATAAACATGACAGGCTTATTATTTTTCTCACTGATATTCTTGAAGGTTCTCTATCACGATTTCTAACTGCAGACAATCTTGATTTGTGACTCCTTCTCCTAGATTGATCAGTATTCAAGCCTTTACTAGATAACAATACAGTGCTCAGCTGTTCGCGTTCGACCATCAAATTCAAACTATTTGACATTTCAGTGATATTTACCGTATCATTTCTCAAACTGATCACATTATTGTTATTCTGTATATTACTAAGCTTTTCCATTCATATTTGGCTTTTGTTTGGCTATTGTATGGCTTTCTTTAGCTTTGCTTTCCTCACTTTCCAAAATCTTGGCTTTCATTCCCCAGTGAGCAGGGGCGATATCGATCGAGTAAAGAGTGCAGCACGTTTTATCTCT
Organism: Actinernus sp. WN-2022; assembly: GCA_030867875.1. Classification (NCBI taxonomy): domain Eukaryota; kingdom Metazoa; phylum Cnidaria; class Anthozoa; order Actiniaria; family Actinernidae; genus Actinernus; species Actinernus sp. WN-2022. The sequence goes on from JAOWCC010000469.1 coordinate 72,342, forward strand.
GAGCCTAGGGATGTATTATGAACGTGCCATGAGAGTCGGGGAGCTTTGCGCGAAAATAGTTGTACATTACCATCTCTATCTCTGTTGCATCCAAAACGTTTCCAAAACTGCCAACACACTGTACATTCAAGATATTAAATTCTGCTTAGCTAAGCCAAACGCGCTTATAAATTTCCGGGCTTCTCTCGTAAATACGACACGCGACCAAATGTCTGTTTTTAACAATACGGTTGTAGCGATAAATTAATCATAAGGCATTTCCGAATAATAATTGCCTTTAACAACACGGCCAAATCCTTTCGAAGAGGCCATAAACTCCGTCAATATATCTTCGGAAAATCCAACACTATTCGGAAAGCCAACGGAGAGTCCCCGATGTACACAGAAAAAACGAAGTACACACCAAGTAGTATATGAATTGTTGCTTCTGGCCCGATTACAACAAAATACAACGAACACACTGTTGCATTTTTTGCATTTTATGACATCTCACCCTTCGGGTTCGTTATCATAAAATGCGACAAATGCAACAGTGTGTTCGTTGTATTTTGTTGTGATCGGGCCAGACAGCAACAATTTATCTTCTACTATAGTTCATTTATTGTATTTATAATTATATATTAAAGCAATGTAATCATAATGTATTATATCAGGGCTAAGCATATATTAACATTTGTTCGAATCGATAGAAATGTCGCTCCAAGTCCTACGCGATCTTTTCGTTGAAATATTTCGAAACGCATTAGAAGCATGTATCGATAACTCCAATGAAGATACTATCGAGCTATCTACTCGAAAAGCGCGTATTCTCGAAATGGAATGCTACGATATTGCGAATAGGATAGATCATTCTAACGAAATAGATAAGCAATCGGCTTATTTGAGACAGTGTAGAAAAGTACAACACGTTCTTCGAATTCCTTACGGCGAATATTTAGAAACGACATTAGGGTCGCAAATAATGACCAATAAGTTGGATCCATCTATAGTCGTATTAGGACGAATTGAGATACCTATAAATCCAAGTCCGCGTTTACTATATCGTGCAATTTTCTACGATATCTTCTCTAACGATCCACGATTTTCTAACCCCGGATTTTTCGCAACGTCATTAGAACGATCATGCTATAATCAAGTAATTACGATCTCCCAAACGGAAGCGGTCGTTCGTAGTTGGTCATCTGAGCAATTCATAAATATTTATTCTTCGCGTTGTGGAACCATAATCAGTAATTTAGATCCTAATTCTAGCGTTTGTCGTACGTATGGTACTTTCGCTCTCGATCGGTTGGCAGCGGGGATATGGTCACCTAATGATGTTGGATATCTTAAATCGGCGCAACTATGTCCAAAGGCTTCTAGTAACGAACGTACTGAAATTGCTCTACGAAGTCGACAAAAAATTAATGAAAAGACATCTCGGCTCTATGAATGTCCTATTTGTCACGAACGTAATTGCGTTTATCGAGAAGTACAAACTCGAGCTCTTGATGAACCAACGACTATATTTTGTACTTGTAGACAATGTGGTACGAATTTCGTTGGATAGTTCTCGATCGATTCTTGTAAGATCGCGTAGTTAAATACATTTAACTTGGATAATTGGGATTTGGTATCCTATCTGTCATCCGTATATCGGCTCCGGTTTCTACTGCTTTTTCCAGATTGGAGCAGTTTTGTTGTACTATTTTTTCGTTGTATTTTTACATTTTAACACCTATTAAAGGAATGATTAGTTTACAGTATATCCATCTATGGTACTAACATACATTCTCTACTTCACGATATTAACGTATGCTGTTATCTTAGTACGTATTAATACCACACAGATTAGACAAGTGCGTATGATTGAAGAACCTCAACGTAAACGTTACAACTAAGATACCAATTAGACATATAACATATATAGGTATATTGCACGATGATTGAGACAAGAACTTGTGATTGGTTGATGCGAGGAAAGACCACGAAATGTATAAGTAAGTGTTCAAAGACGTCAGAGTATTGCTCTCAGCATAACTTCCAGATAGGAAGAGGATGTGCTATATTCGTTCCATGTTTGACGTGTGGTCGAGGCTGTCGTACTATTCACGAACTTTGTGCAAAATGTGGTGCACCTCAACGCCGTACCATTCGCAATAAGAAGAACCTTGATAAGAAACGAGCTAACGAGTCGGCGAATATCACGTGTTCAAATGTAGTAGAATCGGAGAAAGATCTAAATGTAGTGGAATCGGAAAAAGATCAAAATGTGGTGGACATTAACGATCTCGATAATGCATTGGATGACCTCTCCATCGGTGAGAAAGATCTAAATGCGGTAGAATCGGAGGATAAGTAGAAATCACGATACGAAAAAAAAAAGAATGAAGAGAAATTGTTATGCGACCTCTCTTCATTTTTTCTTTTTTTTTTAAAACAAACAAACAATTAGACAATTGACAGGCATATGGTATACAACTAGTATGGATGATCTTATCAGATTACTTGGTCCAGAAATTTGTGCAAGCCTACATATCAAACCATTGTCGCATATCAAACCATTGTCGCATATTAACACTGGTGAAACATGTTCCGAATGTCTATGCCCGATGGAAATGCAAAGAACGGAATTCATATGTCCCACCTGTGGTCTTATTTCAGAGACTGAATCATGTGAAGAAACAACTACCAATCTTACTACTAGGTTACGCATAGTAGGGCCGGATAGCTTTAGGTATCAACATGATCTAGACCGCACAATCCCAAAGCAAAGCGATAACAAAGAATTGCAACTACGAACGATTATGCGAGAACTACAGGCATACGACACTATTTATAAACAAAATTACGCCCTCTCGTTTCCCACAAATGTATTAGCAATCGTAGCCGATGCATTCATTCAATACAGAAAGTTTGTATCAAACGTAGCTATGCGAAACGAACTATTTTAGCTGCTATACTTTATCAAGCATGTATACAATGTGGGTTCGTTAGATCTAAAGGTGAGGTTGCTCGTTTTATGCGGCTAAACAATAAAAGCATATGTCGTTCTCTACATGATGACGATAAGATCGATATAGATTTAAATACCGATCGAATAGCTCCTCACATTACAACGACTTTTGTTAAACTCGACCCCCAAGGAGTACCTAAGAATGTCCAACAAATAGTCTATGAGATTGTTCATACGGCAATAGAAAACAATATAGGTACCAGCTCTATACTTCGAACTAAAGTCGTTGGAGCGAGTTACGAGGTACTACATCGTTCGGGATCTCGTATGTCTCTTATTGACGTTGTTAAACGGTGTGGTATATATAAGGGTTCGGTCGTGCGTTTTATCAATGAGTTGATTGCTTACAATTCCCGCTTTGAGCCCATCTATAAAAAACACGGTCTAACTAGTGATAGGGTTTGATTTCGTAAAGTGAAAATAAGAGCCACATTCGATTCTTATCCCACTAGACTGCCAAGTTTTTCTCGCATTTCCTTTTGCACTTCTTGTTTGAGTTCCATTCGAATCTGTTCCACGTTTTTTTCACCACCCAAAATCTTATGACGAATTTCAGACCTCATAATCTCGTATTTATCTGCTTCAGCGAGGATTAGACTGTATTCAGAGTCGGATATATTTTCATCACGCAAGGCTTTCGATACTAGATCACGAATCGTATTAATTTTAGCTTTTGCTAACATAGTGGTTTTCTCATGCTTAGATACTTTTATTCCTAATTTTTTAGCTCCAACGGTCGTAGATGCTGAAATTAACCCGCACAAGCCACCAATAACACCAAGTGGTAAGCCAATCACTATTCCAAAACCAGTTAAAGCTACTCCCAATCCAGATCCAGATAAAATCACAGATAGACCTCCTGTTACCACTGCGATACCATGAACTATTCCTTGAGAACGCGCATATTTCTTACGTACGCCTTCATAGTGTTTTTCTTGAATTTCGATATCCGAAAGCGTATCTCGGATTGTTTGTAGTCGAAAATTCTTTCCAGTGCCACTAGCAAGCGATGGATAGATAGTTGGTGCTGATGGAAGAAGGGGTTGAATTGAATCGCCGTCCATCGTATGTATACATATGATTTACTCAAGCTTCAATACGTATCGTATAGTTCGACCACGGAAGTCTATAATATTTCCTTCATCATCGCGAATTGTCAGGCGGATATAGTTTCGTGATGTACCTAGAGCTCGCATGGATTGGGGATTCTTTATAGAGTATGTGTTTTTTGCAAGCCAAGCGCCTCGGGTCTCTATGCTAGCTAAGATGTTTGATCGATTTCCATCTATGAGTGATAAGTCAGAATCCACCACATCACAATAGACATATATTGTGTAGTTATTAGCGATCTTAATTATGTAATTACCAAGGTCTAGTAGCAACTCATTATCCTTTTCTTTTCCACCAGAGATACCTAATAGTCTATATAAACTTTTATTAACCTTGATTGGTTTCTTAACGTGTATTGTGCGATAATTAAATTCGGTATTGCCCTCGAAGCTCACGCGATTAGCAGAGATTGCGAGGCTAAAGGCACCCATGATTTTAGTAAAAGTGTATTGATCTATAGAAACATCCTGTGGGAACATTACCCCATCGTCAATGTCCCACCTGAATGAGCCCTTCTCTGATAGGTTATACCAACTGTTATCAAGTGTGATTTTGAGTAGAGAAATGTTGTTGATAATAATAGGGTTATCGAAGTAGACAGTATGGTCAGACGATGTGGTGGTGACATTTAAGATAACCATTATATATTAAAGGTATAAACTGTGTATATGTATAGCTTCAATAGTTACGATGTCTTTTGTTGTGCGAGACGAAGATGATGGTCTATCTGCAGAGGACATAGCAGAGATTGCTAGGGGTGGACCAAGACTGTCGAAATCTGAGCAGACTGCTCTAATTGCCGATGAAAATAAGAGGATCTCAACACTGAATACCGATCTATTGGTGAAGTTTAAGAAACAATACCCACATGCGGATTTCCATCAGTTCTATGCATCCACGAGTATACATGATTCAGGTAAATATTCAACGAGTATTTGGTTTCGATATGGGAATCATAGTTATACGGTATATGGCGATGATATCTCCAAGCCACGTGCTGCCATTCAAAAACTCATCGATAATGCATTGCAGGGGATGGTTGGTGGTTTCCCATCTACGTTAACACTAGATAAAAGCGTGAAATATCCCATCGTAGCAGTTCCTTTTCACGAAAAAGCACAAGATATAGATCTCACCAAGTTATGGATATACGTCACACCTACGAAGAAGTTCGAAGCAGGCGTTCCAAATATATTCAAGGAGATCGTTGTAAAGCATACGGCAGCGAATGAGTCTCGTAGATGGTTATCAGGTCCGGATTTCAAATACTGGCCTCAACAACTTAATTTTGCAACGTGGTGTGCAACTTCTGGATGCGGAGTGTCGTTGTTTGACCCCACTTTCAAAACATATCCACCAGTTGTCCAAGGGTTCCTACGATTCCACGTGTATTTCACGATACGAAGGATTCTACACGAACTTGGAGCTCCTCTACCTGGTAACCGTGCTTTCAAGCAACTCGACAATCTCTATAGCGAATCAGCTCTTGAGAAATTGTGCATCGAATTCGGTATATCTCGAACGCCAGACTTTCGGTGGGGTGGCTTAGGAGACGTCTACGTAAACTCTCATGGAAGAATGGTGAACTATACAGAGAAGTACGCACATAATACTTCGTACTCTGCGAAGTGGCCTGATGGTGACTTCAAGTTTCCTGACGAGAGTCGTACGGACTATCAGTTTCCTTTATCGTACATTAGCAATAACAACGGTAAACAATACAATTGGTTTACACCACCAATCGGTAGAGGTTTGACGAATGCTGGGTTAGGTAGATTGAATCGATCTGTTGAGGCTTTTGGATACTGTATTCTAGGCGCTCAAAACGATCTTAACGAATCCATCGTAGATAGCTTCAACGTCAAAGAAAAGTTCAAGAGCTTAGTCGAAGGCGCTATTCTCGAAAACGATTTAGTGGTGAGCTACAAAAGCTATCTTACTGCTATAATGACAACGCATAAGAGGCTCGATCTAGCAATAGCTATAGGCGTACGATTATTGCCAAGCAATCTAGTGTACTATCTTGGTAAGAAAGATGGCTATAGGAATCCAACCCCGAAAGCCACGAAAGATATGACGCTAGGCACTAACGACATCAATGCAGAAGTCAAAGGACGTCCGCCTCCCATGGAAGGACCTCCAGATAAGAAATTGGTGCCGCCCATCGAGACGCACAAGAAACGAGTTCCTATACCAAAGTCTATCCCAAAACATGAGATTAATCTCGCAGTGACATCTATTGCCGCAGCTGGAATCGCATGGACGTTGTTTCGTTAACGTCGTTTGCATTGCTCCACTACGAAGACCACTGCTGCTACGATTAACAACCAAACGTTGTTCGCTAAGACTCCAACAACGTCGGCAGCCATACTGAATACGAAACTCGCAATTGGCCCAATCATCTTAGGTAGAATCTCCTCTAACTTCTTACCCATTGCTTTCAAGGTCTTGGCAGTTGTTTTAGCGACTGCTTTGGCAGCGTCTCCCAATCCTGGTACTATCGTGGAAACTGTCTTTGTCAGATTGGAAACTATTACACCGATCACAGTACTTACCGCAGCTACCACGCTAATTATGCTGACTCCATACTTCTTGAAGATGGTCCTTATACGATCCCTAAGTGGTATACGTTCTGTCATGGCTTCTTCTATTTGGCCTAGGACTGCTTGTTTCTCCTGATCGGTCTCTATTTTATTAGTAGCGTTTTCTTTCTGAGTTTCGGTAGACGTAGGGTCTTTGAGTATTTCCTCATTTAGTTCGATCCTCTCACTCAATTGGTCTTTAGCTACTACGACTTCTTCTAGTGCTTTTTCTAACGTAGGCCCTAAAACTCTTTTGAGACCTTTCCCAATCCTCGTATATAACTCACCCTTCTTGGTGAACAAAGGGATAGGTTTATTCGTACTTCCATACTCGCGGATAGCGACTCTACCATCAGACATGGTTGCCATCTCGAGAATGCCTCGAATTCCTACATCTGGATATTGTTCCCAGACGATCTCGAACATCTCCTGTTTTGCCTTGTCTGATAATCCTTGTTTGAAGATCACCTTTCTATCGCCGAATTTAGGATTTTCCAGGATTCTTTCATCCGAGTCTTTCGGGTCGGTGAGTTCGTCGATGTAATCGTTCATAGAAAACGAGGTTTCCTGATTCTTTGGTTTAGCGCCTTCCTTCCCGTAGTCGCGTAGGGTTTTCATTGCGACCCTTTCTCCTGGCTTTTCTGAAAATGTCGCATTCCACTCCTCCGCATCGATAGCATCGTCATCATCGTAATCTTTTCCTCTTTCAGATCCACCAGGTATTTCCTCTACAGCATCGCCTTCCATGTTAAACATAACAATATATCTAGACACATTCAACATGATATCGTCAAAGTTGATTCCTAAGAAGGCGCAAAGAGAGCCTCATGCACTCAAACCTCAACGAACCTTGTATAGGAAAACTTTCACTCCATCATCTGCCAATCCAGATGAGACTCTATACGTAGATGTTCCAACGCTAGGAGAAGGCATAGTACTAGTACCTGGTAGCTTAGCGCTATTGGGCGACCTCGTATTATCTGGTGGACATGTGAATAACAGAGTCGTTTCGAACGTTGGACGATGCTTGGTCATACATAGAGTCTGTAAGATGGGAGCTGAAATAGTAGAAGACCTCGCCAGGTCAGACCTCCTACAAACGTATTCCGATGTATACCTATCTACGCAGGAGAGAGAATCGAGAGTGCGACAAGGTATCCAATCAGAGAACACGAATAAGCTACGATCGAAAGCGGGCGATGCAGGTACTTCGGATGCTGGAGAAAACGCGCTCCTAGCTGCGTATGGTTCCAAATATAGGATTCCGTTAGATGTCGACATTATGACGCAACAGGGAGTTCTATATACACATGCTCTAGAAGATACTATTTCGTTTGAGTTGACTCTAGCGCATGCCATTGATGTCGTAGTTGGATCGGATGCTACGAAAATAGGTACGTACAAACTTACCAACATCCAACTAGAATACGAAGCAATCAAGGATGAAACGCTGGCTAGTAGTGTACTTCACAAATACGAAATAGGTGGTACTGCATTCCTATACAACCACGCCATTCGCTTCAAGACAGTAAAGATCGCTAAAGCTTCCGATGCTTTGATATCTCAGAACGTCAACGTTCCACGACGATCATTCGCTGGACTACTTCTACTATTCGTAGATCCACACACTGCTGGTACGCGAGATAGCGAAGCGTTTTCGAATCCCAATATTTTGAAGGTAGAAGTAGATGTCAACGGAATTCCCAACAGATTCTTTCCAAGCGGTATGCTTCCCCCAGATTTCTGGGAGGCTGCGAAAGGGTGGTTTGGTACATCCGATACTTCCATGACTCCAAAGAAGTTTTACGAAAGTAGATTCGCTATCCTAGTCGATTGTCGCACAGCAAAAGATTCCACCGTTCATGGTGATGGCTTGGCACAAACTGGCGGTGGAAAAGATATCGACATTCGCATACATAGAACTGCAGGAGGAAGTGGAAACGTGAACATGCACATCTACGTTCTCGCAGATGCTCAGCTCATGATATTGAACAGATCTCTGTATAGTATAACATACTGATGGATTCTCTCGTAGAGCACGTGCCGTTCAACGCACTCATAGTCGGTCCAACGAATTGTGGGAAGACTGCGTTTCTCATAGAACAACTTCGTGGATCATTTCGTGGTAAGTTCGATTACATAGTACTGATTTGTCCTACGTATGCCCACAACAAGACCTATCGCGGATTCGCAAATCGAGATCCTCGTTTCTTCGTCATATCACCACCGCAGGATGCCATCGATGCTACGTTAAGTATTTGCGCGACCTTTTGGTCAGGTACCAATACTCTATTGATTCTCGATGATTGCGCCGCATCGAAGGACGTCAAGAAACGAACTGAAAAGCTAGTAGACTTAGCATTTTCTGCACGGCACATAGGGCATTCTATTTGGGTGCTGTCCCAACAATTAACAAGTATATGCAAACCTTTCCGTGAGAACGTAGCTATCGTAGTTGCATTTCATACCGCATCGGCCGTAGATAGCAAAAGGATATTTGATGACTACGGAGGCGGCTCGCAAGAATGCAAAGAGTTACGAACGATGCTTGGATCCTATAAGTTCGCTCGCATGTGTTTCTGTCTACGCCATCCTTTCGAGGTCATGTTAGAGCTACCCGCACCTACAACATACTATGACTGACAAAGAGATACTTGAGATATTCGGCGAGGACGTAACAGGCCCGCCACCAACCGACCTAGACGTTACATCAGACAATCGTGAATCGCTTTCGATCTTAGCCGCAACAGGCGTAACGAAAGAATACCTAGGTAAGAACTTCTCCCTAGGAGACATCTCTAGACTTCCTGAGAAAGAAGTAGATAAGTTGCATAGGAGGTACCAGGCCGTCCTAGCTCAGCAAGTAACGAAAGGCTTAGTCGACGGCGTGACGCGTCTAGCTACCCGCCTAGTTGCCTACCTAGTACCAATAGATTCTCAAGAAGCACTGATCAAGGATCTACAAGAAGACCCCCTAGTCCGCAACGAGATCAGTGCTGCGACTGGTCTACTATCGCTTAAAGCAGGTCGCTTCGTAGCTCTAGCTAGCGTCCTATTTCACGTATCTGGTCATATAGTCATTCCTGGTACAACTGTTGAACCTTCACATATACCTACTATATCGAATCAAGATGGAAGAAGCGGACCAGATAACTGCGAATCCTCCGACGACTGTACCAACTAAGAAAGGAAAAGATCCAAAGCGCGTTGCAGCAGGAAAATTAGCTTGGGAGAAGGTCACTACCCGTGCAAAAGAAGCTCAAAGGATGGAGATAGAACGTGAAAATGAACCGTCCAAAGAAACTGACGTAGAGAAAGGTCGGTTCGAAAACCTGGCTATCCTCGCAGTCATCGGTACTGGCGCTACATTGTTTGGTACGTACTATACGTACAAGAAGTATGTAGATGGCAACAAGCGTGTTGCCGCCGTTAGCACGACACGACCTGCAGCTCCGACAAAGCCAACGGTACCAGACATGGAGTAACACTTAAAGACTAGAGACTATACTATATATGTTAAGATGGATAAAGAATTGATGAAGACAGCAACCGACGCATCTATAATTGTAGGACTCGCCGCTGGTATTGGGTGGATCGTAAAGAAGACTACCAAGGAATCTATGCTTAGCGATCCTTCTTCCTTAGTGAATTACGCAAAGTGGACTGTCGTGATACTTGGTAGCTTATACGCGAAACAATATCTTGAGAAACAAAAGATCATACCGTAATGGCAGCAGCAATCGCTATGACAGTTTTCGGCGCCGTTTTGAATGCGACGGCATTTACTGGTGGTGGTATACTAGCTAGAATGATTGGAAAGGGTGATATAGATACAGAACGAGAGAGACACGATAGAGCCATTGAAAAACAAGAATCTGAAATGACAGCGTATAGAATCGAACGGCAAAGATTATACGACTTTGCACAAAACCAGGAAGGTCTTGAACGCGACGCATACAACGTTCAAAGAGACACCAACAAAGCCTTCGTGCAATCCGATAAGTTACGTAAGGCGCTTAGGCGGCTCAAAGGAATGAAAGAACCCCGCTTATCTGACTACTACCGACCCTCAAACAATCAGAAGACTGGTGAGTTGCTCTACGTCGGTGGTGGAATGCTAGGCGCTGGATACGCTATTAGTAGATGGCTATAGCCATTGCCACTACTACTAGGTTACTACTAGGCTACTACTAGGTTACTACTAGGCTACTACTAGGTTACTACTAGGCTACTACTAGGCTACTACTAGGTTACTACTAAGCTACTACTAGGCTACTACTAGGTTACTACTAAGCTACTACTAGGCTACTACTAGGTTACTACTAAGCTACTACTAGGCTACTACTAGGTCACTACTAGGCTACTACTAAAAAATACAAAAAGAAAAAAAGAAAAAAAGAAAAAAAGAAAGGAATAAGGACTGGTTGGATAGGTTCTTATTCTTTTTTTTTTTTTTTTTTCATCTGTTGAAGGCTAGAATGCATAGACGTATAATGGATGCTAAACTTGCGAGTATCTTCTATGGTCCTATGGGCTACTGGAAAGGTCACGCTGCAATTGACAAGCTATCGGTAGCAGCGAAAGCATCGGAAGACGTAGCTAAGAGTTGGTTGGAAAAGCAATCTATATGGCAAGTATATCTACCACCACCAAAACACATTCCACGTCCGCATTGGACCGTATCGAAACCAAATGAAGTCCACCAAGCTGATTTGATATTCTTACCACACGATCGACCTGGGCGTGGACGAAAGCTATACAAGTACGCTTTAGTAGTAATCGATGTAGCTTCTCGATACAAAGAAGCCGAACCTTTAGCATCTAAAGATAGCGGCGAAGTTGCTGCGGCATTCGAACGAATCTACAAGCGTAGTCCACTCGAATGGCCAAAGACGTTGCAAGTAGACCCTGGTAGAGAATTCATGGGGCGTATGTCTGAAACGCTAGAACTACATGGTACGAAAGTTCAACGAGGCGAGGCTGGTAATCATAGAGCGCAAAGCTTCGTCGAACGAGCAAATAGAACGATAGCTGAAAGATTGTTTGGATATCAATATGCAAAAGAGATGGTACTTACATCTGAAGGATCGAATGCACGTAGTAGAGAATGGGTATTGAGGCTTCCTGATGTTATCAAGGCTATGAACAATGAAGTTACTCGACTTACTGGTAAAGAGCCTTCAAATTCTATAGAGACACAACAAGTAAACATAAAGACTCCTACATATTCTCGAACTATTGGATTGGATGAAAAGAGACTACCATTTGACGTTTTAGTTCGATATCTCTATGCATCTGGAGAATTGGAAGGTGGAACTAAACGAGCGACTGATCCTGTATGGAGTTTACAGACATATTATATTTCTCGAAGTGTGGTATCATCAAATCAACCAGTTCTATACTATTTAGGAAAAGATGCACCAAAGCGAGGGTTCGTTCGTGAAGAGATACAAGTGGTACCACTAGATACAGAACTACCACCAAAAGGTATTCTAAGATAGAAGCAACTCACAAATAAAGTCGTCTATATCTTCATCCTCTGTAATGACGTTCTTACTGTTGTAGGATAGTGTATCAACTACGTTTGATAGTATATTGCTAATAAAACCATCTAATTCTTCATCCTCTGGAAAAACGTCTCCATGACCATAGGCTGTTGTATCTATTCCGTTTGCTGAAATCCATCTCTTACTATCGAACGGTGATAGAGATACTTTGTTCATATGCATACCATACATCTTATGACCTTTACTTCGAAGCATATTCATTCCATGTTTGAATACTTTCTTATCCATCAAGCACTCTTTATATTGATTGTGACGAATACGATGTTTCACTACTGCCTTCTTGGTACCTTTAGCTTTACGAATCTCATCGCCACCTACTTTTAATATAGAATAGAGCTTAGATCGTAGTCCGACATATTCTACAATTGGAATACCTCCACATTCGTCTTTCATTTTACCAAGTACTTTCTTGTTGTCGATACTATACAGCGGGTGGTCTTTGCTATAGTTACTAGTATCATATAGATGTTTATGAGTTGCCATGTCTGAATAGATGTCTTCAGTTTTAATGTGTAGTAGTAGGCTGTCGGTATCGGTATAAAGTAGATTACAGCGTTGTCCATATTGCTTCTTGAGCTCGTTGTAGTAGAAGTCATACATCAAATGTTTTGAGAGATCTAGAATTGACATTCCAACATATACTGGACGGTTAAGAAGTAGTTTGCTTTTGTAGTTATGTACCGCTGCTAGATTATCGTCAAAGATCGTCGAATGAGCATAACTAGGTTTATTCAATAGACGTTGTAGTTTGTTTCCTTCTGATGCACGCACTAATTGGATATCTACACGCTTACGTAGATTCTCCATTGTCTTACCAAATACGCTATTGTTCATCAGTTTGTATAGATCCTGCTCGAAAGTGCTCTTCGCTTGTTTTCGTAACTCTGTATTCATTCGTATGTATGGTTCCATCCATGGGGATTGATCAAATCGTAATGCCCTGTAGATGTTTTTCAAACGCATACCAAGAGATAGATACAGTTGTAGGTTGCGGTAGTGTAGCACATATCGTTCTTTGTTATATAAGTTAGGTACGAGTTTTTCCACTTTCAAAGATCCATTACCTTTATATAGTTCCTCGAATAGATCGGTTTGATACTCTGAGAACCAAGTTTTATCAACTTGCATTCTCTCTGGAGCTAGTGGATAGCTGTTATGTGCATCGTGAAGTTCTCGAGGATAATCTAGATCGACTTCAAGGATATAACCTTTATCTGAATCAATTGCATGTTCGATGATTTGTTCTTCCGTTGGTGTACACCACTCGAATCCTCCCGTTGGTAGATATTGACTCATAGCATAACCATACAGATTATTAGCGTCAAGATATAGTATGTGACTATTTGGTTTATTATGATCAAAATCGGGTATACTTTGGTTATTTGCTTTGGTATAACGCTGAGACACCATAGATATACCACCACGTAGACCTTTCTCAATGAATAAATGCATGTCATAGTCAGTTAATAGTTCAAGCTCCACACCTTTCTTCTTTAACAATGCATCCCACGATAGACCAGGACTAGTATAGTAGTGAGCAGGATCCAAACCATAGTTTTGCATACATGTTGTGCGAAAGGTCTCGAACACATCTGCTATAAGAAGTACGTCAGTTTGTAGGTAAAGGTCATGGTAATCACCCAATGTCTTACAATCAAATACATTCCAAACTTTTATTGCGTGTTCGTAATCTTCGTCGGATATGTCCTCTAGAGTTAGTTTACTATAGAATGCATCTTTCGGTGGTAGAGAAGTCTCTACAAATCTATCCCATGAATCCATGTACTCATATGGATACACTCCTTTACGAGTTAATAGATTGGTTTTCTCTTGATTATGTGTGTGTTTTGCAATTTGTTGGAATGTGTCTTCAGCTGCACTTGATACCAACTTACTAAGAGATGATGGTAAGAATTGAATACTATCAATGAATCGTAGGTTACCAAGTGAGAATGAAATATATTTCTCCATATTATTTGGTATGCAAGATATATTACCTTTAGTCTTAGAAATAGATTGCATCAATAAGTGACAATCATAACCACGTAAATTATGAAATACAACTGGAATTATAGGTGATAGACGTAATTTTAGATTACATGTTTTGTGTGCGGCACCTCGAAACTCGCCTGTTATGTGGCAATGATCACGTACTTTATCACCAATTAAGGGCTTCTGACAGATATGACAAACTGTTGCGCTATTATAAACCTTTTTCCATGACATACATAGTGGTTTAGCCTTTTGGGCTTTGATCTTCACCTCTTCCTCTTGTATGCATCGTAGAAAACGTTCGATAGTACCCATGCCTCTATATAGTACTGGTGGTTCGCTATGACCATCGGAACGTATAACTATATAGCAAAATCCACAGGGAATATGTTCTTCTGTTTTAAGTGTGTTGCTCTTCTTTGGGTCTTGGGCAGGTCCTTCAATCTTAGTGATTAATGCCTCAAGGTCTGCATATATAATATAGGGTACTTTAAGCTGTTTGTGGATATTCTGGAATGAGACTTTGTTGTTATTATTGGTAGGCATTTCAATGCGTATGGCTCTGTCATTTATACCATTACACTCTGGAATGTGCTTTGTAAGAAGAGCTTCATCGGAATATCCATGTAGACATCGCTCGCAAAAGTACTTCCTATTATGATTCTTTGTTTGATCGAATAGGAGGCGATTAAAGTTCTTGATCCAACAATAGTGTTGCTTACCACTACTTTGGTCTTCTATTGGCAATAGGTTAACATGTTTTAAGAAAGTCTCATTCGAAATGTGGTGTATGATCAATTGCTTTTCCTTCGAATTCCATCCAAACACATTAATCGAGATTTTGTTTTGCTTCTCTACGCGTTTTATTTGTGAGATTGGTGTTGGCGCATCCACACCATCAAAGTTAAACCCATCATCTCCTTTATATTTCGATGTCTCCTGAGGGTTTTTTATGGTTGGAAGTTTTGCTGCTTTTCTTGCTGTTGAAAGAGCTTCTGCGCGTAACGACCAACGTAAGCAATTGTCGTCTTTGTTGTTCACATTGATCACTGCTTTCTTATTAGCTATTTCTGATGGTAGTGGTAAATATGAGCCTCCACGTAGTGGTTGATATCTAGCGGTGTTTAACCATAGAATATTGACCCTATCTACGACCCAATTAGATCCTCGACTGATCCACTTCTCGATTTGGTTGTATATCTGAGCATGTGATTCTACTATTACATTACGGATCCCATCGTCGTTGATCAAAACAGATTGAAGGCTATAAAAGGTGGCTGTCTCATATACATAACCATCGGGTTTATCAAGTACGAAAGTTATGTTTAAACCTAATTGAGCTTTAAAGGAATTATGTTCTTGAATCTCTTCTTTAAGCTTTTCGGTAGTTTGCTTACGCACACCAGCAAGAAAAGCAGCTGGATCTGCTCCTAGAGGATTATCATCCGGAATATCCATCTTCCATCCATGTAAATAATTCCTTAAAGCACGTACTCGGACAAACGCTAGTATATGATCAGCCATGATGTAATAAGCTTATAGCCACACTCCTCTAATAGGGTGGTGAAATGTAATACCTCGATCTAATATGGTGTAGAAATATGATGAATGGACTATAGTAGTAAATAATGATTATGACAATATATGTTATAATACCTAGTAGCAACACTCCTCTAATAGGGTGTTAGAATATAATAAATTCGCTATAAACCAAATGTTCGAACAAATGTTAATATATGCTTAGCCCTGATATAATACATTATGATTACATTGCTTTAATATATAATTATAAATACAATAAATGAACTATAGTAGAAGATAAATTGTTGCTGTCTGGCCCGATTACAACAAAACACAACGAACACACTGTTGCATTTGTCGCATTTTATGATAACGAACCCGAAGGGTGAGATGTCATAAAATGCAACAAATGCAACAGTGTGTTCGTTGTATTTTGTTGTAATCGGGCCAGAAGCAACAATTCATATACTACTCACCATAAAACGATGAATAAATTAGCTCGGACCACTAACCCTAATAACTCGTATTCTGCGCTTGCGCGCATCCACGAATTAAAAACGGTTGTCCCAGACAAACGTTACGCGCGGCAAACGGCAAGCGACATTGCCAGATCGATTGCCAGATCATTGGATTGTGGTTATACCCGCCTGCTGTATGAAACGGATAACTCCCGGGGGATAACTATATGCAGTGTAATTCGAAAATCCATTCGCAGGAGGCCATTAATATTCGTCTTAAAATTTTTGACCGGAAAAGAAATGAATTTACTAGACTTTCAGGTACAACCACAATCCATTTCCGGGTCTGGGAATGTCGCTTGTCGTTTCTACGGGACAACCCGATGTTGAAATAGGTGAATCAGTTTGAAAGAATTGGTAACTTAGTAGCGACTGGAGCTGAAACAGAGCTGGATAGCCTCATGTAACTCAATAGTGCTCAGTTACAAATGCACTATGCCTAAGGCATTTGTGATAGAACGCTAAAACCTAAAAAAAATTGTTAACTTGAAGACAACCAAGCTACAGAACTACAGCTAGCAGCTACAGTTTTCCAGCGTGAAACTGGTGTTGAAACAAATTACATTTCTATCTTGTCTCCCCACCTCATACGTTCAGTGAAACATTTGTGCATGACAAGTGAAGCATATATCCGCGGAAAGTTATTTCAGTGGCACATCCGGCCGGATAAATTGAACCACGTGTGTTTGTATGACTAATCAGGCCCGGGTTTCAGTGTCTGGTTTAATTTGTCGTCCTTGTACCCTGGGGGCCGGCAGAGGTCCTTCTCGCTAAGTTTATTCAAAATCAGCGAGTGCCTAGCAAGATCGAGAAGGACCTATCCCACCCAGGGTATTGTCGTTGTGGCTTAAAACGCTATCTATACTCGGTACATAATATACAACGGATGCAAAACCCTCCAATTAAAATCACTTGATACTTGCCATTTCAATTTTAAAGCCACAAGGATGACAAAACACACCAGATATTAAGGTAAGCCTATGTTTATTTCATAGTTTTCGTCATTGGATCAGTCCAATATGAATGTTATTCCGCGATATTTCGCGGTATTTCCTGTAACATTAAATACAAACGATCACAACTCGAACAAGATTGTTGATCGGCTTGAGGACAATTTCCCACTGATTTACTCCCGCTAACTCGAACTCATTGTACAGCTGTAGGATGAACAGCAATGATAGAGAAAGTTTTCGAAAACGCTTTAATTTATTATGAATCAAGTTGGAGTGTATACAATAAAACACCTTTAGAAGGTTCGTAATACCCGTACTAGCCTCCACCAATTACATAAATCCCGGCATAAATACGGCCTCTGGACCGACCAAATCTATGAAAGTGATTTGTGCTTGGACATGAAGATCAATCTAATTACATGTATATCCAATACGAGTACTGAATATTGAAAGAGTAAAGACTTAACGATGTAAAGGGATTCCAATATCTGAACAGCAAAAGTAAATCATCCAGGCATTAGCTATAAATCTCAATCATTTCATAGTCTATGTTATAAACATATAGTTATAGTTTTGATATGATATGGTGCAAACCACGCTTGTTTATGTTCGCCATGTCATAGGGTAACTAATTGTCAGGCCCAGGCAGCTTTCGGAGTTCTCTTTAATCTTATTTCATCCCTTTAAAACTTCTATGGAGGTTTGCACATTGGAGTTCTACACTTTGTAGTTGTAATTGTGGGACTATTTTTAATATTTGAGTATATTGTAATGTTCTTATATGTCTGCTGAATACCACTGTAATTCAGTCCTTGACTGCGAATGTGATGAAATAAACTATTATTATTATTATTACCGTTCGAGCTTGAAAACTTATATCTTGGTGTTGGTCCTATCGGTAAAAGACTTTCTGTCGTGCAACAAAGTACCTAGTAAACACTGATATCCTAATTCGAAAAGAGATGCAGCCTTTGAAAGAGGAAGATTAGCACTTACTCATGCAGTACATGGACTTAAGAATAGAGCGGATGTCGTACGAGTAGGGCACAAACACGGCACGTCCGTAGCCTTACCGTTACCATGAAGTAACTCTGTAATTTGACTGGATCAGAAAGATAAAAAACAATGGGAAACCATTTCAATGTCATGACATACTATCCAGTAACCGTGATTAAGTCATTGGCGTGCATGTTGTAATTTGACCACTCATACAAACTCCGCTCTAGCTAGCTACTCTGCAACAATGTCTACTCCTGTAGCTTTACAAGCTAAAAAGCGGCGACTGAAACAGTATACGAATGCATTATTTTGAGATCTGTATTCTTCCACCCTAACTACTTTTAAAACAACTAGATGTCATTTTGCCTGACGACTGCCTCTTATGATTCACGCATAACATCAAAATGTGGCGAGAAGAAAGACGTATTCCACGACACGCAGTCAAGTTTTCATGTTATCTGTGTATCTGTTGAAGAGCAGATCCATGGCAAAATAACATCTACCTGTATAATATTTGATACAACAATTAGCGAAAAAAGGAGGATCCGACATGATTTCCTGCAAAACGTGACGTCATCTGAGAATTTGTACTCTAACATCACATGGCTACTGTCCAATGAGAGCGCGCGTTTCACACTAGTGTTTATTGTATAAAATGGCAGACTCTTCAGTACGGTATAAAAATAGTCAGTGTTACAGGAAATAGTTATAATTACATTTGTACTCTGTTGACAATATAGGAGTTATATTGGAGGCATCTAAAACTGAGTTTCAGTCTGACATGTTGGAAGTCGAAATATCGATTCCCTGTACTCTGAATTTCTAATGAGACCTGAAACAGCCACCAGGTTTCTCCGATCTAGTGAGATAGCTTTCAGTATTCAGAAGCCTCAGCGCCTAAAATATTTTAACATTTTAAAACATGTTTGCTTTATATCATTTGGGAGGAATTGTATTACAAATTTGTGTCGGGATTAATCATATTTCGATTTAGTTCAAAAGTTGTAATAATTTCCGTGAAAATTCGAAAACGCAGAAAGTTAGTCAAGAACTCTGTTTTTTTAGAATTGCCCAATTCTCCGACACAATTTTGTAGTTAGATATCCATAGACATTTTGTGAGAATTTCAGACAAATGAAGCAAATTTGTCTTGAGTTGGAGCTTTTTAAAAACTATATTTTGGATGAAAATCGGAAGCGAAGAAAAGAGAAAAATCTAGCTTTCCAGCGTGCACGAATCTGAAGCCCCGCTTCACCAACACATTGGCGATCTCTTGGCCAGTCATGTACCATCATAGTTTGACTGTGTACTCTTGAAACTAGTATCCGTAAAAATGTCCTGCCAGTATCGATGTTCAATCAAAGCTATATGGGTAGTCGCATCCCGAAATTGTATGGTAAGTTATAGGACTCGAAAGCAAAGGGAACATCTAAAGGCAAAGAAAGGTCAACGGAATCTAAGATTAATTCAACCGATAAGGCAGAGCTATAGCGCGTAATTCATTTCATCTACGAGTGTTTATACGTTTACTGCGAAAAGTTTTCCCACACACGATTCAATAATTCCATCGGTTGTTGGCCTATGTCTTCCAAAAAGCAAGCAGGATGCCCTTGGATTACACAGAAAAATAAAAGGCCAAAAAATGCCTACGAGCCAAAGAGAAGTCCTCGCAATATATATATAAAGCCCGACAAGGATTCGTACATGTAGTTTCACTTTCATGCTCTGAAAATGAAGGAGAATCGATAGGAACCAACCAAAAGAAGATTTGTTTCCAAGAAAGCTTAGATGGGACATAAAGTCTGACGCTTAGACTGACTCGCTTGAATTTCACGATCTCCGCCATTGATCTAAACATACTTTCGGTACACGGCTCCGTGTTAATTGATCTGCTGTCAATAAAAGAGAACCATTTACTTACGGTTAAAAACTTCGTTTTGATATTTCTCCCTCAATATTGTTTTTTTTTTTAAACAGAGTTTTTGGTATATGAAACACTTCAACTAAAACTACATTTCTGCGTGAAAATATTTCCCCCATCTTTTCCGTTTTGAAGGTATCCGGTAACCTTCATACATGTAGAATGGTTGCAAAGGTTAAAGTGTTAAAATTACTGGATTGGCAATATCCTTGTATGTAATGTTGTCATTATTGGTTACAGTTACTTACAGATACAGCCAAACAGCTCGATCCTCATGCAAACTTCACTGTTCCATGACTTGGGGATAACTCTAATGTAGCGTGCAGTTATTCTCTGACTGAACCAATTCACTCTCAATCCGCTTCGGTCGATGTTGCCGTCCAATACCTGAGTAAAGTAAAAGTAAAATTATAACTTACAACTATTCATTGAATTCAATTGAGCCTCAAAGAAAACATGAACCAGCATATTACCTGGCTTACACTCTGGAACGGTATCCACTCCTTGTTATCATTGCTATAAGAGATGGAGTATGTCTTAACCCACTTCCCTGCAGTAGGGTTACCCTGTGTAGCGATTCCTGTTACTGTCTTCACCTGTCCAAGATGAACCTGTATGTACTCAGTGTTAGATGTTGTGGAGCTGCACCATGATGAGTTGCCATACAGACGACCGTGAGAAGCCATGTGGGATGAATCGCTTCTTGAGGAAGATGACATCAAGGTGTCCTGGATAACACCGTTCTCTATTCCAAGTGGATTTGAGCACACTAATAATGAAAAGAAAAATCAAACTGTTCATCATCATCATCAAATATATTTCTACTCGGATTTTAGAGTAGCAAAACTATGCTAGTTTCTCCGAGAAGGATGAGTAGAAAAAAATACTTATATATAACCTGTTACTGCTCTTAGACAGATGTTCAAAATGCTAATTAGTATAATTACAACTATTGATTATTACGGAAAGTACAACGTAGCCGGAATTTTAGCCGTCTCCTATGGTTCGTTCCTCCCGAGAGACGTCTGAATCCAATAGCCGATAATGCCGTCCTGGTAGTGATCTTTGTTTGGTTCATATTCTATTATTTTGCATAATTATCATAATTATCAGCCGAGAAGACGGCAGGATTCACTTTGGACTCGCGATTGTTGATCGTTGAGTTTCAGTGGAGTGATTGTCTTTGGCAAATACCTTGAATTCGTAAGGAAAACATCTGGAAATGGATTGAAAGTGTCCTGCACAATAACCGGCCGACTGTCCTGTAAACATGTACATTATATCGCGTCGCGTCCGCGGGGTTGTTGATAATCGATTATTTGTTCACACTCGCAGTGGTAAAGAATGTCGCTACTCTCTTCAAGGAACTGTTCTTTCCCGTAAAATTCTCCATTATCCTTTCATGTTTTTCTACTTTTCTGTTGCATCATTTACATAAGTAATATCTCGTAGCTGTGTCGATTCGAACGCAAGATCGCGAGACATGTACAAAGATCAACGGAAATTAAGACAAAGATCAACTGTACTTTGCCTCCAAATATAATATAACGATTTGTTGCTTCGAAAAGCAGCCACATCTTTGTGCTCGCTCCAACGCTCCTGCCTTCGCAAGCTACAGGCTCGGTCAAACTAGCGTGTGCTATATATAATTACCAAGGGTAAATAGAGTTCATCATCATCATCAAACAGCTGAGATTCCAATATACCAACACATGCCAATTTTTAGTGGCGAAAAAAACCTGTGTCAAACCACTCGGACCACTCACGCACTAACTCATGGCAGTCGCCGCTGTTCTTTTCTTTGTTGTTTGAAGGCCCCTTTTTTCGTGAATGCACATTTAAATAGATTCGAACTCATCGCTGTGCTTTACGGTACCACTTCAAAAACAATGCAGTATGGAGACACGGGAAGCTTTCCTCAAAGTATTATATTCCCTGAACAAAGAGGAGCCGACACTGATCCCAGGATTACAATGAGACTGGTCGCGATAGACGGCAAAAGTGCAATATGGACTCCTCGGAATGCATTTCGCATTTTTACTATTTTAGCATTCTCGTGAACGGGCAAACAAAAAGGGAACCAAAGCAAAATGGGCAAGCGTCCTTTCCACTATTTTCTTTTGCTTTTTGAAGAGTTTTGGGCCCTTCGGTAGCCTACAAATATTTCTTTTCTGCCGCAATTTTATGTATTGAAATCGACACGCTATTGGTACGTGTAATTTAAAAAACATCGTGATGTTAGAACGTTTGAGACTCGAGCTTTAGCATCCTTTTATCAGTAGGGGGGTCGAAATGAAAACAAAGCAATTCAAGGAAGGCAATGTACTGTTTTACTTGCATTTCCTTCTTCATTTGTTAATTGTCTCATTTGTTGTTATTTATTTGATGAACCGCTTTATTTGTAAGTCTACGTGGTAGGCATTTGAATCCCTTGTAAGATAAAAGACTCAGAATTTGATTGAAACTACGAGTCGCGACTTCACTCTATTGCCATCACGTAGCAATGAAAACGATAGTTGTCTTCTACTGTAGGTTTGAGAATGTCTACTATAAAAAATTGTGGACGCAGATTCAAAGCAGGTGTTCCTTTAATTACCTCTGGACAACCGACGGTAGACTGATTTCAAGCATTTCTTTGTTGCCCGACAGCCCGCTACTCTACTTAGTAAATTACCTGTCCGAATTTATTCTTTAGTTGCCCCTGGGAAAGTGATAATGCCGAGCTTTGATGCATGCATTTCAACATTGGGCACAACATTGGCAGCAATATTGCAGAATTGTTCTCACAATGCAATTTTTGTTTTGCACAATATATTATTGAAGTAGAAGTTAATTGATACTGTTTTTAGTCAACCAGTTGGCGATGCTGTATGCAATGTTGCAGCATGTGTCATACATGTAACTAAACACTACAACAGAAAAGACAAACAAATCAAAGTGAAAATTATAAATTAGTATTTTCGACTACTTTCTTATACATGTACCTTTTAAATTTGCTACCATCTTTGTGTTGTATTTTTACTATACACAAACACTAACTAGTCTCTTTTAATACATCTGTACATAATTATTACCTTTTCTTATACTTCTATTACAGTACAGTGATTGGGAAGGCTGGGATGGGTGCTGGGCCAATGGCCCATCACTTGTTCCATTAATGGGTTATAATTTTTCTAAGGGGCCAACATTTAAAAATACTGTAGTGGCATTTACAATTCAATTAAAGTTTCCCAACTTGCTCTGTGCTCTTTCCTCAAAATATTTTTTTGCACCAATTTACACTCTAAAAATGTGCCAATGGCGCATGGTGCACATCCTTCCCAATCACTGCAGTACATCATGTTTGTTAATGACAGTATAATGTACAGAGAAATCCTACTTTAAAATCGGGCTGCAAGTTACATGTACATGTAGTAAAATTCTGGTTTGGAAATGCCTACAAAGTTTTCCAAGAAAGACCTGAAGTGTTTCTATTCTGATAAATATGTATTGCCAGGCAATCTCCAGGTTAGCTACCTTTAAAACATAGGGTGTTAAATTTTGTCAAATGTTCCCCTCAACAGTTCTTCTATTTCTCTGATATTTGCATACCCCACAGGGCTTGACACTAGCGGTAGTCTACTAGTCTCGGACTAGTAAAAGTTTGCTTAGGACTAGTGAAAATCATAGCAGCTAGCCTGCCAGACTAGAAAATTTTCAACATGTACTGTTGAAAGTTTTTGTGACCTCTTCGCTATCAATACTGGCCATTCTGTAGTTCACATGTAATCAAAAGAAATCATCGAGCTACCTGGAGTGACTCACGATCACTGATGATGCAAGAAACCCTGACCGTGACAACCCTCAGTGTCAACAAAGAGGTCAGCTTGGTGCAAATGTTCTAGGGCTGACTAGCGCATGATAACCTCAACTCCTAACTATAACCACAGTACCAACTACAGCTAGTTCAGCTGATAGACGTTACCAAGTGCCGAACACATGCAGATACAGATGACGCTGCCATCTTGGAAAATGCTTCTTTTCAGGAGCCTGGGAACTAGTCATGGGTTACGTTTTGTGGCACTGGTAGTCATTTGTCATCCAATAGGACGTTTGCATGATGGCGTCACATACTACAGCTACCAGAACTCTGCGCAGATGTTCCTTTAATTTGGACTATTGTCTTGGAATTCTCAAAGGAGTTGATAAATTTGAATGAGAAAAAGAATTGGAATACGATTCAACCTCGTCCCCAAGGTCTTCTCGGTCAGATCCAAGATGGCGGCTACTCAGAGAGAAGACCCTGGTAAAGGCTGGATCACGTGATCAAATACTCCCAGATTTTGGGAGTATTTTGTCACGTGATTTGGCGATCTAAGATAGCGGCCAAGCTAATATGGGAATAGTTCATGACGTATACAAATCATAGGTATCCCAATCCGGAGTGAGCGAGAAGCGATTAACGGTATTTCCACGCGGCGAACGATCCAATGAAAACAGGTCTACTAAATGACTCGAAATGGAGTTTACTTGGATAAAGAACCAGTGGAAAGGTATCACAAAGCTACCAGGATGTATCTAAGCTAGAAGAGAATCCTAAAAAAGCCGTTCATTTTCCGTTAGCGTTGAAGCGAAGCGATCGATAGCACATGTTCAGGTTTAACGGCTTCTCCTGGCTTTCCCACTGATGAACCTTACCAGAAAACTACCCAGTATTGCTCTATCTACACAACGTGTTTTAAGGTTATTTAAAATCGTTTTATTGATCAAATTTGAGCAATCTAAACTATATACAAGTTCATTTCTCTGGACTCAGTCCGTTTGGCCAATAAAAAGCATTGTTAGAACAACCCTTGCGTCATAATCGAAAAGCCAATCAGAATACGTGACAGTTCCGCGTTTACCAGGGTCTTCTCTCTGAGTAGCCGCCATATTGGATCTGACCGAGAAGACCCTGGGAACGAGGTTGAATACGATTCTGGTAGTTGTAGTAAAATGACGTCATAATGAAAATGTCCTATTCTAATAAGAAATCAATGGGTCGATATCATTATTATAAGGGATGTACATTGGGTTAGTGGAAAAGACCTAGGGACTAGTAATTTCCCACAGTCACTAGCCCATAGTCTAGTACCTGAAAAAGTTAGTGTCGAGCCCTGCCCGGGAAATCTAACTGAAACTATGTGCATTTCACATCTACTGAGAAACAATTAAGAGTATTTTTACGATGCTGTAGTGACATAGATGTTAAGGTAAAATCTAAAATACTGCACCTTTCATGAATCCATAAACTTCCACTCTAAGTGCTTTAAAACCATGAAATGCAGTTGGTATAAACTTGATGAATTTTCCATCAGTGGGTTTTACGAGAGCATGTTTAACTGGCATGTTCTTGTTAGTATTACCAGGAAACACCTGCAATAAAGAAAACACATATCATAATGTATACAATGTTTTTTTAATTAGATCTTCATGTACATGTACAGTGTGTGTCAACTACTTTTATCCAGATAATAATTATTTTTGACAGTGATACAACTGAAACCAGAGCCAGTTATACAAGAACTTAAAGTGCCAATGAAATGAAAAATTCGATCCTGTTTTTATTTTATTTTATTAAATTCTAGGCTTCTCTTAATCATTTTGTGCAATTAAAAATTAATTTGGAGAGCGCGAACAGGCAAAATTACCAAAATCAGACGACACTTTTTAGCCGTTAATGATATGGTAATCATGCGTGACATCGCTAGGTCTGTGCATTTATATTCGTCTCCATAAATACTACAAAATAAGTGCATTTTTGGCCAGTTTTCAATTTAAATATGTAATACTTTGAGAAACCTTTGACTATGGCCATAAATTTTCTAATAGAATCCTTGCAGTCAGCCATATTTACTTTTGTGAATATAAATGTAGGACCTAGTGACATCACGCATGTGATTAGCATATCTTTAACGGCATAAAAATTGTCGCCTAATTTTGGCAATTATGCCTGACTTCGATAAGAAATAAAATTATGTTCGCGCACTCCAAATTGATTTATCATTGCACAAAATGGCTAAGGGAAGCCTATAATTTAATAAAATGAAATAAAAATGAGATCGATTTTTTCATGTCATTGGCACTAAGTTTAAACACATTGGAAAACAAAAACAAAGCATTCCAAAGTATACAAAAAGTCATGTAAATCCTAGCATATCCATGCGATTTTCTGGTGTTACATGTTCGTGTTCGCTTTTGCATGACTACAAATGTACATGTAGACATGTACAATTAATTGTACCTACATGCAGGGGTTGCAATATTGGATCACACATGTAGACATTTCAGTCCGTGATGAGTAAACTTTTGGACCTTCCTATTTCTAGCTGATCGAGTCCTCAATTTTACACACTTTGCCACCATTTTGATAGGGACCCACAATTCCACTCAAGTAACCATCGGCCCCATCCATTTGCACACTCGCTGAAAGCCTGGTTAATTATTTTTGTCAGGTTCACCAATTAAAATTAGCAATGTGATGAGAATGTGATCATTTAGAATTGAAAAAGTATGGTCTTACAAGGTACAGCAATTAAGATCTGTTCAGTTGGTGGAACTTAATTTTTTCCCCAAACCAAGTTTACTTGCGTCCTGAGGACACAGATAGTGATCTAGGTTTACGTCGCATGCACAACGTGAAAATTGCGTAAAAAACGTACCTGTACATTAATTGTACGTATAATGCAATATTTAGAATGGACTTTGTATGAGTGGGCAAGTTACATCAATGAGTTTATGATGACGCAGTTACTGTACAACGTACCGTGACATTGAAATGGTGTCCTTGTTTTTATCTTTCTGATACAATCAAATTACATAATTACTGTACAGCACAGTTACAGACTGCAGTATGGTTACAGTACTAATATGAAATCTGCTCTAACAGCTACATTTGTAGCTCACATACCTTATCAACACTGCTCTCTTGGTAAGATGTCCAAGCAGTGTTATCCATAGATGTCAATATTTTGTACTGTGTTGTCCATTCATTAGTTCTACCATCATTATTTCCTTGTGTGGCTATAGCACAAATGACAAATATTGCACCCAAATCTATTTGTAGAATGTCATTTTGGTCACTGGATCTAGGAGCCCAAGCTCCTACACCATTAAGTCTAGCCTTGTAAGGTTTATAAAAGTCTCCATTTGGTGTGTAATAGGATGTTGCTGTAAATCTGTGGTCTGGAATAATGTTTCTGTCTTCAAGTCCAATTGCCTGATTTTGACAACCTGTAAGAAATAATTACACCAAGTTAACATACAATGTACATAATTTTATATTTAAACATGTATATACAAGTAGTTGCAGGGGCGTAGCCGAGTCCATCATTTTAGCTTTTTACCCTTTGGAAATCACGGAGGGGTAGTTCCAGAACCCCTGAAACCTCCCCCAGGCTACACCCCTGAGTTGTACATGTATATATGTACATGTAGTTACCTATGGCAACTATATGTGCTGCATGTACATTGACTGCAAGTAACATCTCCATCCATACCTGCACGACAGACTGCCAGTTTCCTTAAAGTGCTTTGGGAAGCTGGCCACTTTTCGAGCCAGCTCTTTTGCCAAGTCAGTAGCCGAAGAGGTTAGCTACAGAATGCAGATATTTTCAAAATAAATTACCGAGGCTGCCCGTTAGCTTGGGTGAAAGAACGGCCGTCACGTTCGTGATTCATAGCGCACTTTATGTACATGTACACGTAGATGTTTATTCATAGCCGAGATTCACTGCCAAGCAAAAGAGCCGGCTTGAAAAGTGGCCCTGTGTTCTAGTAGCTCAGTGTGTGTACATGTAGGTTATGAAATTATAAACAACTATTACAGTATCCTTTTTGATCACTTACATGTAAGTAACATGTTTTGACAGTACCATGGTTCATACAAAATTCAGAACGTTTTCTTCAAGGACTTGTGAAGGACAATTCACACTCTTCAAGGACTTGTTTTAGAACTACAGGTTCACACATTAATGACCTCAAAATTCTATGCAATTTAGACCCAATGTAAGACCCTTTCTCTGGCATGTTTGCACAACGAATCATTCACTGCTGCTCTAACGATCTTCCAAGGAGGTTTCAAAAAAGTTCAAGGAGTTTTGTTGAAAATTCAAGGACTTTTAAAGGCTAAAACCTATGAAGTCTGCCAAAATGCAAGGACTTTTCCAGTACCTTTCAGTGTTTCACGGACTTTTCAAGGCCCTTTCGAGGGCCGAGGGCTCAAACTTTTCCCAGAATGCCATTTGGGAGAATTCTGTGCACTCGTTGACGGTAGGTATGGCTGCTTCGGTAGGGTTTCCAATGAAATGTGCTCTAATTACTCGAGCCAGGCCTTTGGCCGGCTCGAGTCAGAAATCGCAAGTCTTTTTTATTTTTATTTTTTGTGTCGAGGTATTTCGCCGTCAACCAATCAGAAAGCACTGTGCACGTGAACATGGCAAACTTTGTGGAGTGGGGGACTGGACACTGATAGACTTGGCAACTGACGAAGAGTTTGAATGCGAGCAATGACGAAAGTGTTTTGGGCCATTTGTAGATATTATTTTGCTAAAACCAAAAGTTTCTTCGACCGGCAGGTATTTTTAACGGGTAACTGCTAACTGCTAACGGGTAACAGGTAACTGGTTAGGGTACCGGTAACTGGTAATGGGTATGGGGAATTTTCTTGAAAGATGTTTTATTCAAAATTCATCCTATGTGCATATCGAGCACAAACGAACTTGAGCAAATCCAAGAAAGAGAGCCTAGCAAATCAAAGTATCAGAAAAGGATATATTATCGTAAGTACTAGAAATTTGATTTCATTTGTAACCTGCAATTTTAAACTGCAAATTTAACCTGAAGATGTAACTTCAGTTGCAACCTGCAAATTGTCCGCTCCGTTCCCGCTCACTTTGCGTGTACACGGTTTTGTACTAAAATAGGCTTAATAGCATATGGACTTCTGCATAAAGTAAAAAAAAATACTGAGATAGGTCGACAAATCCCTACAAGAGTTGTAATCAGCAACGTATAACGTACCTCATACTTTGAGCACTACATTTCCGTAGCGCGGTCCCAAGGAACACCATCCGCCTTGTGACTCAGTTCCCAAGGAATGACGCCAAACCAAGCACGCTCGAGTATCCAGCGTGCTTTACCCGCGCTCAAAACGATCACGCGGACCATGCAGACAAGTCACACTGTCTCAAAACAGCGTAACATACTAGATATTTTGTAAAAGGCAAATCTAGACTCAGCAAAGTGCATGGGCCTTAGGACTAGTGTATGTATTTCGCTTTGCTCAAACTGTTTTCCAACGAAGTTTTTCACGGCTAACTGGCGATAATATATCCTTTTCTGATACTTTGATTTGCTAGACTCTCTTTCTTGGATTTTCTCAAGTTCTTTTGTGCTCGATATGCACACAGGATGAATTTTGAATAAATCATCTTTCAACAAAATTCCCCATACTCGTTACCGGTTACCCGTTACCAGTTACCCGTTTTCTTTAATTCTTTAATGAGTTACTCCTAAATCAGTACAAGACTATACTAGGAGTAGACCTACGATTTTACGTCCTTATCAGAGAAGACGTGAAGGTCTTACCATGTGTAGTTGGTTCACAAAGGCAGCACCTTCTACTCAGTTATTTTAAGACCCTGAGTGTTGGTCCGGCCGGGATTTGAACCCGCGACCTCCCGCTCGACAGACCGGAGCTTAACCACTGAGCTAACCGGGAGGCGGTCTAACCGGTCTAAACCAGTCACCCGTACAAGTTACCCGTTACCCGTTTAAAATACCTGCCGTTCTTCCACTGTTTTTCTAGGGCTGACAAAAGTTTTTCGGACTTTCGAGGCAAATTTCGCACATTTTATCACAAGATAACTGGCACTCCTGAACGAACGTTGACCATTAATAAGCGACATATGTAAGTAAACAAATGATATAAACTTTATCAGCTTGTAGTAGTGTCGTGTTTATTCGTGCATTTTAATAGTAATGGCTTAAAATATATAGTAAATGGCCTAATTTTTCAGTTCGGATCATGTTTACAATCTAAGCTTATATAGTTACGACCCCATCGTCAAATGGTGTTGTAAACTTTCGACATGATCCCTCATCAGTTCTTTGATCTGAAGCCAGCTCATTACCTCCTCTCGGTAAGCGTCAGGAGTACTTTTAAATATCGATATGAGCATCTTCTTGTTTAATATTCATTTCTGTTAAAAGTAATGGCATCAAATATAGCAGTAAATAGCCCGATTGCTGTTCTTCCAGGCCATGCCCAGCATAAGTAAGAATTCGGGAAAGCCGAGTGATCGAAGAAAACGAGTGGAAATTACGTTTCGTTATAAATTTCAGCCTCCTGCAAGATGTAGAAAAGATGGCCACCAGGTGAAAAGAGTGAATACCTTTACTAATCTATGTGGGATTTTTTTTAATGCCATGTCGTATAATGATTCTCGGCCACCTCACTTTCTCTGAAGCCCTGATGCTATAGATTGGATCTACTAGTGTATGAGGCAAAACAGTTCTTATGGTACTTGGCTTCTGCTGCTATGGTCTCTATGATGATTATTTAAACTACGGATAATATGTAACATTTCTTCTTCACCTTTACTCTCAGCAACCTGCGTGATTGTTTCAGAAGCTTCAAACGTGTACACATTATGCACGTCTCTGGCCTTTTTATAGGTTTTATTGTGTCAAATGAAACACTATCATACAAATAGACTGTGTCCGTCGAGGAACTATCGGCTTATAGTTGCCCCCGGAAATTTGATGTTCTTAAAACTAGGGGGACGGCAAGGACGGCAAGGACGATGGCGGGTTACAATGGTAGTCTTAGTATCTTGACGCTCCTGATATTTTTACTTGGATATCAGTCCCTCTACACAACAAATTATCTGGAACATGCTTCTAAGTACTCTATAAACAGATACAGACTACTTTGGGAAAGCAGCGACAGCCTAAATCCTAGGGATGGAGTCGTACTCATAGCGAAGTCTACAGTCCGCCATATTGAACCAGCGCTACATACCAACAGCCAAATACTCAACAACATTCAAAGGAAATATTTTGCAGCAAGAATATCCTATTATTCTAATTCTACTGCAGTTTATAGTATCCTACTCCTCTCCGGAGATGTTGAACTTAATCCTGGTGACATTAAGAAATCATGCTCTGTTTGCAATAGGACAATTGCTAACAACCACCGAGCGATTAGTCTTGCAGCTCATATCGAGTCTGGACTCACATCAAATGCAGTAATGTTAGACCCAAGAGGTATATACAGCCGCTCAAATCAAGCAGTGCTCAAGGATCCTGGTCATGCCACGATTGCATTTTACTGAATATGCAGCCTTTGCCTTTCAGCTCCGTGTCTGATGAATCATTTTATCAGCTACATCAAACACTGAACGACACAATGCTCTACCCAAATACCTCATCGCTTACTGAACCCATCAACTCTCTGGACTGGTTTGATGCAAATATCAA
This sequence comes from Actinernus sp. WN-2022, assembly GCA_030867875.1. Lineage (NCBI taxonomy): Eukaryota > Metazoa > Cnidaria > Anthozoa > Actiniaria > Actinernidae > Actinernus > Actinernus sp. WN-2022. The sequence goes on from JAOWCC010000469.1 coordinate 103,999, forward strand.
TCGACATTACAAAGACAATCTGAAGGTAGCCCACCTAAATATCAACAGTCTTATAAACAAAGTGAGCGACGTAACTGAAATTCTTGATACGGCGAAAGTCGATATTTTGTTTATTAGCGAGAGTAAGCTTGATAGTTTGACATCCAATTCGTTTATCTCTCATCATCAATACCGAATAATACGTAGGGACAGAAAGAAAGGAGCAGGTGGTCTACTAGTCTATATCCGCAGTTCACTCATTGATAGCCTGCAGACGTGTGAAGTTAGAACCTGCAAGAGTGGAGTCAATCTGCCTTGACATTAAAGGCAGTAACAATTCATGGTTTATGGTGTGCGCTTGCTATCGCTCGCCAAACAAATGCAAACCTAATGACTTCATAACTGCCTGCTCTGAAGCAGCCGAGAATATGACAAGGAAACGGAACGATATAATGTTTATTGGGGATTTCAACTTTGATATGATGAGTGGGAACGATCGTGAACAAATTTCCAACAACAAACTTTTGGATTTTTGTGACCAGTTTTGTTTAACAAACATAATTAATGAACCAACGAGAGTGACAAATTCCTCCAGTACTTTGTTTGATGTTATCTTAGTTTCACACCCTGATCGGTACATAAGATCTGGAACTTTACACTTGGGGATAAGTGATCACGATCTAATTTACACTTTACGGAAACAGAGGATTCCGAAACTCTATAAACTAATTGAGATTTTGAGACGCGATACCGAATTATATTGCCGGCCAGTTGGGAGAAAATATATTCCGTATTGGGCGGAGTCGCGCCCAATACGAAGAATATATTTTCTTCCAACGCCGGCAATATAATTCGGTATCGCGTCTCAAAATCTCAATTAGTTTTGTATCGCGATTCAATAGTTAAGTCGGGAATTGTTAAAAGAAAGAAGAGAATGAAGCACCAAACTTATTCTGATCGTAATTTCAATTCTCAAAAGGCGCCTAGTATATCTATGGCAACGGTTTCACGGCTTGAGTGGCGAAAACTTTCGCGACGTGTTTTGAAATCTCTTCAAAAATTATGAAAATTGTACTTTTAGCGAATAAGAGTGTTAGATTTCTGACGGAAACTACAATGCCAACCTTACCTTTAGGATTGAATGATGCTTATCTTGTAATTTACAGTGTTTTGAAGGTGAAATTGTAGAAATCTTGCTGTTGAACAAACGACTTTTGACCTTGACCTGGAACCCATGTAACTGCAAGGGCTCGCGCAAGAGCCAATCAGAGGCTGGTATTCTGAGACGCAATACCATGTTATATTGGCGTCTCAAAAGTAAACAAAGTGATCAGTGAATCGTGATACAAAGCAAAATTCGTCGAATTCAGAAGCATAAATAATTTTGACGAGTCAGCATTCCTATCAGACTTATCTAAAGCCCCTTGGGATAGTGCATTCATATATGACGACGTTAACGATGTTTTGAGTCACTGGACTTCTTTGTATTGTCAAGTTATGGATGAACATGTGCCAATTCTTTCTAAAACCTTACGCGGGAATCAGCTTCCTTGGATTAACCCAGTAATTCAGCGCGAAATGCGATTAAGGAATCGACTATACAAGAAATTTCGCAGAGACAAAACATATTTATCATGGGATAATTATGCCAAACAACGCAACAAAGTGACTAAGCTAAAGCGAAAATCAATTAAAGATTACTGTAATAAAGCAGCTTTCATTGCACAACCACCAGGTGAATTCTGGCGGAAAATGAAGCCACTTCTCCCAGATAACAAAGGAAGATTGGACGGATCAATACATCTCATTGAGAACAATCAATTAGTGACTGAACCATCAAACGTATTTAATACCTACTTCTCAACTCCGATAATCGGTCCGGAGAAATTAAAGCTTAAAGAAGATGATTTCCTGTTTCATCCTAGTGTTAAGCTAATCAGAGAAAATTGTCCGAAGATTGACTTTACTTTCAGTTCTGTTTCCTCTAGCTACGTATCCCATTTGCTGAAAGATATTAAGATAAATAAATCAAGTGGACCAGACAACATATCTCCGAAGCTATTAAAGATTGCAGCACCTGTCGTTACTGAGCCGCTAACAAAGCTGTTTAATCACTGTATCTCCACCTCTACGTGGCCGTCATGTTGGAAACAGAGTAATATAAGTCCTGCTTTTAATAAAGATGACCCAATGAATAAGACCAACCATCGGCCTATTAGTATCCTCTCTCAGTGATGGCAAAGCTTTTTGAAAAGGGAAAGTACGATCAACTATATGAGGCGTTTTGTTCAGTCTTCTCATCCAATATGTCTGGATTTCTGAAGGGGCATTCATGCTGTTCTGCACTCATTAAAATGATTGATGATTGGCGGTTATGTCTGGATCAACGTAAAGATGTTGCTGCTGTTGACTGAGCCGCTAACAAAGCTGTTTAATCACTGTATCTCCACCTCTACGTGGCCGTCATGTTGGAAACAGAGTAATATAAGTCCTGCTTTTAATAAAGATGACCCAATGAATAAGACCAACCATCGGCCTATTAGTATCCTCTCTCAGTGATGGCAAAGCTTTTTGAAAAGGGAAAGTACGATCAACTATATGAGGCGTTTTGTTCAGTCTTCTCATCCAATATGTCTGGATTTCTGAAGGGGCATTCATGCTGTTCTGCACTCATTAAAATGATTGATGATTGGCGGTTATGTCTGGATCAACGTAAAGATGTTGCTGCTGTTGCCATTGACTTGTCAAAGGCGTTTGACTCTATTTGTCACAATCTACTGTTGGCCAAATTGCGTGCTTATGGTCTAAGTGATCCTGCTCTGCAGCTGATTGGTTCTTATCTTCACGGACGCCAGCAAAGAGTCAAGGATAATGGAACGTTCTCTGATTGGCTGCCAGTTAAATGTGGCGTCCCTCACAGTAGTCTCCTCGGACCCTTGCTGTTTAATATTTTTATGAACGACCTTCATTTTTCTGTTGATATATCATCTCTAAGGTTATATGCCGATGATACCACTAGCTATGCAGCAGACACCAGTCCTGTGATACTTGAATATACCCTTAACAAAGATTTAGGAGTATTGTATGACTGGTTTAACAGCAATTTGTTGAAACTCAATGGTGATAAAACCCAAGCGATGATCGTTGGGGACTCAAATTATAACTATAACCTTTATGTTGGACATGAGGATATCACTATTGAGGATTCAATTAAAATACTAGGTGTCACGCTCGATAAGCACTTATCTTTTAAATCTCATGTTAAGGAAACACTCGCAAAAGTTTATGCTAAGTTAGGGGCGCTTAACCTACATGTATACAAGGCTTACATCATGCCTTACTTAGAATATTGCAGCCCGCTCTTATTAGGACTAAATAAGACACTTAGTAAGAAATTAGAGTCAGTGAATCATTTTGCACTGAGGACACTTTTAAGTTTAGGTAATAGTGTGGACTACGACCAGGTTCTTAACTCCTCTTCTCTACAATCACTTGACCACAGAAGAAGAGTCCAATCTATGTTATTATTGTATAAATGTAAGAACATTAATGGCCCTTCCTATATTACTGACCTATTTAAAGAATATAAAGTTTCCTATAACTTAAGAGGCCACATAGGTAAAGTTATGCAACCTTCATATCACTGTTTGTACCAGCATAATTATTTTAATTACGTAGCTTCTCACATGTGGAATCAGTTGCCTGTAAAAATTAGATCTGCTAGTTCTCTTCCTATATTTCGCAAATAGTTACTCAATCTGGATCTTACTAGTACTACCTATAGCTGCAAATGTCCAAGATGTCTCTCTTAAGTCCCTGTTACTTCCCAATTATATTGGTGTGGTTATCATTAGATAATAATTATTTTTCTAATTATTATTTTCAATTTGTTTGTAAATAGCTTTTTAAATAATTAGTTTATTGTAAATCGTAATTAGTCTTAATATATAGCTTACGCTATATTTGTGTAAATATTTTAACATATATCTGTATTAGTCGTGCATGTCTACATGAGCCTATAGCTCGGGAGATTGGGAAACCACTTCTGTACGTTAACGACGTTAAATAAATTATCCTTATCCTTAAAATGAACACTGGCTAGCCCTAATACTGGAAAAGTCACCACTCTACTCGAAAATGAAACTGCATGCAGATCTAGATAGATAACTTAAATTTCATATTTAGAATGACCAACCCTAAATATTCACAAGGAAAAGTTACATGTATGCTACAATATAATTATAGCACCTGTGCTTGGACAGTAAAGTTAGAAATAATATTATCAGTCCATTAAACCAACTGAAAAGCATTTATTTCTAAGAATGTTGAAAAGTATGGGTTGGTAAACCCAGCTAAAAAGACAAAAAAAAAAATCAATTGATATTTTAAATATTTTTGAGCAAGTTAAGTTCAGAGAGAGTGTTATGTGAAGTTGATTATAATTACTGGGAGCAGTTGTGATAGCTGGCCTTTTGCAGGAAACAGCCATGTGCTGGTAATAATACTTTGTGAACAAATGAATTGAGCTTGTGATGGCCATGGGAAAGATGTTGCCATGGCTGCTGGATGGCAAGCTATTTTTAAAAACGCTGTGTTACAAAGATCGACAATCGATTGGAAGTGAAAAATAGCATTTACAAACAGGTTTTGCTAAAAACACTACCAATCTCATACAAGTGCCTTTAAATATATGAATTAAGATTTGTTTGCCATCTAGTACAACCACGTGATTGCATTCCTACAAAAGGTGACCCATGCATTATACATATATCCCAGCCACTTTTTGGACAAATTTGATAGGAATATAGGCTGTGCAAGTTCTAAATATAGGAAAATATAGGATTTTCCCCCAAAATATAGGCACTTTATAGGAGCTAAAATAGCTTTCAAACAATAAATAGTAAACAAATAAACACACAATTTTTACAACATGTGAACTTTTAATGTGTTTGATCAAACCTGTTTTTTTTATAGTGTAAGTAACACTGTTAACATTTGTCATACTTAAATAAGTATTCCATTTTACCTTTATCATATCAACCTCTCTGAACATAATAAGAAATAGTAAGGGAATATGAATATTGATAGGAAAGAATTTTGCTTTTGTTAATTCACAACAAAAATGCTAAAAAGTGCAAAATATAAATGTATCACTCAGCATACATCCTATTTATAGGAAATATAGGAGGATTTCTTGTACCTCCTTTATCCCAAGAAGGTCTTTGACCCTTTTAAGTCCACACCTTTACTAGGCAAATTATATTTTTCTAAAAATAAGATCTGTAATGATAAAATATTAATGAGTTATTAAAGCGGCTATGTGCTCAAAATTTGCACATATCCAGATTAATCCAACTCAGTAGTTTTGTGTTTCTATCCTGCAAACCGAGCTCAACATTGACAGCAGGTCCATCATATATAATCACAATTCAGGGAAGGACATAAAGAGGTTATTGGCTTGACAATAAAAGTTTTATGACCTACCCGTATTGGTAATGTAATACTATACAAAGCACATGGTAAGCATGTGCACAATGCATGCGGAGTGGGAGTCAATTATTCACACCCCCTACAGGGGCTTTCAATACAGCACGAGGTACAACTCTTGTGAGATCATGCAGTCTGCTGCTTACACTTGACATAACAGCTTTGTCATTTTTCAACCCTCCTCCTGCCCATGGTCCGTGCCACATTCTTACTTGTGCTAAGGGTGCTAAGTCGCTTTTATTAGTCCCCACCTTTGCTGGGCAAATTATATTTTTCAAAAAAAATAAGATCTGTAATGATAAAATATTAATGAGTTATTAAAGCGGCTATGTGCTCAAAATTTGCACATAGCCAGATTAATCCAACTCAGTCGAGCTCAACATTGACAGCAGGTCCATCATATATAATCACAATTCAGGGAAGGACATAAATGCTAAAAAGTGCAAAATATAAATGTATCACTCAGCATACATCCTATTTATAGGAAATATAGGAGGATTTCTTGAAATATAGGCTCTTTATAGGATCCTATACAAATTATAGGATATATAGGAAATATAGGGGGTCTGGGATGCCTGCATTATATATAAATGATCATGAGCATGAATAGTGAATCAGTAGACCTAGTCAGCTTGCCTGTTTGTTGTACCATATATTTCAGATCACCTGACCTTTCCCTTGAGTAATGCATTTATATTTTTCTGTATCACAAGAGCAAATGTACCATTTTCTATAATTGGAAAACAAAGCACTGAATCTTCTGGAGAACTATTAATATCACATGGTCTGAAATGGGGCAACAAACAGGCAAGCTGACTACTTCTATTATCCGGCTTCCCTAGCACAAACCATGTATGACACAAAAATATGCTACAACTCCATGAACTACATGTTTCACCTATTCCTAGGTGGCCGGAATTATTAGGCCACTCAGGGCCTCTTGTTTTGGACAAAAGAGCCACTACAAGAGAGCTAGAGGACATCATTAAGTCTGAGGATGGCTGAAAAGTACTTGGTTTGCTTTTAGTAGGCCTTGTGAGGGGTTTCACATAATTTTTCCATTGTGTTTCTGCTTTGAGACACATGAAAAAAATCTTCAATGAAATCCTTGAAATTCTGCAGTTGGTGATATTTCCCCCCTGCTCAACCTATTAGGATGTATTTTTGTCACTTTAAAGCAACGGCTTGAGTCCAAATCCCTGCACTCTTGGTTGTAAGGATAAAAGACCCTACAGGAGTCCCAGAGGGGAGGGGGGTGGCATGGTTCACAGTTGTTTGGCTAAAGTGAACAATCTGCACCGGAAAAAAGTGGTTGGTAAGTGATTGGCAAGTGGTCGGTAAAACTGTGTCGGTAAGTGGTCGGTAAGTGTTCCAATGCATAAATGGCAGAAGAATAAACCATCTAAACTGCAGTTCTCAAGTATTGTCAGTAAGTGGTTGGTACAGATTGTTCACTTTAGCCCAGTCGTTTGGTGCGTTTTGTGCAAACAAACCTGCTGGTTGGAACGATTAAACAAGGTACTGTAACGACTGAGTGGTGATTTTGTATTTGCTTTTGATTTCAAGTGCAAATGGAAAGGTTTTTTGAGCCGATTTTCAGCCCCTCAAAATTCGTGAAAATCGAAGAAATGAACAACGATCTCCAAAACAAATGAGTTTTTCTCCAAAGTGGGAGAGTTAAGCAATCCTCGTTATAGCTGTGGCTTCGAAGTCATTCATCCCTTGAAATAATATCACAGCATCGTATTTCCAGCATGTCTAGGTTTGATGCAATAATTTTCTCCAGGTACATGCTTCATATTGGGTGGTTATGGGCGGTGCAGGAGGGAAAGGGTTAAAGACAATATTTAATATTATACTTAAACATATTAAGCTAAGTACAAGATACATTACCGTATAGCTTCACAGCAATAAAAAAATAAAGAAATATACACTTAAAAACCTCATTAAAAATAGAAATTTCTAAATCATGAAAACATTGAATTGATTCACTGAGCATTTACTACATTTAATTACCTCCTTTTGCAATTTTTACACATATGAATCTTTGAAAGGTTTTGAGTACTTCGATCTGCAAAGAAATGTTTGGCTTACAGAGAATACTCTACACTGTACATGTACATGTATGTTCTAGGCTTGTTTGAAATGGTGAAAATTTGACCAGACCCATGACCACGTAAGAAAAAGCCTGGGTTGATTCAAGATTACATCACTTCATTAGTGCATTATTGTCCAATTGACGCCTTTCTGTCACAACAGCATCAATATATAGAGAATGTATACAGTCTGTGAGTTGTTAGTAAAGAAAACAGTTATTTCTAAAGACAAAATGCTAAATATTTATTCAACTTATTGCAAAGTCAAATTAATTAGATGATGTAAGATCCAGAATCGACCCAGGCTTTTTCTAACACAGTCATGGGTCAGGAAAGGTAAACTTTTCACCATTTCAAACAAGCCTAGAACAGAGTATTCTTTGTAAGCCAACAATTTCTTCGCAGAAGTACTCAAAACCTTACAAAGATTCATACATTTGTAGGTAGAAAAATTGCAAAAGGGGTTACATGTACATGTAGGTGCACTTTAAGAAGTGTATTGTATAATTTAACACCACTAAAATAATAGTATAGCATCCCACATACACTGTATATGAGGGCTAGTGCAATGTTGTCTCAAGGCCAAATTACATGTAATATTATTATCATAAAATTAAATAATTGTACCACTGTATTTCACATTAAATTTACGATTAGATAATAAAAACAGGGCATATATGGTATGCTAGACTAGACTAAACAAGTAATGTATTATGTCAATATGCTAATTTGAAATGTGTGATACAAATGGTATAAACCTGCAGATACAAATGTAAATGACAATAAAAACTAATTATTCAAACTCTAACCCAATACAAAGTTCCCAGGTACATTTGTACATGTAGATAGATGCACATGCATTTACACATGTTTTTGTGATGCAATTCAAGTACTAGGGGCCGGAAGTGAATAGTGTTTGATTGCCTATGAATACATTGCGTCTCCCTGGCCCCAAAACGAACCCTAACCGAGGGTTCACAAGTAAACGGTGAAATAGTACTGAATAATTGCAGTGTTTTTGTTATTACAACCTCACACATGACTTCCGGCCCCAAGTATTTGAATCAAGCCAAATTGATTGAACATATTTACTGCTCACTTTATTGACTTACCAGTCGTCTTGTCGAAGACAACGAGGAAGAGCACACAGAAGTACGATACGGATTCCTTCGCCGCCATTACGTACCAGCAAACCCTTCCGAATGCGGAATAGTATTCCTAAACTGTCACGTTACGGAGGCAAATTATTTTACGGGATGCATTGGTCATCAGCAAGCCGAAAGTAGGTTATTTAACTTCCGGGGCTTGATGCGGAAACGGGAGACAAAAACAGGGTCAATGGCCGGCTAGCATGAGAACGAGGTTCGTTTTATGCTCCTGACACGGAAATAGTTGGAATTGTAGCGCATCAGGTAAATGATGGGGATAACTAGTTATTTTAGAACATAACAATATAGATGAAGGTACGCTTTTTCGTTCAAGTTTTTTTCCCGATTGGGTTACCTGTGACGCGCGGTCAAAATGGGGCGAGGAAAGGAAAGACGCCGCTAAACGCTTGACAGCCAGCGACGCATCAAGTGTCAAAAAGTAGCCAAAGAGTTAGACTTGCCACAAGTCGACTACTTTTTTTCAGCTAAGCCGAATCTTTGAGAACTACTTTAATAGCTGAACTATTAAAGCTGAACTACTTTTTTCGGCGAAGCCGAATACTGGAGCCTGTATTTCTATTTAATTCTTGCGCTGTAATCATAAGTTAGACATAACACAAATGAATGGGCTTGGTTCGTAAATAAACTCCTAGAAAATAATTACTAGTACAGTAAGTGTCGTAAACCAAAAAAATATCCGTTGATGATTTTTGCCGGAGCAACTGCAGAATACAACGCCACTTGACTCTTTAAGAATTCATTTTCTCAAATTTTCATAACCTTATCCCAATAAAATGTTTCGTTTCCCGTATTGGACAACCCTTCTTCGCAGAAGTACTCAAAACTTTTCGGAGGTTAATAGCTATGAAAATTGCACGAAGGCTCATATGCACTTTAAAAATTACATACAAGTCTCAGATCTGCTGCTACAACGGTTACGTGGAAGTTTCTACATTTTTAACTATTATATCTTGTTTAAAGGGGTTGTATCACGGTGACAGCCTTTTATATCCCCAATCCGGGTATTTCAGTGATTTTCATATGAACTGACGAAACGAAACTTTGTTATTGCCCCATAGGCGTACAGGCGTACAGGCGTACAGGTGCAAGAGCCCATTGCTTTCGCTCTGACGAATTAAGGGCTAACGCTCGTAAACGTCAGCTGTAGCTTGCTTCCCGCGGCAGATAGCATACATCGACTTTTAGTCGATTATAGGCTGTTTACATGGAAAGCATTGTGGGCACGGCACTCTTGACTTGGGCACGAAATACTAAACAGGCGATACTACCTTTGCACCACACCGCGGCAAAACGTCACGCGCATGCGTATTTGCTATTTCTTGTCCGCGCGCGGCCGCCTCCAGTTTCCCGCGAAAACTGAAATGAAACAACAGGCACATGCCGTGATTTTAACGTTTCTGCTTAAAAGTATTCATTTGTGAACTGTTTTGTCAAAAACTAAGAAAACTACTTAAAAGCTAAGCCTAAGACTTTAACAGGTTGAAGTTTTCTTAATTTGTAATTCATTGTGAGTTTACTAAGTTATAAAATTATTTACTAAAAAAGTTGAAACCCTCGGTAATTTGTATTTGAGAGCAGAGCCTTCGTTCTTTTGGCCAGCGGAGCATACCGTTTTGCCGCGGTGTTCCTTTGCACAGGGTCTCAGAGCCACTAGATTGCAGGCACGACTACCCGGAACATTTACACGACAAAATTAAGTGTGCCGTACCGCATTCAAGGTATCTATGCTCTTCCGTTACACATTCTTACAGTTTATGAGCAGCTCATCGCGCAGAATTCTATTGTTCTCGGCGACATGTACTTACGACGGAGAAGTTAAAGTGAGGACGGAATAATTATAACATTGCTAATTATTCTGCGAGAGAGCGATTGTGATTGGCTTTTGACAAATCGGTTTGGGAATACTCTACTCCCACATCACATGAAGCACATGTCAATCACTGTCAACTGCTCGCTTCATGGGAATAGTGGACTCCCAAAGCTCGTTAAAGAAGGTCATCACACTAACTAATTTGTCATTACCGACCCTGAAGTTAAAAAGCAAAGCCTTTCGTCTGTTCGATCTTGTTAAAAAATATTTCCTTGGTGGGCCAATTACACAGATACAGACATAAAACGTATAAATTCAAAGTTTAAGATACCTTGACTTTGTAAAAGTGTTGGGTTAAATCCATGATTCGAATCGCCGCTTAGTTTATCTCTGAGAAATTAAAGAATCGTGTTGGTGTACTTTTTTTCCTATGAATTGTATAAAACGGAGAAAGTTATAACTTTAAGATCGCCGGTGCGATGTTTTTAGCATTTTAATACTTCTAGAGCACGTACGTACACGAGCAACGTCTCAATTTGAAGTTTGAATTATTCTGAATACAACGTTATGATTTGCTTTGGACGCGCTAAGTTTATAGTTTGTATTTAATGCTCTGAGATTTGTTTTCTCGCGTTTGCCTTTACTCAGCTTTAGATTGAATGCACTTCGCCGCCAACTCCGCCGCGGATATGTTTTAGCGTTTAAATACTTCTAGAGCACGTACGAACATGAACAACGTCTCAATTCGAAGCTTGAATTATTCTGAATACAACGTTATGATTTGCTTTTGACGCGCTAAGTTTATAGTTTTTATTTAATGCTCACTAAGATTTGTTTTGTCGCGGTTGCCTTTTACTCAGCTTTAGTTTGAAAGTACTTTGCCGCCAACTCGGCTGGGCCATGTTTTTAGCTTTTAAATACTTCTAGAGCACGTACGAACATGAGCAACGTCTCAATTTGAAGCTTGAATTATTCTGAATACAACGTACGTTATGATTTGCTTTTGACGCGCTAGATGAATGACCAGTCATGATCAGTTCCAAATGGCAACAGTGAGATATTAACATATCGTCTTTAGGAAGCGGAGCCTACAACTGAAGGAGGCGGAGGCAGACTAACTGAAGCGTAGAAGCGCGCATATTCAAATGTGGATTTCAGCAGCCATCTTTGAGAGATTTCATGAAGGTGAAATTAAACCTTCAAAACATATTACTAATCGTGGTCGGTTGGCGCTGAAACTTGGCAGAAAAGGCCTTCAGTATATGTTCATGATTTTGCGCCCTTTTGGTTTTTAGAAGAGGTTTTTATTTGTTCGTAAATCGATCTCGCATATCACTAGTAGTAAATTTCCTCTTTAAAACACACGAAAAACCCCTGAAGTTCCGTGTCATTTTCATACTTGTAAAATATGTGTTAGGTGAAAAGTTTATCATCTTATCTACATTTTGAACCCTTTTGGTTTTTTGTAGCGATTTTATTTTCTGTTGAAAAGAAACCAAACCTTAAGCCACTATCGCCATTTTGTACTGTTTTCTTTGTAAATTGGTCGTCCTGTTCAAATTAATTTTCGAATTTGGCGGCGTACTGTAATTTTTAAGACCCGGATGTGTCGCGCCATTCTGCCCGATGTGTTTTGCACATATGGCGAACGTGCATGAAATCTGGTGTCATGTAACCAGTGGTAAGAGACCCGATTTACACGATAACTATTTCGGGCACCGCACTACGTGCCAAACATTATCGGCACGGTACTCCTTAATTTCAGGAGGCCTTCACCTCTCAAAACCTTGCATTTTATTGGACCCCATTTGGATTACACTTTTTAAGAATTCCATTGCTTTAGGGTTAGGGTTTGTATTGTTTCAGAGTTAGGCATTGTTTGGATAGCCATTGTTTGGATAGCCAGTACTATTCCAGGTTCCGAGGAGGTGAATGCCGCCCCTTAATTTTATCGTGTAAATAGAAATGGTCCAGGTACACGTACCTGCTAATTTTGTTGTACAATTCATTTCAAAAGATGTTGATGCAGAAATTATTGAACATTACTATTCTTCTGAATGCAGGAGTAATAAATATTATTACGTGTAATATTGTACCTCTAATACATTAGTAACCATCAGTGATGTGTTTCGTAGCCAAAGTAACCGATGCAGCACGTAATCATGGAAATAATGACTATATTTTTTGTTCTTCTCGAAGTAGCACAGAAGTAATCGAATAAAACTACGTTCACCATTGATAGCGTAGTGGTTATATACGTGAATTATTACAGGGTATCAATAATGTTTCTGTTTTCTGATTCATAAGCAACGGCGTCGGTCGTAGTGGCACATTCTCTGCCGTCTATTCTCTACTGGAGAGGGTTAAACTTGAGCAAGTGCTTGACGTGTTCAAAGCTGTCAAGGTCCTTCGTCTAGGGAGACCGAATGCAGTGGAGACACTGGTAAGTACTGTATGTTAAACACCAAACAAGGCTGAGACATGTTAGTCTGCTTACCGGCTCTTTGTTTTTGTTTTCAGTGAAGGTTTTGTCGGATTGGGCTCACACCGCGGCAAAACGCCACGCGCATGCGTTTTGACGAGCTCAGCGCGGGCGTCCGCCCCAGTTTCCCGCCGAAACTAAATGAAAACAGAGGCCATCACCTGTGTTTTTAGTTTTACGTACCTACTCGTATTTACATGGAACGTTTCGCGAAAAACAAGAAAACGACTTAAAAGCTAAGGCTAAGACTTCAACCGGTTTAAGTTTTCTTAATTTGTAATTCACTGTGAGTTTACTAAGTTATAAAATTATTTACTAAAAACGTTTAAGACCTCGGAAACTCTTTCGGGCAGCGGAGCATAACGTTTTGCCATGGTATGGATTGGGCCACCTGTGACGCACGAAGAGCCGCCAAGTAGTACAGGATAATTTCCGAGCACGAGGCTGAACTAGTCCATACCGCGACAAAACGTTAGGCTCTGGTTTCAAATACAAGTTTCCGAGGTCTTAAACTGTTTTAGTAAATAATTTTATAACTAAGTTAAACTCATAGTGAATTATAAATTAAGAAAAATTAAACCTGTTGAAGTCTGAGGCTTAGCTTTTAAGTAGTTTTCTTGTTTTATGCGAAACATTTCATGTAAATACGAGTAGGTAAGTAAAACTAAAAATCAGGTGAAGGCCTCTGCTTTCTTTTTGTTTCGGCGGGAAACTGTGGCGGCCGCGCGCGCTGGTCTCGTCAAAACGTATGCGCGTGACGTTTTTGCCGCGGTATGGAACTAGTCCAACTTTGATGAAGCTAATTCCCCCAGCATCCTTTGCTCTGTCGATACACCCAAAGCAAACCGCGTTCTGTAGGCATGTCATCATCTCGCATTTTCCCACTGTCAACCCCCTAGCGATAACCTTTCTCATGACGGAAGACAAGAATCACAACTCATATTATGTTTTCCAGGTATACTGGAGAAAATTGGAAACAATTTTGACGAATGATGGCAAAGATTCGAGTGGATGAAAATTACTGCTTTTAAGAGAAATGTTGAACAACTTGAAATTAAGTTTCTACAATAAGCTTTAGTAATCCACTTTAATATTTGGCATCCTCTATCGAAAATGTCTGAATAGCACACCAGGATATTCACATGGTATTTCTCTTCTATCTCAGGTGTTATTTATGTAGTTTTATTAAAATAGAACTTTGAAGGTTCAATTTGATTGACAGTGTCCATTTAAAGTCCAGGATTTCGTTTGTTGGAATTCCTCATGACCTTACGCAGTCAGAAAAAAGGCAGTTTATTTTAGCTCTACTCTGATTGGTAGTTCTGAATCTTAGAGATAAATTCAGTTTTGTACTCCACAACGTATGCGCCAAAAACTCCAACTTAACCATGTTCATTTCTTTCAACAGACGCAATATATCTTCTGTTACCAGATGGTTGAGAAGTATTTGGACTCATTCAGTGATTATGCTAATTTTAGTGAAGTCTAGTAATTAGCGGATGTTAATGGACCTTTTGCAGGAAACAATCGCGTATTATAACGAATGAATTGAGCTCGTGATCCCATGGGAAGGGCTTTACTGGATGGCAAACAAACTTCCAAACGCTGTTTTAGAAAGATGGACAATCGATTGGAGGTGGAAAATAGCATTTATAAATAGGTTTAGGTACAACACTACCGATCTCGTACAAGTGCATTTTAATGAATGAAGTCGGATGTTTGCAGCCAGCAGAATCACGTGATTGTATTCCTGTTAAAGGCCATTAATATTATGACCTGACAACGTCAAAGTGATTCCTTTTATACATTTTGATATACTTTTGATACATTTTGATTTGAATGAACAATACATTCTAGAATTTCCCATTTCTATTCAAAACAATATGTATCTATTAGAGAGATTACATGTAGATTACATGAAGAATATCGAATTCATTCGGTCTACCGATGTTTATAGTCCATCATGATACGTTGTTGTTTATTTGACTATTGCCTTTATGGTTTCTTTGATTCCTCAATATACGGTCACTCAACTTCAGAATACCCCGCGAATACTTGAATAACAATAGATTATATTGTTATGTGCCTCGTTCTTCAAAGAGTCCGACAGTGATGCGGGTTGGTTTGGGGTATTCTGTAGTTGTTTCCGAAGGAACTTCTATTTTTAGCATCAGTTTGAAAAACTCAAAATCACATTCAAACTAATAGAAACTTGTCAATTAAATGGTCTAGTTTTATTTAAAGCTTCTTTATAAGTGAACTGAAGATACAGATAGTAGAACCAAATTCTACTTTTTGCAACGATTGCGTCAACGCTGCAACAAGTTTTTCAAGCGTTGTCCAATGTAACACCCCTCGTGTAACTTGTCACGCAACGATTTGTGTGACCAGCCATTAACAATGCTCATTCGTAATATACGTAACCGTGCCAGTCGCGTTGCATCAAACATTGCTTAGGGTCAGACTCGTTCCCAGTCGCTACTAAGGCGGCGCGGTACTAATCTAGCAAGCGCGCGGGGTGTCACGGGCAGGACGATAAAATGGAAAGTTACTTTACCCACGCCCTTCCCTTGATCGTTTGCGCTACTTCCCGTGACACCTCAACCGCTTGCTTGCTTAGTACCCGCGCCGTCTATTATAACTTAGTAGCGACTGGGTACGAGTCTGACCGAGGGTAACCTCTCCTTCCATGCAACTGCAATGAAACAGCGTCTTTAGTGCCAAGGTAATTATTGGAACGAAATCAGAAAAATCCTGGTGAAGGACTAAATAGAGAAATATCTCTTAATTTGAGTGTTGCGTCTGTGAGTTATTAAGATTTATATTTCGAATATGCTAATGCGTGACATAAACAGGGCGTCATTTATTATACAAAAAAGCGTGCTGAGCTTTTTTTATCTAAATCAGAAAATAGTTTCATTCAGAAGGAGAAACAAATGAAGAACTCATTAGCATATTCAAAATATAAACCTTTATAACTCATAGACACAATATTTTAGTATTCAACAATTTACTTGATGTAGAGTCGATGTTGATGATCAACACAGTTGGGCTCATATGCACTTAAACCAGAAGTCTCGATAAGCAATGTAACGCGGCCCATCCGTTTTTACGGTATATTCTCAGACTCATTAATAATTCATGATCTGATTGGCCAACGACAACCTCTAATCTGGTCAGGTGGATGAGTTTGGAAACCCAGTCACTCCGTAAACCAGTTGAAAATCACTCGTGTTTGAAACAGATTTTCAACTCGTGATCAATATTTCTTAATCATCATATTCATGAACCACAACTACTGGTAAACTAAGTAAGGAGTGAAGAAGTAAAGAACGGCATAGAAAGGAAAAGTGTGCCTCCACTGGAGTTCGAATCTCGACCCTTCCGACTGCTTGTACTAACTCTTGGCCACTACACTACTGAGTACGCTAGTTCAAATCACTACCAAAAAAATACAATAATAAGCTCTCTGTGGAATAATTAACTACAGCAGTCAAACGGTAAACAATACTTGCTAATGATGTTTGAAAAGAAGCGTATGTAAATGTTCGGTTTAGCCATTCACATGAGAAGTAATTTCAAACACTCATTGTTCGTGTTTCATCCCAAATATTTCGGACTACGCCTCTCGGGTTTCATTTGCTTTCTCAATATTTGGAAGTACTATGTTAAACACGAATTGTAGTTCCTTCGTAGTTTATCAGTATGTAAGTAGTTAGTGGTTCATGAATATGATGATTAAGAACAGTTTCACCACTAGTCATTGGATTTCCAAACTCATCCACCTGACCAAATACAGTCCTCTGATTGACTAAAAAGCTCATGAATTATTAATGAGTTGAGAACCTCTGATAAAGTTTGAAATAGTACATCTACTTTTAGAACGGCGCTCAAACTACATTCGTGGAAGAAAATAATAACAGCCATGTTTCTTTTATAAACACAAAATTAGTTATCTTATTAGAACAAAGGCTTTCATGTTTTGAACCAATCAGAGTTGCTGGGGCAATTCTAACTATTGATTTAGCGAGCATCGTTTAGGCTGCTCCCCTCGCTGTGCAGCAATTAATAATTTGGACAAAATCTCGTAACGGTTCATTGCGTTAATTCGCTGTTTCGACCACAATCCCTTGCGTGGCCACCCACAATGCCCTCCTCCCCTCCCCACTGGAGGATATTTTTTTACAACCACTGATACGATACTGAAGGGCAAGATCCGCGCGTCATCGATAGACTAGAATTACTGTGTAGGTTATATGCTTGGTTGTTTGTATTCAACATTTAAGCTTCCTTAATTCAGGGAATACTGGTACCATAATGGTGTCCATTGGGGAGTGGAGGAGTCCTTTGACGGGTTTATGTTCTTCGCATTCCTTGCAGCTTGGCATCGGAAGGAGAGCGATTTACGCAAATTCGCGAGTGCTTTGTCGTACTTCAGGCTAATTCTGATCATCTTCGTTTCTATTTTTACTACAGTTCCTTCAGTGCTCTATTAGTCTTGAGTTTTGACGTGAAGTTTACTAAAACAGCGAGTTTAACCCACAAAATATGTTTTGTAACTTGATGATCATGCATGCTAAGTTGACGACTGATAGTCACTGGAGTCGTGGAGGCGATCGGACTCAGTATGAGCATATAAAGTTTGGTAATTTGGAGCGGAGATCCAAAGAGCAAGATCTCTCCTTTTAACAAGATGTTGAGCAGCAAATAATTTTCTTCCATTGGCCTTCGATAAAGTCAAGCAGCCGGTTCAAAATACAATTACATTCTCAATTACAGTTGATTTTCGGTATTTAAACTTCACCATGGAGAATAGCAGTTTTTTTTTTGTGCTGGGAATCTTAAGATTTTCTAATACACTTCCTTAACTGAGCGGCACTATTAGGTATACTAATCGGCTAAAAATAGATTATACCATAGACTGATGGGCCAAGAGCCAGTATGACAGATCGAGACTTATGGTTATGGACTTTTGCTAAAACGCTTCTCTCTAACACATTAAAATGTAATAGATGAAGGTCTTCAAACATTTACAACCTAATCATACCGATAATTACTTCGGCCAACGGCATTATAGCCTGCGTCGCCGGTTAAGTCCGTCTGCGAAACAGCGACAGAAAGCTTGTTCTAGACCCCCAACGAAGTACCAGGATATATGTAGCCTGTACACAGACCTCCGTAATCCCTTCAAAGGAAGGAAAAGGTGGTCTGTACTACGGATGAGTTAATCGTGTTCTAGGTCACGTGGATAGTTACAGGAATGCTGTAACCAGTCGCTGATTGGCTGGTGCCTCATAGCGGGTGCTGATTGGCTTAGCGGTTATGTTGACCTTAGTTCTGGCTCCGTGGGAAAATCCGAGCTCGATTCACTCTAGTTTGGAATTGTATTAAGACGAATTGCTATGTCATTTTGTGTCCAGTACTCGGTTAATATCGAGAAAAAAATGATAAGAATATCGTTCATGGAACTGCTGCATTTCAAGTCTGGGAATAAATTATTTCTCTCGAATTTCAAGTAAAAAGTCGGCCTCAACATATATGCAGAAAGTGCCTAGCTAGGAAGTTTGAAAGAATTTGCAGGGAACAAACGAACTGAAATTCTTCTTCAGATATCGTCTAGTTATTCAAAACGAAAAGAAAGTCCATGTTCAAGAGCTCTTTTTGCAAAGCGAATGGGTTGGATGGAAAACGCGGAGTGTGGAAAATGCGGGGTGCGGAGTGCGGAGTGTGGAAAATGCGGAGTGTGGAAAATGCGGAGTGTGGAAAATACGGAGTGTGGAAAATGCGGAGTGTGGAAAATGCGGAGTGTGGAAAATGCGGAGTGTGGAAAATGAGGAGTGTGGAAAATGCGGAGTGTGGAGAAAATGAGGAGAAATAATCAAATAATTACACTGGATGAACACGAACACGGTTGCGTAAACACTAATCGAATGAAAGAATGAGGGGGTATCAGGATATCAAAACTCGCTATAAGCAAAAACTAATCTCACGACTCGAAAAAGCGTATCGACATGGGCAAATACCCGTAATTTCCAGCCTATTAGACCCGCGGGTTATCTGTTAATTTTCACCAAACCACTGCTGCTGCGGGTAGTAGGGTGGTGCGGGTAGGCCTGAGCGGATTGTGCTAGCATAATTTTTGGCATAATTGGAGCAAACGAGCATAAGTTTTCAAAGAAGCACTGCTCGAGCATAATTACCAGATTGTAGCATAATTTGAAGCATTAAAAGCCAAAAGCAATGCTATTACTGCTTTTATAGTGCCTTTCCTAATTATTAGCTGGTATATTTTGCTTAGATTCTACATTTTTCCAAAGCAAATACCTGAATTTCACTTAACGAGTGTGCGTTAAACGTGAAAAAAGCCAAAAAGCCGTCTTTTGTTCAGAACGTGGGAACAGTCACGCCTGATTGGTTTCTGTGTCCGTTGCTACTAAAAAGTCTAGGACATGTCTGGGGCGTCAACAATGCCGGCCGTCTTCGAAAAACGTTTTTTGTGAGCATAATTGTGCAATCTTCGAGCATAATTTTTGAACTTTGGCATAATTTGGGCAAAATTCGACAAAATTTGGAGCAGTGCTAGCGGCATAATATGCCACTTTTAGGAGCACAATCCGCTCGACCCTAGGTGCGGGTAAATGTGTTAAATTCTAAAGACTAAAACTTTGTCACACAAAGTTACGACGATCGCCTTTCGCCCCTTAAATATTCGCCGACGGCACACAACGATCGCCTTTGTCGAAAACAACGAAAAGCGATCGAAAAGCCGCCGACGATTTTTTCGCAGTGATAACAATGATCGCCGTTAGTGTCAGTGTTTATTTCGTCCAAATCTTCTTAGCTTTCTATAAAACCAAAACATATATTAACTGAAACCGTTTCTGATCTAACAAACACTGAGGAAATCAGTGCCGTAACGAGAAACAAGAATTGCGTTACTACATGTGTATAAACACCATCCCGCTAGTTTGGTGCTTTATTTCATCTGATAAACTTTATATACCTTCTGTACGATGTAGTTTCACACTTGATCCGTTAATCCTTCAGGATTTTAGCTGAAATCATTGGTTATGTTTCAAGAAGCCAGCTTAGCAATGGCTTAGGGGCCGTCGACATATTCGAAATGCCCCGCTTAACGCACAACGGACGTTAAGGTCAGACCCCCCTCCCCCCCCCCCCCCCCCCTCCCGCTTAACGTCCACCCATTGTTTTATGCTTTTATAAGGTCAGGAAAAACAGTAATGAAATACACGGGAGTTCACTTATAAACAAAGTATAAAACAAGCTTTCAGTACCTCGAATTCCCGTACGAGCTCATTTTGGATCTTGACTAAAATACTCATTATCCACACGACTATAAAACTGAAGGTTTGAGGTATTTCATGATACTTGTAATCAAAAGACCTTGTTGAAATTTCCGAGAAATGCGCTCTAATGTAAATCTACCTGACTGGAAACGTTTGATTAAAAAGTGTTCAGTTCTAAATGCCCCGCACTAACGTCCATGCCCTTACCCCCTCCCCCTCCCCCCCCCCCCCCCCCCCCCCAACCTCCGTCGTGCGTTAAGCGGTGCATTTCGAATATGTCGACGGTCCCTTATCAAAAGATACCATTCTTGGAGTTGACACGGTGAATTCTCTCGACATTGTCTGATTTTTGACACAACAGCACCGGAGTGTCATGCTCTGTGAACTTAGCGGGTAGCGTATAAAGTGTGGCTTATTCACCACACAGCTTCTGAACTTTTTTGTGAAAATGGAAAAGGTCCACCAAAGAAAATATTCTGGAGTTCTTTTTGTTAATGTGGAGGTGAGGAGGTTCGAGTCTCTCGAATCCCACGACACAGAAGCGTGAATTTTTCAACGAGAATAATCAATTAGTCGACAGTGTCAGGAGCTTTGCGAACATGCACCAAACCTTTTTTCGTTTAGAAATTGATATACTTTCCGAATCGAATGTTTTGAAAGTTTTTCTTTTATATTCGTTTCGTGTCTCAACATGTTTGCCTGATGCCGGAAATGCTTTGAGTCAAACTCTAAAAATTGCTGTGAAATCGCACTGTATACGAATGGCAGTTTACGACTTCTATCTATCAAGAACGTAAACATGTTGATGTTCCTACGTCTACAAAGACACAATTCCGGTATTGTTACCTAAATTTACATTGAGAGGTGCGGGTAATCTGTTAATATATTTTTCCTTGAGACTCTAAAATCAGCGGGTGCGGGTAATACGCTGTGCGGGTAATAGGCCGGACATTTTTACCTTCTTGCATATCGAAAAAGTTATAGGCGTAAAGTTTGAAAAAAACTAGAGGCAAAAACTAATTCCACGGCTTGAAAGAGCATAATATTAGCATCTGTGTAATTAAAAAAATATATTTTTGCAATTTTTTTTGAAAATTTAAGCAGAAACCAGTATAGGCAGAAACCTATACTGGTAGGCAAGGCTTTGCCTTCCATAAAAGGTTTCTGCATATATTTTCAAACTTTACGCCTATAACTTTTTCGATATGGAAGAAGGTAAACTTTGCATAATTATTTGCCATTTCAATACGCTTTTTCAAGTAGTGGGCGGATTAGTTTTTGCCTATGGCGAGTTTTGATATCCTGATACCCCCTCATTCTTTCATTCGATTGTTTACGCAACCGTGTTCGTGTTCATCCAGGGTAATTATTTGATTATTTCTCCTCATTTTCTCCACACTCCGCATTTTCCACACTCCGCATTTTCCACACTCCCATTTTCCACAATCCGCATTTTCCACACTCCGCATTTTCCACACTCCGCATTTTCCACACTCCGCATTTTCCACACTCCGCATTTTCCACACTCCGCACTCCGCACCCCGCATTTTCCACACTCCGCGTTTTCCATCCAACCAAGCGAATGGCTGTGGGAGACGATCAACCACAGGGAACCCAAGCTCTGTTTGTGTTTTAAATTATAAGGGTTTGTATGGGATTTTTAACGAGTATTTGGTTGTATTTGTTAAGCCAGAAATACTGAAATAAAATCAATGAAAACTTACCTGAAGTCTTTATCTGTTCTTCATTGGGCTCTGTATGCAATTTCAGCGAATTCTGTTGAAATTTTATCCCTCGACCTCTCCAGCTAAGAAAGAAGGCAAGGGAGGACGCAACCGCCATTTCTCGATGCCAATCACTCGAACATCGCGCTCGAATTTGCATCCAAAATCAATGCCAACCGCAACTAGACCTCAAATAATAGCACAACAGTATCTATTCCAAGAGCCTCGTGCCGTCTAATTTCAACAATCCCCATTTCTCGAGCCTAAATCGAACACGATTTGAAACAAATCCGCCCGTTGGGATCCGTGACTGACACTTGTTGCCAACACATAGCAACGGCAAATCGTCCCAAAGTTCACGGGCTCAGAATGATACATATACGTTATTTTGTAAACCGTCTTCAAGCAAACGGCTCTATGGTACAGTGGTCTAGAGTTCGCGCGTTCGATCCAACGACCCGGAGTTCGAGTCCTACACCGTGCACTGTAAAAAAAAAATGTTTACTTCTTTTTCTCTTTTCTCAGTTTTATTTAATCTTTTCCTCTATTTTAAACAATTAGAGCCGCCTTCTACCTGGAAAACATTGTTGTCTTTTGGCTCTCAAGCCTCGACCAGGAGCCCATTGCCTCAACTTTAAATAACTTTTCTGGTTAGTTTATTATCACAAGAGCTAGAAGGAAAGCTCGCTGCGTAGAAGAGAAAAGCTGGG
The DNA here is from genome assembly GCA_030867875.1 of Actinernus sp. WN-2022. Taxonomy (NCBI): domain Eukaryota; kingdom Metazoa; phylum Cnidaria; class Anthozoa; order Actiniaria; family Actinernidae; genus Actinernus; species Actinernus sp. WN-2022. Next base: position 126,763 of record JAOWCC010000469.1, read on the forward strand.
ATATCGGTTTCCTTTTATTCTTCGATTCGAGCCTGGTAAGTTTATAAGCAAATTAATGTATCAGTTATTTTTTTACGGGCTTTGGTTGATTCAAATATCGCAAGTAAAGTACCGTACGTTAATTTATTAAAACAGTTGTGTTCGATATTTTCACAGGACGCTCATGACCTCGATTTAGTGCGATGATGAGAAAGATATCATAACGAATTCCCTCGTTACCTCGTAATTACATAAAATCCTGTGAAAGTATCGAACACAGTAGTTTTATTAACGTACATGCGATCATTGAACCCGCGGATTTAAATCACTCGAAAACCCATCAAAATTTAACCGAAGGCTACTTATAAACTTACCAGGCTCGAATCAAAGAATCAAAGGTTACAGATAACCTTTTCTTCCCAGCAGGCTTTCCTTCTAGCTCTTGTGGTCTCAACGTCGACAACATGTTCATAAAGTAACCGAACTTTAAAGTAACCGAACTTTGTTTTCAAAGTTTACAGTAGCATGGGTTTTCCCTAGCTTCGCTAGTTTCTAATTGGTCGGTATACACAATAGATGTCAGTCAGGTTATTTTGAGCACTGTTACCCAGGCCTTCCCGCGTAGCAAGGTAAAAGTATATTTTCACAGGATTTTATGTAATTACGAGGTAACGAGGGAATTCGTTATGATATCTTTCTCATCATCGCACTAAATCGAGGTCATGAGCGTCCTGTGAAAATATCGAACACAACTGTTTTAATAAATTAACGTACGGTACTTTACTTGCGATATTTGAATCAACCAAAGCCCGTAAAAAAATAACTGATACATTAATTTGCTTATAAACTTACCAGGCTCGAATCGAAGAATAAAAGGAAACCGATATCCCAGCTTTTCTCTTCTACGCAGCGAGCTTTCCTTCTAGCTCTTGTGATAATAAACTAACCAGAAAAGTTATTTAAAGTTGAGGCAATGGGCTCCTGGTCGAGGCTTGAGAGCCAAAAGACAACAATGTTTTCCAGGTAGAAGGCGGCTCTAATTGTTTAAAATAGAGGAAAAGATTAAATAAAACTGAGAAAGGAGAAAAAGAAGTAAATTTTTTTTTTCTTACAGTGCACGGTGTAGAACTCGAACTCCGGGTCGTTGGATCAAACGCGCGAACTCTAGACCACTGTACCATAGAGCCGTTTGCTTGAAAACGGCTTACAAAATAACGTATATGTATCATTCTGAGCCCGTGAACTTTGGGACGATTTGCCGTTGCTATGTGTTGGCAACAAGTGTCAGTCACGGATCCCAACGGGCGGATTTGTTTCAAATCGTGTTCGATTTAGGCTCGAGAAATGGGGATTGTTGAAATTAGACGGCACGAGGCTCTTGGAATAGATACTGTTGTGCTATTATTTGAGGTCTAGTTGCGGTTGGCATTGATTTTGGATGCAAATTCGAGCGCGATGTTCGAGTGATTGGCATCGAGAAATGGCGGTTGCGTCCTCCCTTGCCTTCTTTCTTAGCTGGAGAGGTCGAGGGATAAAATTTCAACAGAATTCGCTGAAATTGCATACAGAGCCCAATGAAGAACAGATAAAGACTTCAGGTAAGTTTTCATTGATTTTATTTCAGTATTTCTGGCTTAACAAATACAACCAAATACTCGTTAAAAATCCCATACAAACCCTTATAATTTAAAACACAAACAGAGCTTGGGTTCCCTGTGGATCAACCAGAAGCAATATCAATAGCCTCGGCGGTCAGGCGAGTTGCTTACGAGCGCGACTTCTCAAACCTCGAGTTCACGTGGTTCTCAAACTCACGAATCCATCCAATCTTCCACTTCCTCGAGGATAGAAAGATCTCCAAATCCCTTCCTTTGAATGGATTACGAAGGTCTGTGTACTGATAGGCTATCGAAGAAGGGAATTTATTTTATTTCCCACGCTTCCCAGCGCGTCCTTGCATTGCCGTTAACAATAGGAAATGAACAATCTGAAATCTACAATGTGTACCGCCTAGTGTTTCTCGGCCAATGGAAATCGATATGTAATTTATGCAAAATTATGTCGGAACACGATTAACTCATCCGTAGTACAGACCACCTTTTCCTTCCTTTGAAGGGATTACGGAGGTCTGTGTACAGGCTAGATATATGTAGTCGATTCTGATTGGCTTTTACTAATGTTCATTCTTACACGTCTTCGGACTGGCCATTCAACTGTCACCAGCCTCGAAGATTGTTATGATGGGCAGTTCATGTCAGAGGCCGCTCGCCGCTCTGTTGAAACTGTTCGTTTGCACGTGGTCAGCTGTTTACTTGAGATTTCTCGCCCAAGACGAGCTAGCGCTCCGTCGTCGTTTCCCTGTGTTTTACTATCGGAAAAGGTTAGGTTTATTTCAATTTCGGGTCAGGTTTTGAAATAATGTAACGTAATAGGCTGCCCGTGGTTTAGTGCGACATGAAAGGAAACTTTCCGAACACATTAAATAGAATCTGTCACGACAAAATGCTCGTTCGAGGAACACACAAACAAATCTCCCGTACAGCTTGGAAAGATCTAGTATGTGTCACATCCGAACTCAACTCCGGTCAACTGCTCTTGTTCTAGCAAACGAATCTCGATTTCAAACTGATATTGTACAAATATCATTGCTCTTCTCGACGTGTATAAAAGCTAGACTGCTATATCAGACCAGTCTATATAAAAGCCGCCACATTTTGAAAGGTAAATTAGCCGTAAGTCGCACTGGTGACAGGCTTGTGACAGTTGAATGGCCAGTCAGAAAACGTGTAAGAATGAGCATTAGTAAAAGCCAATCAGAATCGACTACATATATCCTGGTACTTCGTTGGGGGTCTAGAATAAGCTTTCTGTCGCTGTTTCGCAGACGGACTTAACCGGGGTTCAGTTCGGATGCGACGCAGGCCGCTTTCAGCTCGAGTTTGTAAATCCCATAAAGATCGTACGCTCATTCTTTATCTAGTACTTGGAGCTGCGCTTTCTATATTGTTTTTGCATACACAAAACAATGAATTTAGTATATAATGTCTGTCATTTCAGGTGGGAATTGCTGTACAATAAAACATTAGGAAGCATTGTCGGAAATTTTGTTGAATAACCGTCATTGATCCCAAGGTTGCCATTGTTATTTTCAATAAACGTGCCTGTATGTAGTGGGTAGAGGAGTCGGGAGTGTTCATAAGGTTGATGGTTCGAGTTACACTCGGTACGCTGGTTTTTATTTCCATCTTTTCCTATACCTGTTGAGTTACCGGTAGATAATATTCTGGCAGCAAAGTGATATTAATAATAGTGCAGTTAATCAAAGTGCGCTGGTTAATTGCAGTCGTTGATATAGCGATGTTCACTGCACGTCGTCCATTGTCATTAATGTGCCAACCAAAGATCCATTGGTTCCTGACACAAAGCGCCCTTTTAAAATCTTGGTTGGACATTAGCATAACAATTGTAATGTTTATAAACATCACTACTGTGCAGAGAAACAAATGGGGTTGGATGAGGAACAGTAAGGATGTGGGGTGGGTAGGCTGCTGTGTGTTGGATATAGTGACCGATTTAGTATAGAAAAATTATTTTTCAAATTCTTAATTGCTATCAAATTTGTACCAAATAATGTATAAAAAAACACACCAGAAAATTAGTTTATAAAGTAAATATTTTATTTATAAAATAATAAAATTGTATTTGAATATGATTGTCGAGTGATGAATGACTCTTAGAAAAGGGCCGATGCTTGTAAATTGCTGCTAAATTGTTTAACTTTATTCCTGAAGGGTTTACCGCTTTAAATATAGTTTAACAGCTTTGTAATAGACCACTGCCAATAAAAGCATCAATAGTCTCCTGGCTTTAATAAATTGCAGAGCTGCAATGACGCAAATGCAGGGACACTATATATATATATATATACTAGTAATACATACATATACTAGTAATGCAAACATATCTACTAGTAATACTTATATACTAGTGTGGACCCAGGGGAATGAGTATACAAGACACAAAGAAGGCCTTCTACACGGTTTAATCTTATCCGCCGAGCGATAACAACAACATCTCTCTTCCTTTCCCCTCGTGGGCTACCGATCTCCCATGACCCCTTGCGCGTGCTAATCCCATGGCAACGCATAACATAGGTAACATAATCTAGTCACGCAATACATCGGTCACACTCTCCCCCCGATGAGGAGATGTCTGCCACGACATCTAACTTTAACAAATATTTCTATATATATTATCAATGTGTCTCGCTAAAACATGCAATGTTATGATCATTCTCGGATCACTGTCTTTACAGGATGCACAGTTAATCCATGCAGTTTACAGAGGTTTGTGAACAGGATTCTTCCGTGAGCCAGTTTCTTCTCATAGGCTGATGTTCCACGAGCATATTGACTGCACAAATAGTCCCTAAGGTGTTGCGGACGCGCTTTCTTCCTAGTGGGGCGTCTGACGCTCTGTTCCGGTGTTTGCTTGGTTTCTGCTTGTTGTGGATTTTCTGAACCCTCATTCCTACTTTCTAATTTGTGTCCTACTTCTGTACTACTGTCATCTGACACTTCTAGTATTTCTTCTTGTAAAGATGTCTGCAGGGCGTTGTCGACTTGCGCACAGTCACCCTGTAGTCTTGAGTCTGATACGAGGCTTTCGTAACCCTCGTCGCTCCGCACTGTCGCGTTACTATCGTCGACCCTCTTACTCGTCTCTTCAGTTAAGTCGCTGGTGATCTTTGCTTCGGTTTCTTTTATTACCTGTGGCGTACCGGGATCTGTCTCTAAAGATGAAACGTCAGCAGTGGTATCTTGGTCGCTTGAAAGAAACATGCATTGGCGTAACATATTTCTGTGCACTGTGTGAAGTTCGTCACGGTTATCCTCCTTTCGAATTACGTACACTGGGCTGTCATGCATTTTCTTCTCTACTATATATTGTCCCTTCCATCTATCTGCTAGTTTGTGCCTTCCTTTGATGCCAGTCTTCACTGTGAGTACTCTGTCTCCGGGATTGAACTCTGACCCCTTCGCTTTACGATTGTACTGCTTTCCTTGCTGTTCTTTTGCCTGTAGTGACGCTTGCTTTGCCAATTCGTAGCTTGATCGTAGTCGTTCTCTCAGCTCACAGATGTGCTCACAGTATTCTCTCTCCTTCTCCGGTTCTTCTCTCTGCACACCAAAGGCTAGATCAACGGGTAGCCGAAGATGTCGTCCGAACATCGAATAATACGGAGAATATCCGGTAGAGGCATGGGTTGTGGCGTTATACGCGTGCGTCATGGTTTCAAGGTGATCTTTCCAGTCTAACTTCTTACTTGGGTCCATTGTTCCTAACATGTTCATCAAAGTGGAATTAAATCGTTCCGTGAGGCCATTTCCCTGGGGATGATAGGGCGTTGTTCGACTCTTTTCCATACCCGTAATCGCACAAAGTTCCTTCATAAGGTCGCTTTCGAAATTTCTCCCTTGATCACTATGTATTATCTTTGGTATCCCATATACGCACATAAATCTCTTCCAAAAGACCTTAGCAATTGTCTTTGCCTTCTGATCCTTCGTAGGGTAGGCTTGAGCTAGTCGCGTGAAATGATCGGTAACAACAAGTACGTTCTCTATTCCTCCCTTAGACGTTTCTAGCGTAAGGAAATCCATACATACCAATTCCAAGGGCTCTGACGTGTGAATACTTTGCAATGGTGCGCGCTCTGTCGAAATAGGCTTTCGCAATCCGCATCTCTGGCATGCTTCACAAAACTCCTGGGCTGTGTCATACATCCGCGGCCAATAGAATCGTTCACGCACAAGTTCTAAGGTCCTTTCAACGCCCGGATGATTCACGTCATGAATACTTCTTAAGACCTTCTGTCGTAGGGCTTCCGGTAAGACAACTTGTTGAACGGTGACCTTGTGGTTTGAGTACTCTCTCACGAGGACGCCTTCGATTATCTTTAACTGATCCCCACAAAACCCGAAAAGTCACCATACACGTTCTGGTTATATTGCCTCATTGCGGTATGCCATGCTCGCGATTTCCCCTTCACACTTTCCATATATTTACCTCCATTCTCACTCTCGAAACTTATCTGCACATCTCTGATTACGGCTGTTCCCACTAATAACGGAACACCCTTCCGGTACTCTGTTGCCGGTACTACAAAAGCTTGGATACCCTTATACCGTCGGCCGAGTATTACAACATCTAGAAACACTTTCCCATTATAAGTCATTTCATTTCCTGACGAGTCTTCGAAAATGACGTCGCTATGACTACGGGACTGTTCACTCAGTACAGGGTGCTGCATTACAAACTCTTCTGTTATTGTTGTCACGGCAGATCCCGAGTCAATAAGACTTTGACATAATACCCCATTTACTAGGATGCATGCCTCGTTCAATGGGCCTATCTCACACTGATGTATTTCGGTTGGGGTTCCTGTGGTGTGGCCTGTAGGTTGCCCCTCCCCTACAGGCGATGGGAGTTTAAATTTGACCGGGGCTTCTCTCTCTCTTCCTCGCTCCTCTGGACATTGCGTTGTGCATTTTGATTTTCCTGGTTTCCACTTGTCCCCTGGGGGGTACCCCTCCCCCCATCTGGCACGTCCTCATAGCAATTGTAGGACATATGCCCCCCCTTTCCGCATCTGTAACATACCATCTTCTCTCTCTTGGGTGTCCAAGTACCCCTGGGAGGCGTGGGTTGCTGGGGGATGGGAATATCAGAGTGATCCAATTTCCCTTTTATAACCTCTATTTCCTTCGCTTGGGCTCGCACTTGACCTCGATTCTGCTGAGGTCTGCTTTCAGCTCTGTTTTAAACTCCCTCAGCGCTTTTATTATGGGGTCTTCAAAGCTTGTGTGACCTCCCTTTGCAACTCCTGGGGTCTGGGGCTGACTCATAACTCTATCTATCCCCTGCTTGACCACCCCCTTTCTCTTAGTGTCATATTCCAGCTTTAACAGCTCATCCTGTATCTGCTCGTATGAGAGTTCCATGGCCGTTAATGGCCGGAGTTGCATAACAACTTTCTCATCCCTTAGACCCGCTATTAGAACATCCGTCAGCATTTTCTCTCGGTTAGGGTACTTAAATCCCAAGTTGCCCTCCCTTTCCGCGATTCCCAGTAGCTCTGCCAGCTCTATAGCATATTCGGCCGGGGTTTCTCCGTCTCGCTGGGAGCGACAATAAAAAACTTGAAGGGGATCCCTACCTTGATACTCGATGCCCCCAAACATGACTTGTAGTCGTCTTAAAACTTCCTTATAGGTCTTATCCTTGCCGGCTTCACCCTAAAGACTTTCGCAGCTTGCCCGGCCACATACCGCTCGATGAGTTCGAGGGCTCCTCTGTTGTTGGTTTCCAATCGACACACTCTAACCAGGTAGTCAACTTCTCTCACCCAGTCGTTTACGCTCACCTTACTGTCTCTCCCCGAGAATATTTGCACTTGCTTGATTTGGTGCGATGTTTGCACCCGGCTGCTCTCTCTGTTGAACTGGAGAGCCTCACATCTCCGCCGTAGACTGTCTATTTCCTCACGGAGCTTTGCATTGTCTTCGGCGAGCGGAATGCTCTCCAATGCCGGCCCTAAAAGCTCCCTTTGATCATCAAACTTCATCCAGCTGTCCTCTTTCTCCTTCTTTATACTCATCCTGGTCACGGCACCAGTTGTGGACCCAGGGGAATGAGTATACAAGACACAAAGAAGGCCTTCTACACGGTTTAATCTTATCCGCCGAGCGATAACAACACCATCTCTCTTCCTTTCCCCTCGTGGGCTACCGATCTCCCATGACCCCTTGCGCGTGCTAATCCCATGGCAACGCATAACATAGGTAACATAATCTAGTCACGCAATACATCGGTCACACTAGTAATGCATACATACTAGTAATACGTACATATACACCATTACTAGTAGAACCGCATAGCCAAAGCTGAATCGCACGGTGCATTTGCGAAATCACACGCTGATTGGCTGAGACGGAGTGGTGATTCAGAGTGTTATTTTCTCTACTCTGTTCCGAAAATAACTTCTTTATGCTCTAGTCCTCCCTTTACAAAAACCAGTACAACAATATAACAAAATCATTTATTATTGTTGGTAGGAAGCTAAGGAGCATACAGAACTAGAATGAACGTAATTCGTAACTGATTATGGTCTGTCAGTAACACGTAATTCCGTTTATTACAGGAATTACATAAATTAAATAATAAAATACAATTATTGTATTGACATGTTACAATTGACTTAAATGTTTGCAGCTGTACCAGGGAGGCCAGAAAAAACCTCCAACCTTCTAAAAACCACTTGGGGGAAATACAAAGGTAATAGAAGGAAATATGGGTCGGGGCCAAGGCACAGCTGTTGTCCCCCGACAGAACTGTACTAGCTTCTGAGATGGTATAAGTACCGAACTTGTGACAGAACGAGTTACTGTGTAAGCCAAGGTTTTGTGAAACAATCAAACGAGACTTTACTTAGACTTTAAACGTATCCGTCTTTGACCTTTTCACACTTCTATCTGCCACCCAATATGACAGCCCTAAATTTGCATTGGAAGTGGCACCTCCGAATCTAAAACTGTAAGTTTACTATAACCCGACGGATCAACGCCCACTTCCGCTGATTTAACTTTTAATATATCTCTTGCTAAGTACTTCGTGTTTTTCAGAGAACACATTACTTTTAGAATCCTCTTCATGTCTAGTAGATCTGATAATAAAATCAGTAGATTCCTCTGCGATATGAGCGTGACGAATGTCAGTTCAGCGGTAAATAATAATATGGACATGTCGTATTGAAAGTTTTCGCATGTAAACCCATGCCCGTCTCTGTACTTATCAGTTTTGTTTGATTCAATTTAAATTCGTAAGACGATCTTCCAGAAAAAATATATTATTTCTGATATTCAATGGTTCTGGGATTCTGAAGGATCCAGCATAAGATAATAGACACATGTTAGTGATCTAGTACCAAGTAGATTACTACTCTCTTCGAAATAGGTATGAATAATTATAACAGTATCCGGAGTTATCGGATGTACTTTCCTAACAAGTTCATTCGGGTGTTATCTTTCGAAGCTTCAACAATTGCCGTTAACAATGAATCTATTACAAGGAGAGTCGTCTTCAAACCTGCTATTTTATGTGCCCAGTTTATAACATAGTAATTAATAAGTATTTAAACTTTTTCCTACCTTCCAACATTGATTGAAGAAATAGTGAACCGGATAAAGTCATATCTGGGAAATATATACCGGAAAATGATCGCTATCTTGGCACCATATTTTAAAAATTCTGCAACAAATCGAGGACAGTATTATCTGCCCTATGTAGCGTTTAATATTGAAGGCCATAAACTTTTATGGATTACAAAAGCTAGAGAGCTTGAGGAAAAACGAACATCCATCTATTTTTTGCTGCCCTTGCGATGTCTAGAAATAAATTCAATATTCTGTTATATCGGTAATTGGTTAAGTATCCAAGTGTATTTATCTAATTATCCGATCTATAGAAACTTGGATTTTCGCTTATAACTATGTCCAAGTGAACTGTTATCTCTATTATGATTCAGTCGCGCATCACGACTCCCAGAGGTCCTAGACTGGCTGGGTACGGGTCCAAGTGGTCTCGTTGAGGACGTAGGTGTTCCATGAACAGCACTGCATTGCTCCATAACATGATAAGGTCCAAGTGGTCCTTCAATCATCACCAATGGTACAACGTACCGTCCAAGGGTCCAAGTGTTCCCAAGGTATAAACATTCACGTCAACTTACTTGTGACCTGGTCCAAGTGGACCCAAAATGTATAAATAACATGCGTGACAGTAAGTGCCTAGGTCCAAGTGGTCCCAAGGTATAAACATACACGTCAACGTATTTGTGACCTGGTCCAAGTGGACCCAAAATGTATAAATAACATGCATGACAGTAAGTGCCTAGGTCCAAGTGGTCCCAAGGTATAAACATACACGTCAACGTATTTGTGACCTGGTCCAAGTGGACCCAAAATGTATAAATAACATGCGTGACAGTAAGTGCCTAGGTCCAAGTGGTCCCAAGGTATAAACATTCACGTCAACTTATTTGTGACCTGGTCCAAGTGGACCCAAAATGTATATATAACATGCGTGACAGTAAGTGCCTAGGTCCAAATGGTCCTAGGTATAAACATTCACGTCAACTTATTTGTGACCTGGTCCAAGTGGACCCAAATGTATAAATAACATGCGTGACAGTAAGTGCCTAGGTCTAAGTGGTCCCAAGGTATAAACATACACGTCAACTTGTTTTTGTGACCTGGTCCAAGTGGACCCAAAATGTATAAATAACATGCGTGACAGTAAGTACCTAGGTCCAAGTGGTCCCAAAGTATAAACATACACGTCAACTTATTTGTGACCGGGTCCAAGTGGGCCCAAAAGATATAATTAGTGCCTTCAACTCAGATTAGGTTTGCAAAACCTATAAACATGACACGTGTGAACTTATTTGTGACTGGGTCCAAGTGGGCCTAAATGATCAGATTTCCTCTTAGAACTTCCGTTACCTGAATTCTAAATCGATCGCGTCCTGATGAAATTATAATAAAATAACAACTGTACTTAGTTCCATCGAATCGTAGAGTACTACGGCCGAGCAAAAGTTTAGGTGAACTGAACATGGAGTTCTCGTTAGAACCTAACTCGTAAACCGATACGATAAGTATCAGCAGGTATCGATAAAAAAATGGCGACGGTGGCCTGTACCACTATGTATCCATGGGCAAAATATGTTCGAGGGCCAATAAGGCAACATAAAAATAAATCCCTACGCATCTAGCACAAATATGAGTAAAAACTCTAGGGATGAGATAAATAGGAAGAACGAGCGATTTGTTCTCGTACTCACGAATATGTCAACTGTGTAGGAACCCAATTTGTATGGGCCATATCGAAAGATTCTCTCTTAACTCGATCTACAATTCTACTGATAAAATCAGCTCGCCGATTCTGATCTCTAGGGATCCATACGACTTCAAATCTTATGTTACTAAGTAGGTAACAGTAAAATATTTATAAAGCGATGCTTGCATGCTTAAATCTTCGACACACGTGTAACACTGATTATCAGTGTACCATTTTGATCGTATACAACAGTATACAAAAAGATCCCAGACCTATTTTTGTTTACGTGTCTTAACTCCAAGATGACCACTTTTACCGGATTTTTACACCGAAGCCGAAATCGGGTTTACTACAGTCGGTTCTTCTGTAGCACCGTCTAATCTAGACTGCTTCGCGGGAGTTATTAGAAAACGTTTCTGACGAAGGCGTGGTAATAAAAGGAATTGTATCTCCCTTCGTCTATAATCTTAAATGACATCGCTGGTGGTTGATCTTCATGTCTCTCCGATATTGACAATAATTAATATGAGCTCTGAGTGTACCTTTGCCAATATAACTGGGTATAACACTTATCGTGTGACTTAATTACCCTTGAACTCGTAACTGTCTCGTTTAGAGTGTAATGTTCTTTACCTTTAATAAGTTCTTTTACTAGTTCGTTATTAGATATGCTACTAGTATATTGGAGATATTTTCCGCTTGTGCCACTGGCTTGGTTTTCGTTGTAGAGCCGGGTGTATGTTGTGTATACAGGCAGTTACGTCTCCAAAGACCTGAAACAGATGTCGACTTGGTTCTGGAAACGGGTGCTGGATGTTTTCGTTGACGGACGAAGTTACTGAAGTTCTGAGGGGAGATGGTATCAGAAGTGGACGACGACGTCTGAGCGAACAGAGGGCCTGCTTGACAAACTGAAATAAAGCATACGAAATTAACTGTCGAGTCATTCGTAGTAGTGTAGCCCTGAGAGTGAAGAACGCTTAATCTAAGTATCTTATATATGGTAAAGATACAATAGAAGAAACACAAACAAGTGTGGAATGTGAAATTATTTGCAATGCAAATACTGTAAAATCCGGACAGGAGCATAAATACATGAATCACCACTGTAGACTACACTCGCTATTTATAACTTAGCAAAAGTAATTCATTGGACTATGCGATTCAAGGAAAATCACATGCCTGACTCGGTAATTCCACGTTAAATTGCACTCGGAAAACCGATATTCGGTTTTCTCGTGCAATTTAACGTGTAATTGCCTCGTCATGCATGTGATTTTCCTATAATACATACATATTGCTGGCTTTCACTTGACGTCATAGCCGCCATGTTGGTGCCCTTAAACAATAGATTCCTCGTTAGCTTCTTTTGTTGGGGCACCAACATGGCCGCCATGCCCTTTGTCATTTGAATCTCTGGGGATTGAGTGAAAACCAGCAATACTAGTAATGCTTACAATAACTAGTAATACATACATTTACTAGTAATGCAAACATATACACCGAATGCAAATGTGGCTGCTGCTAATTAGCATAATGTTGAAGTCTGTTATTTTCATGAAAATAAACTGCCATTTAAAAGCAAATATGCACGTTAGTAAGGTTTATAAGATTGGAAAAGAAATAATGAACCCTTGTGAATTGATCAAGGTTTAAAGTGTGTGAAAAATACAAAAACGAGGCTAGTCGGGCATTACTGCTTATCCTCATACAAAAGTCTCTAATGTTGGAATGAGCTGGGATATATTTAAAGCCTTTCTTGGTATAATCCAAACTTTTCAAAATTACTGATTTCAAAGTGATATTTTAGACTAGGGGCAGTTTTTATAGTAAGACTTGTAAAGCGAAATCAAAAATCGCCATATTTGCATTCGGTGTATACTAGTAACGCATATACTAGTAATACATACATATACCAGTAATGCATATATATACTCGTAATACATACGTACTAGTAATGCGTACATATACACCATTACTAGTAATACATATAAAGAGGATATTACACGGTGGTGAGAAGATATGAAATTTATCCTTGAGAGTGGAAACCATTTCACGAGTGAGCTCAGCGAACGAGTGAAATGCTTTCGACTCGAGAGGATAACCTTCATATCTTCAAACCACCGTGTAATTTTCTTTTTATTAGAGAGTTTTAGATCGTATTTGGCTTTTTCTGCTCGGAATATTCATTGTAATGCAGCTCATTTAAGCTGTTTACATCTTCCTCTGTGATTTTCACAAACCTGCCGCCATCTTTGTAGTTGAAAAGACGGCAAACGTGACGTCATCGATATTTTCACTAGTGAGGATATGGAAAATATGCTACTCAGTACCTGGATGTAGTTTCGTATGAGTTCTATGAGTGATTTATTTCTCAGTAAAACACTATCGTCCATATAATAAACTAGTAATACATACATACTAGTATATAATACATACATACTAGTAATACATACCTTAGTAATACATATACTAGTAATACATACATATACTAGTAATACATACATATACTAGACAACAACAACAACAACGCTTTATTTGTACCATGAAATAGCAAATTTACATAAGTAAACATAAGAAAGAAAGAGATATTCTGGAAATCTGGTACTAGCTACCTGAAATAACCATATAGGGCTAGACAAGTCAGGCAGCTAATTATTTTACATACAAGATTTATGGTCAAAGCGAACAAGGGCACAAAGAAACAAGTAGTTGGAAAAAATATTTCTTTATAAAAATAGAGTAAATATATACTTGAGAGAGGATGAGAGAGAGAGGAGAGTTAATATGTATTAATAATGTTAAGTTTAAGTTTCTTTTTGAAAGTTAATCTCTTAAGAGATTTTGTATCGTTATTAATAGAGTTCCATATTTTTGCACCTTGAAATCTAATATTAAATTTTCCATAATTTGTTCTTATTGAAGGAAGAGAGTAGGAGGACCTAGAAGCAAGTCTTGTATTATATTTGTGTATTTTGTATACATACATATACTAGTAATGCATACATATACTTTCAGTGCTTTATCGACAAATACAGGCACGCGCTGACTGTACGATGAACGAAAAATAATGAATACTGCATTACGCCGAAGGCAGTATGAAGACATTTTAAGTTCATCGTACAGTCGGCAAGTGACTGTATTTTGCCGATAAAGCACAAACATAAAGTCTCCAACCTTTTAATATTTATACTGAGTGCACTGTCAGCAGTGAATTTTAATTGTAATACCATAGAGGTCAACAATTTCATGAAGAAGTCAAATATTTCTCATGAATTAAATCATTTTACGGTAAATATATCCACAAAGAAATGTCATTTCAATAGACAATGAATAAAAACAGGACTTTAATATCCAACTAAGTAGATGACTTTGCAAAGAATATTTTACTTTGGCGTTCGGTCAGTTTAGTTGACGCCTTGCGAGTATGATTTGTACATTTACAAACGTTTCTCTAGGAGCCATATTCAAATATCAAGTATTTAGCCGGCTTAACTCCTAGATTGTCTACTTTCTTTGATAGTTTCTTTCTTTCGAAAATAACTAACCTGCAGATTCCAGTGAATTGAAATCTTGAAACCGGCCTCCGTGTGCTCGCGCCGCTCTGATGCAAACATTTTCCAAATAAAAAAATCCTAGGTTTTAGAACCATCCACTGAATTGTCGCTTAATTGTCTCCTCTTATTGACAGAGTAAGGTCTCGGAAATAAAATCCATTTCTTCAGTAAGACTGCTAGAGTGTTGTAGAAGCTTTTGTTTTCTCGGACACATGTTGACTTGTACTTTCAGCGCTTGCAAATCAGTCATTTCTAACGAACGATTATGCCGGACGGAGTATTACGCAGGGTGTAGGGCGCGCAGGGCATGCAGGGTACGCAGGGCGCGCAGGGTAGCCGGCAGATCACTATCGAGGCTAGTGTGAGCCAGTCCAAGATGGATGGCGGGACTGATTTCGTCAAACAACACGATTAGTGACAAGCCGAACGCAATAAAAGACACAACTTTTGTATCTTCGAGGAAATCCTGACATGAAAAGACACTAAAAACCCGAGAATATTGTATATCACCTGATACTCTGGCGTCTTGTTTTGTTCCGTAACATTTTAGGCGGGAGATTTTCTAAGTCAACTAAATAAATTGTGTCTGCCAACAATATTTTATCTGCTTTTGTTAATTTCCGTAAAAGCGGGTCCCGCTGTGTACGTTCTGCATGTTATGTCTTAAAATGCCATATGCGTGACAGCATTGCAATTAGTTGCGAATTCAAGGATTAAAATGTTTGTGTACATTCCTTGGGAAATCAGTAAAATATACGACACGTATAGGCGAGAACGGCTTCACGTAGGATAGACACGTTTTTGAGAAAAGCTTACAGGAAAGTAACTAAAAACATTGTTAAATAGATACACTTTTACTTTCACTCTAAAATTAGCATAATATTTGCCATGTGAACAATTGACCTTTGCAATCTGATATTCCAAAGGCACTAAATTATGTAACTTTGAACACCCTGCGTACCCTGCGCGCCCTGCATTCCCTGCGCACCCTGCATGCCCTGCATCCTGCGTATTACTCCGTCCGATCGACCTTGAAGTATTGCGTTGTGTCAACGTCTGACCATGTGCTCGTAACAAGCAAAACTACGCATGCGCGTTCTGGTTGTCAAAGGGGGGGGGGGGGGGGGGTAGATTAAACTTATTACATACTCCCCCACAAAAAAAGACATTAGAAACTTTACAAGTGGTATTATGCCTTTCAATTGGTATCACTGGGTTGATCAATTCCAGTAATACTGTCCCTGATCGTTAAACACTAGAGCTTCCGTCTACTTTCTAAAAATACCCACTGAATAAATGTCTTTACTGATACAACAGAAACATCTGTAGTTAACACCACCGAAAGGGCGTAAAATATGTTTGCTTGGTTTTTTTTTCTTAGTAGAAACTTCAAGCTAAATAACAATATTCCATCATGTACATGTACACTGTCCCTTTTTTTTAGGCCGGGCATACACAGCTCCCTTTAGTATGTAGTTACAGCTCCTGGTGTATAAATCCACGGACCCCATGTGGGTACGGTAGACGGAACAATCCAATGTGGCAGTCTGTATATGTATGTACAAATGTACCGCAGTTCGGTAGCACAGCTTGTGGGTGCTGTGGCAGCAAATCAGCTGGTGCATTGCTAATTGCACATGTGTTTATCGATGGTTGATAGAGTACAGGATTTCCAGGTACATCATATGTCACGGATCTTGGTGATCTTCTCTGGCGCCGAGGTCGTTCCGAGACCCTTCCACCTGTTGGGATGGGTGTGGATGACTGTTCGGCTTGATTGGTACCTGGCTCTTGAGTAGTGTGATGGTCGGCCCCAGGGTTCTCTTCCTGTTCCTCTTCTTCCTCCGAGTCACTGGAATCACTGTCGCTGTCCAGTAGTACATAATGTCTTCGTACAGGGGCAGGTATTGGAGTAGGAGGTCGTACGGCCAAAGGTACTGGAGTTTCCACTGGTAAGAAGTTACATGGTAGTAGGAGATTGCGGTGGATGATTCCGTGGGGAATCTTGGTTTTCTGGATGTACTTCATACACAGGTAAACTTCCCAGCTGTTTTGTAACCACATGTACCCTTTCTTCCCAATAGGCCCGTAACTTACCAGGACCTCCCCTTTGGCTGAGGTTACGTACCAGTACTCTGTCACCTGCTTCAAGAGTGCATGGTTGTGTTGGCTTTGTAGTCATAGCGCTCCTTGTTTTTAGCAGCTAGATGTTGTGATTTTTCTTGTGCTAATTGGTACGCCTCTGCCATCGCTTCCTTCCATTTCTTGGCATATTCAGGATGGCTTGTGGGTGTACAGGGTTGACCAGTACCGAACATCAAGTCAACAGGGAGTCGAGGATGGCGACCAAACAGCAGAAAGAAGGGCGAATATCATGTTGCATAACTTCTAGTGCTGTTGTAAGCGTGCACCACTGTGTTGAGATGTTTTTTTCCAGTGGGACTTCTTTGACTCAGGTAGAGTTCGCAATTAACATAGAAAGTAGTGTTTTATTGAATCTTTCTACATTGTACCTGCCCATTTCCCTGTGGATGGTAGGGCGTAGTTCTAGATCTGATGGCACCACAGCTAGTAGTACTTCTCAAAGACACTGGAACAGCCGGTTCTCAAACTCACGACCTTGGTCATGGTGGATTATCGCTGGTATTCCGAATCTGGGTATAAAGTCGTTAAACAACTTCTCGGCTGCTGCACGGGCTGATTTGGCTCTTGTTACATATGCTTGTGCAAAGCGGGTGAAATTGTTTATTATCACAAGTATATATTCGTAACGACCGCTACTCTGTTCAAGGTACAGAAAATCTATTGATATCAACTCAAAAGGTGACGATGATGTGAGGTGCTGCAGAGGAGCTCTGTTCAACGTGTTTGGTCTCTTTTGTTTTAGGCAGTTACCAATTCTTGTGCAATAGAGTTCTATATCCCGTTGCATTCGCGGCCAGAAAAACCGGTCTCCAGCTAGCTGAAGAACACGTACGACTTGCTCCTAGGTGGCTCATGTCATCATGAAGCTGCTTCAACACTGTCCTGTGGTAGTTATGAGGTAATACCAGTTGTAGTGATTCACCCCTCTGTCGTCTTAGGACTGGTCATCGCCCATTGTCAGCTTACTCTATTCGCGCATAAGAATTTGTTTTTTCTGTGTTTCACCTCGTCGTTCAGCTTGAGTTGGATACTTTTCTTTCAGCTTGTAAGCTATTACTCTCCCAATATCTGGTTCAACTCTTTGTGCCTCTCGTATGGTGGCATCACTCAGTCTCTGTATACCAGTGCAGCTGTGGACTTCCACATCCTCAATGTCTTTGTTTAGAAGATCTATGTTCATGGTCACCGAAGATATCCAGGTGACAACACCTCTATGGCGGGCATCGATAGTAGCCATGTAGAACCTTATCGTCTCCTGCGAGGTTTCCAAACTACACTGTTGAATATAAGTGTCAATGCGGCATTCTAGATAATAGGTCAGCATCTCCATTGGATTTTCCTGGTCTATATCTGATATTAAAGTGGATGTCCGCCAGCTCTGCTACCCATCGATGACCAGCTGCATTCAGCCGGGCTGACGTCAGGATATATGTCAAGGGATTATTGTCGGTATAGAATGTGAATTCTGGGGAGTAGTAGAGTTAATCTCGAAAATGTTCACAAACTGCCCATTTTAAAGCGAGAAACTCAAGTTTACCAGAGTGTAGATGGTACCGTTGCTCTGCTGTTGTTAGAGTTCTAGACTCATAGCCAATAACCCGCATCACGCCATTTTGCTTTTGATACAAGACAGCTCCAAGACCCTCTGCTGAAGCATCTGTATGAAGTATGAAGGGATGTTATAGTCTGGGTAGGCTAAAATGGGTGAGCTTACCAGGCAGGTTATGAGGTTTTCTAGTGCTTGTTGTTGCGTAACGTTCCATACTACAGGTGTCTTGGAAGCAATCTGAAACTTAGTTTTTGATGATGCTCTAGATGGTAGAGTCTTGGTTCCAGTCTCTTTAGTCACGTTAACTTGATGAAACAGCGGTTTGGCTATTCGAGCAAAGTCTGGAATGTAGCGCCGATAGTATCCTACCATTCCTAGTAGTCAACTGTCTGTGGTGTAGAATCCTTCCGTTTTGTGACTGCCTCGATGCTGTGGGATCTGGTCGGTAGCCTTGTTCTGATACAATCCGCCCCAAGTAGCGTACTTCTCTTTGAAATAACTTGCATTTTGTGGGTTTCAATTTGACACCATGTGATCGGAGTCGTTGTAGTACCTTTTTTTGAGATGGTCAAGGTGTTCTTCAAATGTTGCACTGAACACAATAACATCATCTAAATAGGGTACACAGATTTCATCCCTAAGACCATCTAAACAACTCTCCATGAATCTTTGAAAGCAAGCAGGTGCATTCATTAAGCCAAATGGGATTCGGACCCACTCACAGTTTCGGTGTTCCAAGCAACACCAAGTGCCCGTTCTGTCGGCATGATAATCTCACCACCAACGACCTTGAGAGAAGGTGCTCGTTCAGGCTCGGGTATGTGCTTGATCACATCTTACTCGCTCGAGATCCACTTAGTTAAATGAAAGCCTCCTAACTCAAGCATCATGACAACCTGCTGCTGCAACTCTAGTGCCATCTCTACTGATTCCACAGATTTGAAGAAATCATCCATATAGAAGTTCCGCTCAACTGCGAGAGCAGCTTCCGGAAATTCAGTCATATTATCTCCAACATTTCTGACTAGGGCGTAGTTGGCACACGTAGGAGCGCATTTTGCTCCAAAAATATGACACAAGTATTGATAAACTCAAGCATGTTAAGGCCTGGTTCAAGGTCAAATTTCGTGTAAGGTTCTCACGAAAATAGGTATCGCCATTCTTGGTAACCTTAAGTGATTTGTGTGTGGTAAAACGTGTCACGTGGTCTGTCACGTGACTTAGAACCCGAAATCAATAAATCAAAAATGCGGCTCCGAGTTTAAAACAGCTAGGATGATGAATGGATATGTTTAGTTAAGGTTGAAGCCTTTTACCTAAATCAACTTAGAAAAGATGACTACGATGTTTCGTTTACGAGTAATTAAGGCGAACATATGCAAAATAGGTCACGTGACTTGTTGTACCCTTAATATCTCCTTATCTTTACATGATAGTCATGTTTTCTAAGTGTGATCGGAAACACTGTGGGAGGAGTAATGTTTTAGCAGGGTTACTTTATATTCATATGTTATCGTCGCAGCCGCATTTCACTTAAACGATTTTATATAATTATGACGTCATCGATCACGTGATACGACAACCATCCACTTAACAAATTTAAGGAAGTTGATATTAGTATTATGGTGTAATTAGATTGTGTTTAAACTGTTATTTATGTCGGAAAACATTTTTTAACTTACATGTACATCTATTTTCCGTTAAATGAACCAGGCCTTAACATGCTTGAGAACTTCTGAATCAGCTTGTGGCGATCCACGCCACAGGAAACGGAGAACACTTTGATCTGCTTCGGGGACCTTCACCTGATTAAACATGGCTTCGATGTCTGCGGACAAGTCAACACTTTCTTCACGTAAACGCACGAAGGTACCTGTCAAGGAATTCAACAGATCTGGGCCAGTGATTAGATGGTCATTCAGTGATGAATCACGAAACTTAGAAGCGGCATCACACACCCGTCTCATCTTGCCAGGTTTATTCACATTCAGTACTGGGTGATGTGGAAGGTACCACTGTTGCCTCACATGAGCAGCAAGTTCACTCTTAGTAAGCTTCTTAACATAGCCTTTTGCCACATCATTCTCGATAGTCTTCTCATAGCTGGCAGCTAACTCTGGGTCACGCTGTAACCTTTTCTCGAGTAAGTTCAGGCGATGTTCAGCAACAATTCGATTATTCGGAAGAGTACTGCTCCGCTCCTTCCACAACAGTGGGATCTCATAACGCCCATCCACCTTTTCGGTTTCTTCATCAAGGAATTTGACAGTTCTTTCATATTCTACAGAGCGTTGGACTTCGCTGTCATATTTACAACCGAAATCTTCCGTCCGCCACCAGGACTTCACTGATTCCTGTAGCTCTTCATCTTTTGAAGAAATGTGAACCTTGAAAATAGACTGACTCTCACTGAGATAACCCGGCAGCCGACCCGTAATAGTCCATCCAAGCTTTGTGCGGACAGAAATAGGTGCTCCCCTGCCACCTGACCTAACTTCAAGAGGTAGAATTATCTCGGCTACGTCACTCCCAATGAGCACTGTGACTTGAAAGCCATATGCTTCTGGTAAATCCAGGTCTCCTAAGTGTGACCACTTTGATGTCAGTTTTCATAGTTTCACTTTCTTCTCCGAAACATTCAGGCCATCTACAACGAGGACTCCATAGACATTGTAGTGCTTTCCACAATTTTCTGCAGGGCTAATTGTCAAGTTAACACGCTTAGTTGACAGCTCTGAAACCCTTTGAATTCCGTTCAGTGTAATGTTCTCACGAGGACCATCCAATCTAAGCTTCTCAGCAACAGTAGGCAGTATCAAAATGCATGTACTACCAGTGTCTAGCATTGCATATGTGTCAACCTGGCCCTTTGGACCATGCAACGTAACATGTAGTACTTGTAATAATACTGAGGAATTGCACACCACATGCGAGGTATTAGAATGCTCAGCTGTAGCTGCCTCTTGAGCTGGTGTGTTAGCGACCGCGTTATCACTTCCACTACTATCACTGTTTGTCATGGGAGATATTCCATACTTTGTGTAACATTGGGTTATGAAACCGCATGCAACCATCAGTTCCACATTCTTTCTTTGACTGACAGTCGTCCTGTCTATGTCGCCTTCCAAAGCAGCAGAAACATAAGTTGTGTTTCTTGACTTCCTTAAAACGATCCTTTACACTCAAATGCTTGAACTTTGCACAGTCTCTTAGCTTGTGATTACCATCCCCTATAACACATGATGGTACTGTTTGCCTTGATTGACGCGCGGCGGTATTGGCTAAAGGGGTTTGCGCACCAGCATTACCACTCTGACTTGAAGGCCTAAACCTATGAACTCGAGGCTGTTCCTTAGCATCTGGCTGGCAATCATCATAGATTTCTGCCTGGTGTTTCAACCAATCAGAAAAGTCAATGAGTGTGGGGTGTTGTAAATCATTACGCTTTGCATACTCCTTCCATTTAATCTTAAGCTCACGCGACAGCTTATCTAATACAAGCCTAAGGTTGGCTTCTTCTGCAAGATCATGTGTGTATCCAAATCTCTTAAGTGTCCACACTGCTGTCGAAACAGTGTCTGATAAAACTCTTACTACATGCAGCTTATCATCTTGTAATTGGCCAGACTTTCTTATTTTATCCAGTGTAGCCTGGACTACAATTGATGGTTTTCCAAACCTTGATTCTAATTCACTTAAAGCTCTGCAAAAGGAACCTCCATCTTAACCAACCCCTTCTATTGCAGTTTTTGCTTTTCCCATCACAGAATTCTGGAGGTGTTGCATCATTCTTAGTATTGAGTGTTATATTAGCATCATGTACAATTGACTTAAACATTGACGACCAGTCAGACCAGTGGAGCGGGTCACCAAGAAACTTGCTTAGGCTAAGCTTTGGTAGGGAGTTACGGGGCGGATGAGCATAGACACAGTTTTCTATGTCTGGACTATGGGGTATCTGGGAAATCCATGACTTGGGATCCTGTGTTGCTGCATGTGATTCAGGATATGAATGGGTAGCAACTGGCTCTGGTGTCTTATCTGGGGTAGAGCTACATAATGGCTTACTGTTAACTACCGTGGCTGAGACCTGTGTTATAACTGGTGCCCGTGATACCAAGGGACATGTTGCTATCTGAGGCACTTGAACTGTTGAATTTACCATAGGGGTATCTTCTGGGGGTAACCCATTGTCAAAGTCATGAAGTCTGTTTACCAGACTTTCGGGATCCGCATTCTGAGCATGTTCAAGAACAGATGCCTCAGCCGCAAGTACAGCCACTTCATTTCTTGCTTCTCTAATTTTTCTGCTTTCTTCGAATTTGAAACTAGCTAATTCTGCTTCCTCTTCAGCCTTTTGGGTTTTCCTTTTTAGCTCTAGCTTGGTTTCAAACTCTTGTTTTCGTTTTCTCTCCTCTTCAACTAACTGTTCAGCTTTCAGTTCTGCAGCATAAGCTTTGGCACGGATTTCTACTGCTTTAGAACCTGTGCTTGAACATGATATTTTCGATCTCCCCGAGCGACACTCAATAATCGACAGCTCCTCTTCCTTCCTTTGCTCCAGATGAGCTTGAGCCTGTAATATACTATCCTGGACCCTCTCAAACTGTTCCTCATATCATTTACGAGCACTGAACTGGTCATTTTCAGGGATAAGATTAATAAACTGTTCATTGAGCTCTTCCGCTTGTTTGAGATAAACATTTACATTCGCAATGTAGCCTTTTATCATCGTCTTGCTACCGTATTCCTCGACTGCCGAGTTTAACATTTTACGGTAATTGTGACTTTTCTCTTAGCGGTGACTAAGTAAATTCCTCAGTAAACTAATCGGGCTGATCTCACCTGAGTCTCGTTGCCCTTCTAGTCCAAGCGAAGCCTCTGTCTTGGTTGTATCTGAGTCAGACATGTCTTTCATCCAACGATGAAACACTCCAAATCCAGCGATAAACCACTCCAAAAAACTCTAAATCCGGATCCCGAAATCCGGCTCGAAGGACCAAATAATGTTCCCGCCACTCCTTCGATGTTATAATGTAAGCTTGGGAACATTAGCATTGAATATTTGAAAGATTTTTACTAGTACACCGAGCACTGAATAACACAACGTCCGACAACGTTCTCGACACTTTTTTTCTGTTCTGGTAACCAGGCCTCGCACGGCCCTGGTGGCCCGACCTCCACAGGGAGCCCAGCGGCCGGAACACGTTCTATTGTCATGAAATGGTTGTAAAATCCTTTTTTGTTTCCTTTTTGGAGCAGAAGTGCACACAAGCTGAAACGAACTGAAAATTATCTGCAAAACTTTGACCAGCGAGAAGCCTGTTGATAAGGAACCAACTTCCAATCAGATGCCAGTAATAAGGCTTTTGGTTAAGAAAGAATGCTCTGCTTGTAAGCCAATCAGAATTCAGGAACCATGCCCCCTAAGTTATAATAGCAATAAGCAGGAACAAAGGTCTAATTACACACTTCATGGTATTGCGCTATTTAAGGTGGCTCGCCTGGATTTTCCATGTACGCACCATACCCACTTTGAACAGCTGATACTCTACTGTCAGAGCTCGGTCGGGCTAGCCACTTCACCCATTTACTATAAATAAAACAAACTTTCCAAAGATGAATGTTTGTTTGACATCGGTGTTACCATAGCAACACAGCGTTGACGTCATGTGTTTTACATATCATCAATTTTCTCTAGACCTAAACTTTTACTGAAACGACCTAGTGTCCCTTGTAGTCTAAATGTAGGCCTTCAAGACTGCAAAGTTGTAAAAATTGTATGAGAGCGTTTTCGAATAAAATTGGGTTTAGTATTTTCGTTTAATAAAAAATAAACAATTCGCCTAACTTCCTGTTTAGTCGTCGAGAACTGTATTTCCGGACCGATTCAAGAGATGGCTTTATAGCATATTTCATACCTGTGGCATAGGACTACTTCCCAATTTGCTTTATTCGATTTCGGTTTAAGTAATAACATAAATATGCTCATTTTACTCAAAATAGTAACCTATTTGCCAAGGAAGCTGTAATTCGAAAACTAGTCGATAAATATTTTTTTTAATCTTTTCACCTGAAATCCAACATGTACTACCCTATCCCTCTAAATTTCAAGAGCATTGAATCATGTTCTATTTTCTTTCGCTACGCTCAGCCAAATACAAATTATTTCTATTTTCCACATATGAATAATGATAGCAACGTTTGGAGGGAGCCGCACGGCTGACAGCATCGTTTATTACATTCAAGTTGCAGCAGTAATTGGTGTTATAATTAACAACAATAGTCAATACAATAATAGTACAATTCTGAGCTAGATTTTAGATGGTGAATTGCCGGTTACGAAAAACCGGGATAAAAAAAACCCAGTTGAGGAAAAACCAGGAAACGTATTCTTCAAACCAGTGCAAATTCACCTCTACCTCTGGAGTCAAAAGGTTTTAAAAACTTCCTAATAATACTTTTAAGAACAATATTGCGAATATAATACAAGTTATTGCAATTGTATAACTATTAACTCAAACTATAACAGAGCTACAATATCTCAAGAAAAAACTAAGGCCGCTACTGAAGTGCGACGTCAAGTGGTATGAACGTGTGAAGGAGTGGTATTTATAGAACTCCTAATTGATCCCAAAGGGACAATGCAAAAGCATGTATTCAACATGTCACAATGAGAAAAATATTTAAGGGCGCGGAATAAAAACAAAAACATAGGGAACGTTTACATTCATCCACGCAAGCTTCATTGCTGTATCATTTTGTTGACAGCTGGTGTCTTTCAGAAATTTCTCTTTCGTCAAGATTATACATACTTGTGTGCGTTTGAACTAACAAGTTTACCATACACGCTTGCTACGCTTCGCTACTGCCGGAACGCTCGTGCAAAGTCTGTTCTTCGTACGATGACATGCAAATTAGTTAAACCATGAGGCTAAGCAGTGCGGGATGATAATGTTGAATAAGTGTATTTTTAGTAACCAGATCGGGAAAAAGTGCCCGTGAATAATACCCGAAAACACATGTTCTAAATATTAATTAAAAACGAGATTGTGTATTAGTGATATTATGAAACGTTTTGTAAATAAAGATTATAAGTTAAATTATAACAGCGTTACAACTGGCAGCGTGACTATGATAATTGCATGGAATGGAAAACACTTCACCATTTTGGCATAGCACAATGGTTTCTGAGACTGACGTTATTGAAACAATACAGCTTGTGAGTAGTGTCTAATTAAGAAATATAATGTAATGTTGAAACATATATAATTTGTAAAAGATGCACGTAATTGTAAACAAATATATGTATTAAAGCATATATATTCCAAAATAGTAGTATATTAGTAACGTTGTATTGTTATCAAGTTTTCAGTTCCAATTACAAAACCCTCTCATGTGAGTTGTTTACATCAAACTATTCGCTTTAAATCGCCAATATTTTAGCATTAGTGACGTTTCAGGTGTTAATTATTTTGAACCTTGAAAAACGTAAACTACGTGGAACAAAGCCTTGAACAATTTGTGTTTCACGCGACGTCATCGCAGCCATCATGCATGGTTGACGTTTACAAAAAAATATTCCTCGTTAGCTTCTTTTGTTGTCCTCCAACACGACCTCTGGGATTGATTGCAAACCAGCAATTCAGAACTATAAGGTGAAAATCACGAAATTGGAAAGGCTTTTGGCAATTTTTAGTTTGCGTTTTATTGGCACTTTAAATTTAATGCTAGCTTGTATTCTAAGCTTCTAGTAAACAACAAAATAATAATGGTCACAATGGATTTTGTATCAAGCATTTTCATTTTGAAGCCGATTATATGTACCTTTTGGATGTGCTTCTTCTCGGAAATTATCGAGTAAACTACAGAACATAATTAATTCGTTCATTATCAAATTATAATGTATTCAAATAGGAATAAGATATATATCAAAACCTTTGTCAATTAATCTCATGACATGAGGTTTTAGAGTACAAATGATGCTGTATACACCTACATCAATAATACTTGTCCAAATAATCCAACGGCAACAAGCAAATAAATAAAAGTATACTTGGTGCTTCTAGTCAATTTAATCTGATGCGCACGCAGGTCTCTACTATAATGAGCTCGCTGTATCTTATCTAGACGAAGTCATGGCATCCAAAAGGTTGTCCCAGACAAACACCATTCCCAGACCGCAATGGATTGTGGTTATAACTGTGCAGCTGTGCGAAACGAATAAACTACGATGTAATTCGAAAATCGTTTCGCAGGAGACCATTAATATTCGTATTAATATTTTTGACCCAAATACAAACGAATTCGCCAGACAATCAGCTACACCCACAATCCATTTCGGCCTGGGAATCTCGCTTGCCGTTTGCCCGGGACGTTTTTTTTAAATAGCTGTATACAAAATGCGGCTAGGATAATCAAGTATTATTTTTTATAACTCAAAAATAATTGTGTGCATAACGACTAGAAACCTTTCGGGATCTTTGCTTGTTGCTATTGATCGGAGAAACATTTTTAGCGGTTGCTTGAGTACGTTTGGATAATAAATTCTTACATTTACTGTTTTTCTATCTAGGTACAACCTCTTAGCTCAACATTCGGGGCAGACTTCACCGTTTGCAACCTGAAATGTTATTGGTTACGCAAACAAAAGCCTACACCCTAAAACAATACAAACCCTAACCCTAAAATAATGAGATTCTTTATCAGTGAAGTCCAATAGGATACGACCTACAGAACAGTGAAGTCTAACCGGAACATTCGGCAAAAATATAAAATTCGTGTTTCACACAAACACAAATAGAAACACTGACTCATGTCAAAAAAAAAAATATTCCAAAAATGTAAAACAATGTTGTAACCATTACAAAAAGATATGCTGAGACATTAGAGTGGGTGTACTGAACCCGGAACAAACAACAAGCATTTATTACTTGCTAAATGAAGCAAATGAGAGAATCGAAAATAAAAACGTATTAGGCTATGTATATTTCACAGGTCTAGTACAACTATTTATACAATACCTACGTAATGTTAAATGATTTCATAGTAATGTGTTTACCGAACTTTATGCATTTAACGCGAATTTATGAAGACATTTTGAAATTTTAAACAAACTAATATTGGTCTTACGAGCAAGGGGTTTCGTAAGAATTGATACATGAAAATGTTTGCGTGTATGAACTAGTTGAGATTCTTTCCCCATCCCTTGCGATATTTGATAAAATGTTTTCTGCAAACCAATTTCAAGTTTCTGCATAAAAAATGATTTCATGCATGAATATCGAGACATGAATAAGGTTGCGTTTATGAACGAGTAGCGATTGGTTCCTGTGTTCTGTGAGTTCGCCATGCATAGGTTCCTAACATCAAGGTTAGATCTTCGAACCTTGGTCGCCTTCTAGGATTGGCATCCCAGCAGTTCGTCATGATGCCATACCTATTGCATGAACAAAGAAAGTTGGAAACAAATATTACGAGTAGCAATAAATCTACAGAAAAACAAGTAACAATTTTACTGGCATTATATTTCTCGACTGGGAGAGTTATTTAAATTCGTAATGTATACACATGTGACGGTATTTGTTTATTATATAATAACCTTAAAGTGCATATGAAGCGAAAATTAAGTTGATATCATGTTAAAATGCTTTCGAAATGAGGAATACTAACATTTTTCGTTTGTCAACATCTCATCTCGTTTCAGAGATATTCAGGTTTTTGTAATATGCAAATGAGATGACCTGTGACGTCATATTGTTTGCACAGCCTGGAGACAAATCACAAAATGAAGAATATCTCTGCAAATATTGAATAAAAATTACTGAAACTTTGCACATGTATGACACTATGGAAAGTACAAATTATGGTGTTGCCATGGAAACTCTCATGGCCACACGCATCTTTCACCTTGAACTAAAATTTCAATTTCTTTCCTTGTTAAAAAAATAAGTTGCTCAAACTACTTACATACAATGCCTACATTTTTCCAAATCTTATTTTGGACCCACACCAAAAAAATTGTGTTTCACAATGGATAAATTAGGGAAGTTTGTGTTATTTGTAGTGGAAGCCCGGGGCCAGAGTGTTTCCATGGCAACACCATAATTTGCACAATGATGTGTATTTTCCATAGTACCACATATGTGCAAAGTTTCAGTAGTTTTTATCCAATATTTGTAGCGATATTCTTCATTTGTGATTTGTCTCCAAGGCTGTGCAAACAATATGACGCCATATGTTATCTCATTTGCATATTACAAAAACCTGAATATCTTTGAAACTAGATGAGATATTGACAAACAGAAAATGTCATTATTCCTCATTTCGAAAGCATTCTAAAATTAGTTCAACTTAATGTTCGCTTCATATGCACTTTAAAGTGCCTATCACCCTTTTGCAATTTTGATAGCTCATGAACCTTCGAAAAGTTTTGAGTGCTTCTGTGAAGAAAGTTTTGGTTTAAAGTGAATACTTTATGTTCTACGCTTGTTTGAAATCGCGTAAATGTGACCTTTCCTGACCCATGACCGCGTAAGTAAAAGCCTGGGTCGAAACCTGGGTAGACGTCATTTTGACGTCATATAATTAATTCGACTTTGCAATCATTTGAAGAAATACTTAACATGTTGACTAAAATGACTTTTTTCTTTACTAACAACTAACAAACTGTGTATATTTTCTATGCATCGATGTTATTGTGATAAAAAGGCGCCATGGAGAATAATGCATTAATGAGATGACGTCTACCCAGGTTATTTGAGGAATAACAAATATTGGTGTCATCATCTAAACAAAAGCTTTTTTGAAGAGTTTGGCAAATCATTAATATACAGTAGGGTAGATCATTGTGGTATTCCGCATGTCATGGCTCTCAAGCTAGATTTTGTATCACCAATTTTGACATACTGTTTCCGACCACTTATATAGCTTGAGAACCATGCATGGGGTACTCCACGAATTCCACAACGATTCAATTTTGCCAGAAGAATATCATGATTAATCGTATCAAAAGCCTTTGAAAAGTCTAAAAAAATTGCACATGTTATTTTTTTTCATCTGTAGCAGTTTTTAGATTTTCTAGAGTCTCAAGAATTGCATGGTATGTTGAGTATCCTTTTCTAAAGCCAAATCGATAATCAAAGAATATCTTTTGTTTTTCAATAAAGAAAATAAGTTGGTCATAAACCAGTCTTTCCAGTACTTTACTAAAAGGATAGATTATTGATATGGGCCTATAGTTTCCCAACTCAGTTGCATTACCACTCTTAAAAACTGGGGTAACTCTTGATATTTTCATGATATATTTTTGTAAAGGGTATAGATAATGGCCCACTTACAATTTTAATAAGTTTATTTGGTATATTTATGCATGCTTTATTTTCATTTAGACTAGCAAATAAGGTTGAAACTTGTGTTTCAGATACTGGATTTAGATAAAAGCTATTAGAAGGTGAGGATTTTATATATTGTGTAGGGTTGTTATTATCGGTTGTAATTTTTTTAGCTAGATTTGGGCCTTCATTTACAAAGTAGTTATTAAACAAGTCTGCAATATCACCCTGATTAGTGTAAATCTTATCACCTTGCACAATTCTCATATGGGACGAATGACCCTTGGTTTTGCGTTTGATAAGGGTACCAATAGGTTTCCAATATCACCCTGATTTGTGTAAATCTTATCACCTTGCACAATTCTCATATGGGACGACTGACCCTTGGTTTTGCGTTTGATAAGGGTACCAATAGGTTTCCAGGTATGTTTAAGGTTGTCCTTATATTTTGAGAATTGTGTACAATAGTAGTCTTTTCTGCTTTAGTAGTGTCAACATATTTGCATATTGTTTGTATTCATTAATTTTTTGGGTGATTTAGCCTGCGTTGCGGCTCTGCAGCGAGCGGAGATTAGGGGGATTGGGGCGAGAGAAAAAAGAGAGGGGGGAGGGGGTGGGGAGGAGAGGAAGAGAGAGCCTGCCGGAAAACCATGGTTATTTTGATAACTCTCGGCCTCAGAAGGCCGCGTATTGCTATTGGCTAAAATGAGTGTTTGACAGAAATCATAAAATTTTATTCATGCATGGCATGCGATAAGAGCAGAAACCAATTAGTATATGGCGACAAACATACCGAGAATTCCCTCAGCAATGAATTTAAAGAAAGAACAGGAGCAAGGCTATTAGAGATATTTTGTCTGGAAGAGATGTTCTAGCTGTAATCCCAACTGGGTTTGAAAAATACGAGTTGCTTTGATGATTTCGTAACGTTGCGTGGATGGTTTTTAGCGCTTCTTTTGGCAGAACTTCGTTCCGGAGTTATTTTGGTCGGCAGTGTTCTTTACTGATTTGGTGGCGACTTTATATTCAGCGGCAACGAGTTCTCTTTATATGAAGACCAATACTTTTGCAGGCACCAGCTAGAATTATTTTCTTTATGAAGGCTTGAACAGATTCTCGCCGTGGAAATATTTGAATTCTCAAACGCTACCTTAAAACATACATTATATATCCTGCAAAAGTCGTTGACATTTACAGGTTTGGGTTTAGGCCGGCCCTGTCTTCACATGTTATTTCAGAGTTTCAGCTGACATACTACAAGTTCGTAATTTTTTTGTTTTGAATTTTACGCTCGAGTTGAGATTCCTTGAGATT
Organism: Actinernus sp. WN-2022; assembly: GCA_030867875.1. NCBI lineage: Eukaryota > Metazoa > Cnidaria > Anthozoa > Actiniaria > Actinernidae > Actinernus > Actinernus sp. WN-2022. The sequence goes on from JAOWCC010000469.1 coordinate 157,539, forward strand.
CCACGCGTGAGTTTGACAGATATTAGACATGGTTTCAGTCACTTCCGCCGCGTGATGATTGGATGAATCGGTTGAATGACTTACTACTTTTATGCATTTTAATTAGTAGGCGTATATCAAATTAACCATGGGTTGCCGGCAGGCTCTCTCTTCCTCTCCTCCCATCCCCCTCCCCCCTCTCTTTTCTCTCTCGCCCCAATCCCCCTAATCTCCGCTCGCTGCGCTCCGATACTCCAGAGCCGCAACGCAGGCTATGGGGGATTTTGCTCAGGAAATGTGTGTGATACATTTTGTGTTTCCTCTTAATCGATTTTATAATTCCAGCTGTAAGCCAGGGTTTGTTTATTTTTTTTTGTTTAGCTTGAGAAGCCTTTTTCATCGGAGCATGCTTATCCACAACTTTATTTAATGTACTAATAGTATATTGTGCTTTTTCATTAATTTTTTTATTTGGCACTAGAATTTCTTCCCGATTTATTACGTTTACATCATTCAAGAAAAGTTGGCTATCAAATTTTGAATAGTCTCTGTAACATTTTCTCTTCTCAGTCCTATCTACCTGAGATAATACAGAAAATTGGAAGATGATCTGATATATCAACTGTAAGAATTCCTGTTGTCAGATGGGATATGGGTGAGTTAGTATAGATATGGTCGATGAGCGTTGATGAGTGGTCAGTTAATCTAGTAGGCTTTGTTATAATTGGAAGGAGGTTGTTATTAAAAAGCATATCTAAATATTCCTCAGTTTCAGTGTGTATATTACGTTTCAGAAAATCTATGTTTATATCACCAAATGTATATATATCAAACTTATTGGACTTAAGTGTTTTGATAATATAATTTAACTGGATTAAGATCACAAGTGGGGTGTCTATAAATGCAGCCAATGATTATTCCTTTTTTTATTTTACCTGCATCAGTCTGAGCCCAGCAAGATTCAATTTGTTCAATTTCAAATTTAATATCTGGTCTAGGTATAAATTTCAGAGCTGCCCCACCTGCGTTAGTTTGGGAGTCGGTATGGAGGAAATTATAATTTCGGATGTCAACATTTGTAACTGATTGATCATTAAATTTTGTGTCAGTTATTCCTAATATATCAGGTCTATAATCTAAAGAGGACAGCATTTCATCTAGAAGATTGATATTTTTTGGTAGACTTCAATGGAAAATAGAGAGATATTTTGGAGCAGAGTTATAGTAAATAGTTTATTGAGTTTATGTATCGAATAATAGTCAGAACAGGGATTACAAAGCATCAAGTCAGGGTCGGATTCATCAGATTTATCTGGGTTTAGAAAGAGATCATATAGGTCAAAATCAGTATTTCGCCTTCCAGACCAGCTACTACACACTGCATTAAATTCTCTATCAAATAAGAGATGAAAGGGAAAATATTACTTTCTGTTTCTGTTTCTTGACAGTCAGCCATAACTTATAGTAGTTGCTATTTAGTAATGCTGCGAGGCTTTATCGAGAAATGTTTTGAACTTATCATGGCTCTTAAAGCATAAAGGCGGCGAGGTATATCAGTTTCTCGGAGCATTATTTTTCCATTAATCGTCCATATACACTTGAAGTTGTACGTCCGTTTAAACTCGAGGATGCGGCCGAAGAGGCGCTTCCTGTAAGGTGTGAGGGACTCATTAATGTGTATCGCAGCCTTATGACTAATCGTCTGGGACTCCGGTTGTTGGGCGACCGATGGTAGGTCTTTCGTTTTCTTCGACTTTAGATTTCTTCACTTGTTGTAGATTTCATCTCTCTTTTGTTCTTCGTCAGCGGCAAGCGATGGGCAATCGATATAACTCCTTCATCGAGTTCTATCCCGATCAGATCCGATAGTTCTTGGACTAGCTTTGCTGGGTTATCGTTTGGTACAACTGGTATTCCATTAACTTCAAGGCAATCCCTACTGCTATATTGTTCAAGATCATCTAGCCGTACGTCCAGATCGTTGTTGTAGGTTTTCGATTTCGCAATCAACATGGCGGACATGTTGTTCTAACTCTTGGGATGTTCTCTTGACTTCGCTCACCACAGCCAGGACAGTATCGTATTTTTTAGACATAAACTCCTGCGATTTTTCGATCTCTTTGAATTTCTTGTCAAGGTTATTAATAGTCGATTTCAATGGTTCGATTTCACTTCGCAGTTCCGATCTAATAGCGTCGATCTTTTGGTTAAGCTCGTTCGTTCTAGTGCGAATTTCTTTTTGTATACTTGGTAAGAACTCCTTATTCCATATTTCCTTTAAATTGTCTGAAGTTAGACTCATTCTCACGTTATGAGATAAGGATCGGGCAAGTATAAATGTGGTTAGATCCCTCAATTCATTAAGAGCTCCTAAAGCAGAGATCACTTGGAGCTGCAGCCTTCTAAAAATCAAGTTGACAGATAACTTACATCTCTTTTGAGCACTTGTCTGGTTGTGTCATCCTGAAGCCAGACTTTAATGACTTTATCAGCTCCGTCGAGGACAGTCCAGCGTACGGCATTTTCCCTTTGAAAAGAGGAAAAAGAACAATATTCAACCAGCATATCTTCATATAAACAAGACGCTGCGTTTAGTCTTAACTTGGACTGTATACATGTTTGGTTGTTTGTTTGTTTTGAAAGTATTGGTTGCGATGATTTCATACATGTAAACTGCTTGGAAAATAAGACGAAAAAGTATTTCAAGATAATAACGCTATTAAACTGGTATACAGATAAATGTGTGGCCCTCCTTAAAATTCGAAACAAATGTAAAACGTGATTTAGATTAACATTAATTAAACTAATGTCACTAATTAAACTAATCATTGTCTGTTCATGACTGTAATTAGTAAAGAAGTGAATGCACATATGAGCGATCACTTCGAGATCTTATCTGAAACAACATAAAAACTCAAATTATTTTATTTGATGATTTTATTTGCCTATTAATTCTAGACTGTTTCATCGTGCATTTCTCTCTCCGGCCCATCCGAAAGGGATAATCTTAAAACATCAATGGACAAAAATATGTTTACTTGTGGACTTTTCCTGGACTTCTCTATAGCTTTTGATACTGTCAATTATAACATATTATTAAGAAAATTATATAATATATGTGGGATACGTGGAAAACCACTTGACTGGTTTAGGAGCTATCTTCTGAATTAAGGACTCGATATGTAAAAATTGGAAATGCCGAATCAGCCTCCCTAAATATTGTCAGTGGAATTCCCCATGGATTAACGCTTGGCTCCTTATTATTCCTCTTATACATAAATGATATCCCTAATTCATGATCAAAACTATATTTTCGTATATTTGCGGATGATGCTAATAAATTATATACTTGTAAAGATCGAAAAGAACTTGAAACAGTAATGAATACTGAATTGAATCAAGGTTTCAATTATTGTAGTATCAACAAACTCTCTGTTAACATGAAAAAGACCAATTATATGTTAATTACTTCACCCCAAAAGAAAAATATCCAAATTAATATTTCAAATATTGATCGGAAAACAAATGTTAAATATTTGGACATATATCCAGAGCATCTTAACTGGAAAAGTCAAATTTCCCATTTTAACAACAAAATAGCAAAGCACTTAGGAATTTTCTACAAATTACGGCAATATCTGAGTATGCAAATTCTAAATCAGCTCTATTATGTACTCATTTATCCTTATACTTTAAAGTATCTATGAAACTAAAATTGTTTTCACTAAATGTTATGAAGCAAGGTTTAAGTTATCGGCTTATGTTGTTAGAATTGAATATCCTACCCTCCAAAACTGCAAACGCTCAGTCGAACATGGCAAAATTCATGCGACAAATTTCGCTTGCTCAGAACCATGTAAATTAGGCCTGTGCCATAAATACCTTTGCACGCGATTTTGTTTTCAAACTCTAAACAAAAGCGACTGCAATGTATCTACGTCACAATTACGTGTTTCAGACCCCTTAGAATCTGTCGCACAAAAGGTGGTTATTTTGGGTCAGGAAATGGCGTTTCTTCGCGGTTGAACGGCTTCATTAGCGAAGAAATAAGTTCTTCACGATTACGCATACAAGCGGGCGCAGGTGCGTTGCATTCCTCAATGGAATAGGCGCGCCTGGCAGGTATAAAAGTTAGTGTGAGGCTGATGTAAGCATCTTAGTGTCGCTCGCAGCACAGCTCACAGGATATAACTTTTTCTCATAAATTTCAATAGTGAAATTTATTGAGTCTATTTTCTTATTTTCTTTTTATGTAGATGTGTTCCAGAGTGGAATATGGCGGGATGATTATGCAACCTACTCTGGCACAGGCATACAGGATCAAATAGCTAATTTGCAGTGTCTTATTGTGAAATCTTTGAGGCCAACTACAGTCGAGAAATACAGATTGGGATTCAAAAGGTGGAAGGAATGGGCTGAGTCCAAAAACGGAGTGAATGTTTTCCCGGCACAACCCCTCGCCGTAGCATGTTATCTACAACATTTATCAGGCAGTAATGTTTTTAGTTCTCTAGATCATGCATTTTATAGCATCAACTGGGCACATAGTATGGCAGGCATTACTAGTCCTACCGATCATATTATTGTAAAATTAGCGAGAGAAGCTGCAAAAAGAATGACAGCAAAAATCGTTCATAAGCGCGAACCGATCGAGGATTCTAAACACGTGTTCTTAGAGTTGGTTAAGAAGCATGCTGGCAACCAATCCACACTACCTGATTTACGCGTTACCGCAATGATCTTAGTCATGTACGCAGCTTTTCTCAGATTCGATGAAGTAATCCATTTGAGAGCATCTGACTTTACTTTTTGTCAAGATCACATGATTTTATTAGTTAATCAGAGGAAAAATGTGTCATACAGAAATGCTACGGAAGTTTACGTAGCCAGATCCTCTCGCATTACATGCCCAGTAAAATTAATGGAAGGGTATCTAGACAGCGCAAATGTCAATAGAAGTTCGTCTGAGTATGTTATACGGTTTTAAATTAAGAACTAATCCCAAACCACTCAGTTATTCTACTGTAAGAACCCAAGTACGGAATATTTTAAAACAGTTCACAAACATTGATAGCATTGGCTTACATAGCTTACGTATATCGGGGGCTACCGATGCAGCTGAAGCAAACGTCCCAGACAGAGTGTGGGGAGCACATGGGGGTTGGAGATCGACCGCTAGAGAAAGTTACGTGAAGGCTACCTTAGAAAAGAAACTTGTAGTAACCAGAGCGCTTAACGTGTGAAATCACGTATACATATATAAACTACGTATATTAAACTGGTCTCGCCCGGCTGACCCAACCAAACAATTTAAATACCACAGGGCCGGGGTTTTCCTCCTCATGAAACAGACGCGGTGGACGTAGGAGGTTTTTCACCCTGTGGTTTTTTTCCACCTTTAGCTTAACGTCTATGTATTATGACTAATGTCATAGAAACAGTTGAATATCATACTAATAAAGACGGTGAGCCGCTGCCTCCGAGCGCGCATGCCTACAGTTATACCAACGCGTGTGGTAGTAGTGATCGAAGAATGTTTTTCCATTTGAATTTTCTTTTACATCAATTTTTGTGTATAGTTATGTAATTTTAAATAATTTCCCTTAAAACTGTAAAAAAAAATTTCGTTTCATAGACACTTTAACTATGGATCTAACAAAGATATGTACTAAACAAAATAAATGTATCCGAAGTATCTTTTTGCCAATAACAGATAATCCTCTAGTTCCTATTACAAACCTCTTAATATCCTAAAGTTTAAAAATGTGAAGTTGAAAATCTGTACCTTAACACACAAACTATATAATAATCCATGTAATATCCCCTCTGTATTTCATGATTTTTAATGCCTGTAACAAATGCACTCAGCCATGCAGATATGCAGCTAACAAGAACTTTTATCGCTCCAAAATTAGAACAAGCATGGGAAAATTTACATTTAAATACTATGCCTCTAAAATATGGGAAACAAAGTCTAAAGCAACTAACAAAAACAAATATATATATTTTTAATATAAAGCCTACCTTCTTAAACTTCAAATATAAAATCATAAACCTTCCCTCAAAACTTTGTCATTTCTTTCTCTCTTTCTTTTCTTTCTCTCTTTCTTTTCTTCCTTTTATCTTTCCTTCTCCCTTATCTGCATTCCTTCCTCCTTATATTATATTCTAATTTCACTCAAGTTTAATTTTATTGCTCTGTTGAATCATATTAATTTTATTGTAGTTTGAAACTCAGTTAGCTACCTATTTACATATAAGCAGTGGCCAACTTTGTCCACTGCACACTGATAACATATTCCTTATTTTATTTATTTATACTTTTGTTTGTTTGTTTGAACAGTTAGTTAGTTTGTTTGTTTGTTTATTTGAACAGTTGTTTTTTTTTTTTTGGGGGGGGGGGGTTGTTTTTTGGGTTTTGTTTTTTGGGTTTTGTTTTTCGGGGTTTTCATTTGTTTTTTGACTTTTTTTGTTCTGCTGGGGATTGTGGGGGGTTTGGTTTTTTTGGGGTTACTTTTGTTTGATTTTGTTTTGATTTTTGGGGTTTGGGGTTTGGTTTGGTACTGGGCAGTACAATGCATTATATTTGAGTATCTGAATAGTATTCCAGGAGAGGAGTCGACGGTAAACAGTCGACAATCACAGTCTTAGCTGAGTCTGACCTCCTCAGCGTGCGAACTGGTAAGAAGAGCGTTTCAACAATATCAACAACGCAACACTGCAATCAGATGGCAATGAGATGCAGCAATACAAGCATTTTCTTTCAGTTTCCATGGACTATTGTAGCAGAAGCAGAATTTAAGCAAACCTCGCTCCTCGCTTCACATTCGCAGAGCTGAAAAATGTCATATTTACCTCCGGTCTCGATCTCCCACAGTAGTACGCCAAATGACCAACTAGAGAAAAATACCATAAGACAATGTGTGGATACAAATAAACAGTTAACATTGTGTCTCACAGCTACGCATGTGGAAGATACTGTGCAACCTGCACGTGGAAACTTAAGAATATTAAAAACAAAATAAGAACAATTTGTAAATAAATATTACATGTCGTTTTCAGTAGTGAAGTTGAGCGTCTCTAACGCTTCAATGGCCATCCACCTGACAGGAAGTGCTCTCTGAAGAAGCAAAAAAGTTAAGACGTTACCTCAAACGCATCTTTAGCAAACATTGGTTAGAAGATGGTTACTAAACACGAAAACTTAATTGAGGCTCTGCTACTTTCCAATCACTGGTACAATGAAATAATAAAAACTCAAATAATCGAGGGTTAACCGTAGTGAATAGCAGCTGATAATTATCTTCCTCTCTGACAAAGGCATGACGCTCGAAACGTCTGTTACTCACTTTCCACGGTGGTTAACATATCTTAATCGAATTTTAGTTGATTATATCAGTGTTTATCTTCGCCGGTGACGCAGATCTACACTAGGTTTTACAGGAACTAATCATCATTGCTTTTCAATCATCTTGATTACAGCGCAAACTCATTTTAAATGGGGTATGTGCTCTTTTTTCCATAAGGAAGAAAGAGGAGTATAATAAAGATAACTATTGGTTGCACAATCTATAATAATTATTACTTGTAGTTGTTTAAAACTACAGAAACTTGCAAATCATTACCAATACACTACACAATAGCTCTATGCATCCCCTCGCAGCACTTCACTTTCTATTAGAAACTTCTAGTATATAATATAAATTATGGGATCATCCTAAGAACGTGCGATTTGATTGGATGCTCAGCGTGCTTGATTTTTTTTATAAATGCACGCTCAAGAAAACATCAAGCACGCTGAGAATCCAATCAAACAAAACGTATCGGTGATTGTTTTTCGCGAGTTAAATAGCTAACGGAGATAATTTCATAGACTGGGAAGCAAACATGTCCGACTTTGAGTTGCTAAGGTGTGTTGAAGAAGAGGAAAATAAACGTCGCTTCCCAAAACTGAAAGAAAATGATCGGTGAGAGAATTTAGCATCGGCTTCGTTCTCTAAAGCAACCACACAATGGGATACTAAAACGTTTGAAGTTAAGAAAAGCAATGTCCACATTCTAATACAGTGTTACTCATTGAGAGTTAGAAATAAAAATGATTGAATTTAAGAAAAAAATGATTTTTCTAACAGCCTGGTGTATTATTAAAACGAGAGGAAAGTGACAACACAACAAGACATGACTCACCAATAACTCGACGATAACTGTAATAAGCCTGCTTTATGCTGAAGCCTGAACAGTGAATTGCGAAGAATACAATGGTATTTCTCTGGTTTCATGTAGAAATTCGTTTGAGGGGTTCGTGAATGTTCCTGAATGAAAAACGGGCGATAAAACTTGCAGAGAACCCAGAACTGGCAGAATTTCAAAACAGTAGATTATCATTCATGTGTTTTGTGTATAGCGGCCATGCCAACGAAGAGAGCCTCAAAAGCTATGCAACACGGCCATCAGAGCAGCAGTTACAACACTGTTCCTTGGGATAAAGAAAATATCCTTCTTCAGACCACAGAATCAGTAACCAGTGTCAACTATGCAGTTGTTGTAGAAAATATAGTCGGCAATCCTCAACTCACGTGTCCGATCCAACCGGCTCTACTGCCGCTAATTCGCTAACGCTTTCTCTGTGAATGCTTTTCCATCAGGCATTTTCAACTCCTTGCACTAACACAATGTGCAGATAAACCTTTCCTGTGCTGACCAGAAATTGTAAAAAGAAAGCACTTTGTTTTCTGCAACGGTTTTGACTTCATTTGCCGTTTTTTGGCAATTTCTGTCTTTCCTTTCACTTTTATCGATTGACACGTTCTATTCCTAGCAGATTACTTTATCCAATAAGAAACGAGCTTTCAGATCGTCAATGTCAAGCTGCCACAATTGAACCAATCAGCGACGAAAAAAGTTGAAAACAAGTCAAGTACATTAAAATGGGTTTTCGCTGTCGTCAGTTTGCTGTTAGATGTTTAAGCGGGTTCTAAATATAGCTTTATTTCCTTCGTCTACATTGAAGTTTATATTATAAAACAAATAAAAGATGGTTCTTTTTGTTATATAACAAAATAATGCACTTTCGAGGTCTTGAAAAGCTACTAAATGCACTCGCATTTTCAAGACCTCGAGCGTGCATTATTTTGTTATATAACAAGGAGAACCATCTTTTATTTGTTAAATAATATACTCAACAAAACGTAACGATGCTGATTGGCTTTTGTATCCCATATTGCTTTCATTCGTAAACAAAAGAAGTGCTCCTGAAATCGAAGTAGGTAAAGCCCTTTTTCCAAAGTGTTTCCGAAAATCTCTGAATGCTAAATTCAGATTCATGACCGTAAAATATGTAGACGTTTAATTGGTGTTAATCAAGCTGTAATTTAGTGGAACATGTGTGAATAAGACAGAAAAATAATATTTTCCCAAACAACTAGGACACGATGTTCTTCTTTCAAAAAGTATAAATTGAAAGCGTCAACACTCTAATCTGTCAATCATGCTTCTTTACCTTTGTGAGGAATAATCGCTAGCAACGAGTACTGCATGAAGACACCTTCTTGAATCCCATTCATAAGTCCTTTCTCAAAATGTTGGACCACACCCATTCCCAGTAAATAAACACAGATGAAACCTAATACGTTAAGATTACGATAGACCTTTATCCGTCTTCATATCATGACCAATATCATGCTACTAATTCACATTGAATATATTACGTAAATAACATCACAAAGGATACATTTGAGTATTATTTTAATACTAATAATTACCCCAGTAGTATTTGTTTCGTATATATCGGTCTCATACACATCTCGAGCAAGACCGAAGTCAGAGACTTTAGCGACAAAATCTTTTCCGAGAAGGACGTTCCTTGCTGCGAGATCGCGATGGATATACTGCAAAGGAATAGCACACCTATTAGTACTTGTCTTTGATACAGCGAATCCATCTATGATGAAATCCTAAACTCACTACTTCGTTATTCAAGTAGAGTGCTCCAAAAGAAATATAACAAATAAAGGAACAAATGAAATGATAATTTTATAACATTGGAAATGCCAAGAAAGCTACGCTAGAGCTCTAACGAAGGGCTAGAGTTTAAAGTGCCCAAGTATCATTACATCAAGTGAATAGGTGAATAGTAAAATATTTCTTGATTTCAGTGTTGAGTCTATGAGTTTCTCTTTCAATATGCTAATTATGGATGTCATAGGAGGTTTCATTAATTATTCTAGAATATGCTGGCAGAGATAAATGATATTTTATACACTTTCATATTATATTCAGGGCTTATATCAATAATTTTACCAAATATTTTGTATAAATCAGAAATAGTTTCATGCACAAGGAGAAATAAATGACAGTAAATCGGCCTAGTATCACATCACCTAATTACCATATTCCAAATAGTGCTTTTCGCGCTCTGATTGGCTACTCAAGCTCGGAACATCCTGCACCATTCATTGTTTTCGGTCTCGCGCGCGAATAATTTCCTTGTTAATATATTTTTGAGGCCGGCGGTGGTATTTATCTCGCCGTTTCGCGACTGTTAAAGGGGCTATGCCATGGTACTACGCATGTATGTAGTCAGTGATTTGGTGGCTGTTAATTGATTACAAACAATTAAAGCAGTTAAACTCCCCTCCTTCGACGCTTGATTGAAAGTACTTTCAATATTTTACTTGAAGACCTATATTTACACAGTTTATTTGTTTATTTGTTTATTTGCTTTGAACTGAATGAATTAAAACTGACTAAAATCAGGATAAAACTGACATTCTATTAATTTACTCGAAATTTCGTTCTAGTCCACCTCTTGAGTGTGTTCAAATAGGCAATGAGCGTGTTCCTATTTCGACTACTGCTACTTGTCTAGGTGTTATACTTGACGAACACATGTCTCTTAATGAGCATGTGAAACAAGTACGCAGATCGTCGTTCTTCCACCTCAAGAATCTCTGGAGGATTCGGAAATACTTAACTGATGAAACTGCTAAAATTGTAGTGCATGCCTTTGTAACATTGGCTTACCAAAATATCAACTGATAAAGTTGCAACAAGTTCAAAATACTGCAGCACGAATTGTGACTCATACTAGTAGATTTCACCATATCACCCAGTGTTAAAACTCCACTGACTTCCTGTACATTACCGAATAATATTTAAGATACTGTTATACTAGTCTATAAAGCATCAATGGTTGTAGTCCAGAATATTTAACTAACTTGGTCAATTATCGTAAATCTTCTAGGTGACTAAGGTCCGAGTCAAATGAAATGTTAAGCCAACCTAGGTCGCATTTAAAGACTTATGGGGACATATCTTTTTCTGTGTGTGCCCCTGGACTGTGGAATGAAATTGCTTTTAACATTCGTAAATGCAAGTCAGTAGGGCTTTTTAAGAAAAATCTTAATACATATCTTTTTTTCTATGTTTATAACAAGTAATTCTTTTTTTTTTTTTGCGATTTTTAATAGATTTGTAATTAGGCATTCTTAATTATTTAGTTATTTCACAATTTATGATTGTGAATCGCCACGGACAATTAGTGGATGTGTGCGCTATAGTAATGGAATTATTATTATATTATTATTTTTATCATCCCACATGTGCGCGAGGTTCGTCAGTTCATATGAGAATCGCTGATAATGGCTGTTTCTGGTCCGGACATCTAATGTAATGGTCTCTCACCATGACATAGTCCCTTTAATTATAACTCGTAGACGTAATACTCAAACCAAGGAATGTTTTATTATTCACCTATTCACTTAAAGTAGAATCGATATTAATGATAAACATAGGGTTCCTAAGGGCAACTCGTGGAAGGTCAGTGAGCTATTTGGCATATATTAAAATCACGCGACCGGTGACGTCATCGTTACGTCATCGCCACTAAGTGATTTGTGGGGACCCAATACCATGCATGTCCAAGTTTGAACTGTCTGGCATTGGAAATGAGGGCGACATTGGCATGTACTTACAATCACGTGACCGATGACGTCATCGTTGCGTCATCACCACTAGGTGCTTGATAGGGACCCACTACTAATGTCTGTCCAGGTTTGAACTGACTGGCATTAGAAATGAGGGAGATATGGCCATGTACTTAAAATGACCTAACGATGACGTCATCGTTGCGTCATCACCACTAAGTGATTGATAGGGACCCACTACTATGTCTGTTCAGGTTTAAGCCGGTTGGCGTTAAATATCAGGGAGATATGGGCATGTACTTAAAATCACGAGAGCGATGACGTCATCGTTATGTGGTCGCCACTAAGTGATTTGTGGGAACCCACTACCATGTATGTCAAGTTTGAGCATGCTGGCATTAGAAATGAGGGATATATGAACATGTACTTAAAATCACGTGACCGATGACGTCATCGTACGTCTTCAATACCAGGTGCTTGATAGGGACCCACTACCATGTCTGTCCCGGTTTGAGCCAGCTGGCATTGGGAGATATGGGCATGTACTTAAAATTACGTAACCGATGACGTCATCATTACGTCATCACCACTAAGTGATTTGTGGGGACCCAATACTACTCTTCCCAGTAAACTGCGACACCCCAAGTTTTTTTACGGCCCACGTTATGTGAATATTCTGTACCACAGATTACTGGTTGGCATACCGCCGGGTAGATTTCTTGTCGACGGCAGTTGTAGACAAGTTTCGACTGCCTTGTTGATTTCAAAGTCTATAAATCGCTGGGAAAATTTGCCTCTCGCTTCTTTGAGTTCTGGAGTTTATTACTAAACGTATTTGAAGAACCACATAACGTGTCTTAACTTTTAAGGTAACTGGAGGAAATATTTTGCCAATTCATCTGAGATATTTTAAGATGATAAGATGGTAGTTGATATTTTAAGATCTCATAGTCAGTCGTTCTGCGGTTTTGAAATGTCAAACTTGTCTACAATGTGTCATTATACTGTCTACAACGAGGCATTCTTTGTCTACAATGTAGAACAACACGTCGCTTTTCTCACGCCGCCACACAAAAATCTCTACCGGCGATATGCCAAACAGTGATCACGTGGTACAGACCATTCACATCACCGGGGCCGTAACAAAACTTGGGGTGTCGCAGTTTACTGGGAAAAGTAGTACCATGCCTGTCCAAGTTTCAACTGTCTGGCATTAGAAATGAGAGAGATGGGTATGTAATTAAAATCACGTGACCGATGACGTCATCGTTACGTCATCACCACTAAGTGATAAGTGTCTGGCATTAGAAGGGCACCGTCAATACATATTCTCCAGTATGACCAAATTTGGACGCGTACCATAAAACTCCGTCAATATATCTTCGGAAAATCGAACACTATTCGGACTATTCGGACAGCCAACGGAGAGTCCCCGATGTACACAGAAAAAACGAAGTACATACCATAAAACGATGAATAAATTAGCTCGAATCCACTCGTTCTGCACTTGCGCGCATCTACGAGTTAAAAAATGGGCTTACAGGCACTTTTAAAACGCTGTGCAACCCCATTCCAAGGCGTGCCTTAAGAAAATGGCCTATTGTTTGGTTTCCATTGTTTAGAACAATGGTGATACATATATGTATATTTGGATAGGCCTTATAGAGCAGAGACGAAAATACGGCATGTCCGTAGCCTTACCGTAACCGTACCGTAACAGTACTCTACCGTAACTCTGTCATTTGATTGGATCAGAACGACAAAAAAACATATATTTCAATGTCACGGCATGCCGTACATTAACCGGTACCGTGCGTCATTGCCATAAGTCTGCCTAGTTGGATTATGTATATTGGCTGATTATTTGAAGACAAAGCTTATAAAAACTGTTTTGTATAAATAGAAGGATCAGGGTTAAGCTTACATAAGTACACTTTCCCAATATAGAGGAGTAATAGGATTAAATTACACAGTACATGCAACATCGTCGGAATTAAGCAGAAAGACCTTGATATGAGGGTTCACAAAAAAAAACGCACAAAAGGAGCATTGTTTGGCAAATGACGTTTCAAACGCCCCGCTGAAGGATACCAACTTCCGACAGGGACTGGAATCCGTTCTATTGAAAAATAGATATTATTTTTCGTATAGGCCATCGATGTTTAAACTGTTTACGTTCAATGTTTAAACGTTATATACCAACCTGTGAACTCAACGCGCGATTGTTGACCTCTTCGAGAATGTCTATGTTTATGCGGTCAACTGCTTACCTTATACCTTGCCAGATGCTCCATTCCCCTCACTACATCCAGGGCAATCATGAACTTCTCGTTATCAGACAACGAGCAAGCATTCAGCTTGACGTCCGTATCTCTGTTTTGTCGTAGATATTCAAGGAGGCTGCCATTTTCTGCGAGCTGTATGATGACGTACAACGGTCCTGTTTAAGTATAAAATATATTTAGACAAAGGGAGCTGAGTGGTGCAGCTCGGCTCTCACCACTGTTACTCGGGGTCAACTCCAGGACGCGTCGTCATATGTGAATTGAGTTTGCTGATTCTGATTCTGAGGGTTTCAATTCCTCCCTCCATAAAAATCAACATGTAAAGTGTTGAGTGCAGAGAATATATGAATGTAGTAAGGAGTGTGTGTGGAGAATGTTCGGATCATTGGCAGGATCTGCTAGAGGTCTAATAAGCCTTGATATCCGAGGGTAAGCAAAATATTTGAATTGGTTTTCATTGAAAGGCTATTCCAAAAAGGAACTGACAACAGCTGCTCGAAAACAGCAAGGCTCGCCAATAAAAAACAAACATTTAAGGTCTCGATAAATGTTCGACGTCGCATTTCGGAAAAAAAACCTCTTGCAGCGTCGGAGTTAAAGCCACATAGACGTACATCGTTCTAAAGGTCTTCAATCGAAGAAAGTAAATGTTTAATCCGTTTTGAACAAAAGTTAAACGCGTAGATGTTGTTATATTTCAACGCGCAATGACTCCGTCCACGAGAAGGAGTCCAGCCCTTCAAGCTTTGTGTTAAGAAAAGGGATCTTACGATTTTGGACGGAATTCTGCTTTAGGAGAAACATATAATAAATAAACAAGTTCTAGTTTAGCCCACGCTCGGCGCATCCAAAGTTGAGTTACTTTAATTAAATCGTTCTTTTGTTAAACTCGTTTGGTCATGAGCCTTCGATCCATTGATAACATTGAATATAACTCATTTTCCAATAACCTATTTTAATTACAAGGAACTAGTTAAGTTTGATTATATCTTAAGCTATCGGTACCAAGCTGTCCCGACAACAAGCCAATAAGATTTGAGTATTTCTAATTACAGTTCCGTACTTTGAAAGGTACCAAATCCATTAAACTTTCCGTCAATGCAAATTAGTTACCAACTTCAAGTTGGATTTCTATGGAACATATCTATTATATTATTATAATGTTTTACGCTCAAACTATGATATTTGATCTCTAGTTTCACCTTTGACATATCTTATTTATGTTGTCGATCTTTGGGAACATCTTTCTTTCAAGGTCAGTTTTGCGTCGTTCGGGCCACGACCCTACGTACAGTAGGAGTCCATGTAAAGACAACTGCGTTGTTTAAGAATTATTCTGGTCAAAGACATCTGTCTACCACAGAGACCATTGTTTGTAAATGACATAAATACAGAACGAATATCTTGTAACATAGTCGAAGGAAGCAGAAGTCATGGTGCGTCCATGATTCGTCATGACCAGTGAATACTCTTGTAAGTTGCCAGTCATTGTGACCAGTAATAAAGTACGTTAAGATCCAACCTTGGTTGTCGTCACAGCTCTACGAGAATCCCCTCAGCTCAGGAAAAGACTCCCTGACCTTTGAACACATTTTTTTCTTAATTATCCCTTTCGATTCCCAACTAAATTGTCTCAAATAGAGTGTCGGGCATTTTTGAAATGTTGCGTATTACAGATTTTATCGCTTTTCAAAGTTGAAAAAGTAGTTTTCCATCCCATATTGACACAAACAAGTCATAAAACCTGAACGAAAAATAATTTCAAAATTCCCCGACAAAGTGTTTGAGAAACGGCTGTTTTCTACGACTCGTGAAAAAGTTACGAAAATTGGACAAAACGCGAAAAGGATGGACTTCAACAAAGCTCTGTTTTTGGCCAAAAGGAAACCTTTAGTTTTCGATTCATTTCACGGTTGACTAAGAAGTCCCGCCTCCAAGAGTAATTCATTAACATTGTCCAATCAGAGCGATTCATTTTGTGTTCAGTCTCGGCCGATTACAAAGTTCAGACGAGCTGCAGAACAGAAAAAGCTATACAGTTTACCGATGCTCGATACTTCTACAGAAACAACATAGCTATAGTGTCGATTCCAGTTTAATTTCAGGAAGAAACACTCTTTTAGGAGTACAGAAAAGTGGCACCACAGATAAAGCAAACAATTAATATCAGGCAGGGAAAACCATTGAAGCGCTGCTCGATCCACACCATGTAAACGGACTGTAGACTGTTTATGTCATTCTAATTTCATCGCGCTGAACCTTAGCTTTTTCTTAAATTTTTTGGTCGATTGAAGATAACAAAACTTTATTGCTTCATTCTTTGTGGACTGTCGGTCTTCGATGATTCTAATTTCTTGGAACTAGAATATAAATCCCTCCAGCCATTGTTTGTCCTATTAAAGAATTTGAAAACAGCTGCCAAATTACTCGCAAACTAAATTAATACAAACTAAATTGTGCTGTTTTTGTCTTTTCTTCTTAAATTTTTAATACGGCACCAAGAACAATCTACTTTTACACTTTTGGGCATTGCATTATAAACGTAGATATCTTTACGAACGAAAAGTAGCGCAGAAAATCAGGTCAGATCACAATTAAATCGAGTTTTTCGTGATGCCATCATTTTCCAACAACTACCAGAATTATGTTCAGCTTACTGTTTTTCTTATATTTTTTATTCCTTTGAATACCTACATCAGATACAAGAGAAACCGCATTTAACACCGCTTACAAACCAAACGCGCATCAGATTGCAAAGAGCATCTAAACAGTAAAAAAAATGGGAGGAAAGGGGATCTCCTTTTCCCCCTAGCTATCAAATATTTTTCTAAAGATAGGAGGTACAATTCACGTTTAATTTAATTCACATTTAATTTAATTTTAAAATCGAATTCAAATCAAAATAATAAAGTAATGTAGGCCTCTCCAGGTGTTAAGAGTTGAAAGCAACAGCAACACGGGTATTCATTGCTGAGCGGGTTTAAACATCGGGGATACGATAGTATTGTCGTAAAAGTACTGGTAATTCCATACGTCGAAATGCGTATTTGTGTTACATCTTGAAAACTCCTTTCCCAACTTTCTTGGCGTTGTCTGTGTCGTTTTTGCTATTTCCATAAATGAACGCATAAGGCCCCGGTCAAACGGTTTCAACGTTGGCTCAACATGGGTAAAACATGCTCTCCAACATGTTTTCAATATCTTTCAAAAACTACTTAATAATTCATGAGTTAATTGGCCAACCAGAGGTCTCAACTTGTACCACGTGCAGTACGTTGAAACCCCGTTAAAGTACTCTCTACGGTACTTTGAAATCTTTTTCTAAGTCCAAGGACTTTGAACTATGAATATTCATAGTTCAAAATCCTTGGACTTAGAAAAGGATTTCAAAGTACTGTAGGCAAATACCTTGAACAAAGGGAGGTCTCACGACCGATCAGTGACTTTCCCACACGATAAAATGTTTCAAGGTACAATACCTGTCTTGATGCATACCAATGCATCTCCAATGTGGGACCAGTTTTGTTGCACACTGCCCCGACACTGCGCATGTTAGTGACGCCAACTATAGCGCCAAACTATAATGTTTTCATCAAATTTCACGCCAGGTTGTAAACACGTAATCCCACGAGAACAAGCGCATAATTGTTAACATTCAATATTTTCATTAACAATGGACGTTTGATTGCTTAAAGTGCACCTAACCCCTTTTGCAATTTTAATACATATGAATCTTTGAAAGGTTTTGAGTACTTCTGCGAAGACATTTTTGGCTTACAGAGAATACTCTATGTTCTGGACTTGTTTGAAATGGTGAAAATTTGACATTTCCTGACCCATGACCGCGTAAGAAAAAGACTGGGTCGATTCTTGATCTTACGTCATCCAGTTCATTCGACTTTGCAATAAATATTTAGCATTTTGTCTAAAATGACTGTTTTCTTTTCTAACAACTCACAGACTGTGTATATTCTCTATATATCGATGTTGTTGTGATAGAGAGGCGCCATTGAGAATAATGCATTATGAGTTGACGTAAGATCCAGAATCGACCCAGGCTTTTTCTTACGCGGTCATGGGTCAGGAAAGGTCAAATTTTTACCATTTCAAACAAGCCTAGAACATAGAGTATTCTCTAGAAGCCAAAAATTTCTTCGCAGAACTACGCAAAACCTTTCAAAGATTCATATGTATAAAAATTTCAAAAAGGGTTAGTTGCACTTTAAGTCAAACAAAGCAACTATATGTAAATACGCAAGTACAACCTTCATGCCTGAAACATCGAAACTCTAAACGCATGAAGTTTTAAAATCGTTGTGTTGTTTATCCCACAACCACAAAACAGGCATGAAATTATTAAGTAGCTTTTTTGAAGTCGTTTTAAATCCAATTCGGACTGGACGGGTTTCAAATTCCTCGCAATTAGTTCAGGCCCTCGGCTGCACCTCGGACTGGTACTGATTGCGCGGACTTTTAAATCCCGTCAAGTCCTCATTGTCGGCTTTGAAACATTACTTCTCAAATTCATTAATAATTCATGAGATAGTCATCCAATGGAGGAACTGTATTTGGTCACATGCATGGGTCTTGATACCGGGTGAAACCCTTGTGTTTGATCATGTTTCCAACCCTAGTGATCAATATTTCTTAATCATCATATTCATGAACCACTAACTAATTACATACTGATAAACTACAAGTAAGGAGCGAAGAAGTAAAGAAATAAAGAATGACATAGAAAGAAAAAGTCTGCCTCCACTGGAGTTCGAACCATGACCCTTCCGACTGCTTGTACTAACTCTTGTCCACTACTCTACTAGTACGCTAGTTGAAATCACTGCCATCAACAAAGAATAATAAGCCATCTATTGAATAATTAGATACAACAGTAAAATGGTAAACAATACTTGCTAATGAAGTTTGAAAAGAAACGTATGTAAATTGTCGGTTTTGCATTCGCATGAGAAGACATGTTTGGAACCCCTGATGAAAGACTCCAATTCGTGTTTGACGCCTTTCAGCAAAGTTTTCAGACCATTTCAAACAGTTTCAAGTTCTGCTTCAACAAATATTGTACCCGCGATGTTGAAACCGTTTGGTTAACAAAGTAAAACAGATTTACATCTATTTCCATATAATTTCTATCGACGGACTATTTGATATTCGGGTAGCCAAGGGCGGTAAGGGTTAAAAAGGGTTAAAAAAACTTAAAAAAACAAAAACATTTATTTGCTAAATGTTTGTGATACTTCATTGATTGTACCTCCTATCTTTAGAAAAATATTTGATAGCTCGGGGGAAAAGGGGCCCACCTCCCCTCCCTTTTTTTACAGTTTAGATGCTCTTTGCAATCTGATCTGATGCACGTTTGGTTCGTAAACGGTGTTAAATGCGGTTTATCTTGTACCTGCTGTAGGTATTTAAAGGAATACAAAATATAAGTAAAACAATAAGCTGAATATAATTCTGGTAGTTGTAGGAAAATGATGGCATCACGAAAAACTCAATTTAATTGTGATCTGACCTGTGACCTGTGACGTGACCTGTGTCGTGACCTGTGTCGTGACCTGTGTCGTGACCTGTGTCGTGACCTGTGTCGTGACCTGTGTCGTGACCTGTGACGTGACCTGTGACGTGACCTGTGACGTGACCTGTGACGTGACCTGTGACGTGACCTGTGACATGACCTGTGACCTGACCTGTGACCTGACCTGTGATCTGACCTGTGATCTGTACTTTAAACCTGCCGCAGAAAATAACAGGATAGTGAGAATGAAATAACATGACCAGTGAATGACGGAGCTGTCAATCATTTAGCGCGCCTTTTTTAGCATTTTAAAGGCTTTAAAAATGATATTTGCATTGGAGTTTTTTTGTGATGCCAGATTAGGGCTTTTAGATTTAGAATTTAAAACGTATTTTTCGAAACTTTTCCATTTCGAACCTTTATATTTAAATGACATAAACTTACGAAAAAACATTAATGATTAACCTTTTTAGCCTTTAACAACCAACACTGGATAATTATATTTTCATCCTGATATCTCTTAAATGTAAAGGTTAGGCAACATGTATTGTTGTGATCTCATTTAGTTTTGAGCTTTCTGTCTTGATATGGAAGAAACGTAAATTCTAACATATTCCCAGCTTTTCAAAGAGAAACAACCAGAATTTACCAGAAATGGGTATATCTATAATGCATTGTTCCACGCTATATTAGCCATATTCAAGAGCCCATAACCAAGAGCGTCCATATCTCATATTTAGATGCTACGGCGTTTTCACAAGTTGGGCTATTTTTAGATTATTTTTCCCGCCAATTAGCGGGTTACACCCGTGGCGGAACAAAATATGCTTTCAGCTGTTGTTTGTAAATCCCATAAACATCGGACGCGATTTCTTTATCTAGTACTTATAATGTTCATTAATAGTTCATAAGGGTACTAGCCAATCCAGAGCCAGCATTCGGGTCACGTGGATGCACTGTAAACCCCATACAGGATTCTAGTTAGCCATTTGTATTCTGTATCAATGATATATGATACAGAATACTAATAATCCCTATTAGTAGTCTGTATCAAATGATACAGAGTACTAACTATAAGCCAACTAGAATCCTGTATGGAATGATACAGGATACTAACATGCTAGCGTTAGTATGAGGAGGTATCACGACCGATCACTGACTTCCCCTATCCCGGGCCGGATGAAATGACAAAGTACATACGCTCTCTTGTTGCATACACACTATGGCCTTGTGCACGGAGTTGGTGTACACGAGCGTAACATAAAATTGTATCGCTACGTTTTATTACTTTTCTCAAAATCTAAACATCCTTTAACCCTAGGACTTCAGACAATAAAACTTCAGTATAGGTGCACAGAAACACGAGCAAAAAAACTTTTGAAAACGGTTTTATTTGAAAAAAAAACGAGTTTGTTCGAATTCTATCGGAAAAGGTTCGTCATTTTCCATTCCATTCTGTTCAGCCTAAAAAAATATTAAGAAACTAAAGGGGTGTTTTTATGATACCGGAATGAGTTTCATTCCGGATCGACTTTCATTCCGGTATGAGTTTCATTCCGTATTCACATGCAAGTCAGTGCAAGGAATGAAAATCAGACTGATGTGGAGCCCTCGCTATCGAAAACCAGCGTGAATACAAAAAGGGTAAACATAGCTGGAGTAAAAGACAAATACGCATGCGTTACCCGCCCTGTCTGCTCGGTCACTTGATTTCGTTCCGGAACGAAAGTGATACCGCGTATACATATGATACCGGTACAGATCTCATACTGGAATTACACTTTCGATCCGGTACAAGGACCAGAGTGAACTCATTCCAGAATGACTTCAGTTTCGTTCGGGTATCATGTAACCAGATACAGAGCGACAAGGGCAACCGGAGTGAAACTCGTTCCGGTATCATGTAAACACCCCCTAAGCTCGGTGTACATAAAGACTGCGAGCCCGTTCGACCCCGTGGGAATTCTTCAATTGGATGTTGTAAACAACTCAATTAAGTATTGTGACATCACAGACAATTTAGATTGGCATGTGCAAAACATCAACTCACTGAAAGTGAAAGGTCTTTCTTGGAGTTACCACATATTTCTTGGTTTCTAGTGTGCTGGAGTTTAACTTGGATTAACGTCATCGCATTATGAATTAAGACGGTCGATCTGTGTACATTTTAAGGCTGATTTCCATCGGATCACTAAGATAGCAAAATTTGCATAAAGCAATAATAAAATTTCTGACAAAGCCGAAAGAGACTATAGTAATAAAAAAACATTCATTTGTTGAATATTCATTTAAGTCATAATCTTGTTATTCAACGTTAACACTCATATTTAAGTATTACAATGGATAGTTTCGCACTGATATAAATATATGTATTGGCAAAGTGATAGCAAAAAGTGCAAAAAAGGCAAAAAGTGCGCGATCTGCGCGATTTGCGCGATTTGCATGATTTGCAAAATGGAGACTGTGCTTATCGGAAGGCACGATTTTCGCGATGAAAATTCACTCTGAAATTGAGAGGTTTTGTTACGCGGCTTTCACGTTTTTTTTCTGTTGAGAACGGTTGATATTTTTATTCTCAGCGCCACGTTCTTCTCTCTTTCGAAGATAAATATTCACATTCGAGAAACTACATCAAACTAAGGTCAGAGGTGTGGGAATTTAATAACATTCAATTAAATAACGACAAAGTTGCAATTCTAAAACAATTCTAAAACAAATTTTGGTCTAAATTTTGTCCATTTTCGCCTTGTACACCAACTTCATGCGCGAGACACTGCTCTTCGATGTGGGACATGTTTTTGTGACAAACGTATTCATCCCACATCGATAGCAAGGTGGGGCAATCAAAGCTTAAAATGTTATGTGGTGCATATCATAAGTACTTTAAAAGCGGCTCGCCATTGTATATCCGATACAACATCGCCACTCATATTGTAAATAGTACATATTAGCCATATTATTTTTCCGCGCCATATTAACACATATATTCCCTGCTTTTCAAAGAGAAAAACTCATAACTTTTCAAAGAGAAATACCAGAAACGGGTATATCTATAATGTATTTGTCGACGCCATATTAGCTCAAAAGTTAGCCCTGTCGTGCATGTAGAGAATAACGCTCATGTCTCAACACGCACTTTTAGAGCCAAAATAACTATAACCAACTAATTATGCGTTTCATTGCGAAATTATTCAAATTTGAAGAAGAAATAGCGTTCACAAAATGTAGCCAAAAAGGAACAAAAGACGATGTAAATATCTCCGTGATGATGAATTATAAAAGAAAATGTTCACCATGACCCAATAGCGCCGCAAAAAAGATCACCATTCTTCTGTTCCTAAAAACTCTGCAGTAAAGTAGAAAATTTCATTTATTTCTGGGTGAAACGGCGTAAGGTACGTGGCTGCGTGTTTAACTTTTGCATATCACCAACTCTGAAAATTTGTCACGGCCATATCATTAGATATAATTGAGGTGTTTGTAGAGGCAGGTTCAAGGGTTTGGACGTCAGATTGCGCTGAAATGTATTCAGCTGTACCAAATTGGGTGTTGGTTGCTGAGTCACACACACACCCTTCTGTACAGTGCCAATGCTATCATGACTTTATAACCATGCGCACTAATGGAGAGCATTTGAGACAACGTTTTGGAGGATGGCCGTGAAAGTGTAGATAAGGTCAAATATTTTTATCATTAATATCGATTCTAAATCAAGTGAATAGTTTAATAGTAGAATATTTCTCGATTTGAGTGTTGCATCCATGAGTTATATTTATAATATATTCAAGCCGGTGACGTAAATTCAGTCTTCATTTATTATACAAAAACATACTGGTACAGATAATGATCTTTTGTAAACATCTATGTTATATTTGAAGGTTATATCAGTGATTCTACCAAATATTTTGTCAAAATCAGTAAATGGTTTCATTCACATGGAAAAAGAAATGAAAATAAATTCCCAAATTTACGTCACATCATTAGCATATTGGAAATAGAAACCCCTATAACTCATAGACGCAACACTCAAATCAAGAAATATTTTACTATTGAACTATTCACTTGATGTAGCATCGATATTAATGATAAAAATATTTGACCTTATATACACTTTAAGTTTTACTAGTGATGATAAAATCACGAGTGCATGGCCATTGATTAACCCTTACTTATAGCTTACCTTGTGTGGTACAAGCACCTATCAGATTGATGATATTTGGATGATACCCGATGCCACTCATGATCTCAAGCTCGCTGTGGAGATCCCTGCGATCACTGGCAGAGGCATTACCTGTAAGAGATGGAATTGGAAGTTAAATCAACATGATCTGTAAATACTAGTTATGCAATGGTTTTGAGTGGTATTCATGGTTGCATTCAATCCCCAGATATTTAAATGACAAAGCCGTGGCGACCATGTTGAAGGACATAACAAAAGATGCTAACGACGAATACTTTGTAAACGTCCTCCAACATGGCAGCGATGACGTCACGTGCAACCCAGCAATACAATTGAATATCCAACGCGCCAATTGTATGCATAAGGTTTCCAAAGAACAGTAAAGTGTGACGCGAGGTGAGACGGGAAGAAAGTTTGAACAACGCCGAATATTGCTGGTTGATAATCCATCCTCAGAGGTTGATCTAACAAGAGAAACCAAGGTCAACGAAGATGGCGGCGATCTTTTGTTAACGTTCAACGAAGATGGCGGAGATGACGTCACGTGAAAACAAGAAATATATACAATGGCAATCAAGCTCTCTGATGGAATGGGATAATGTTCTGTATCAATAAAACTAGAAATAACCGTAGGTCAAAAAGTTCGACCAATGAAACCCGAAAAAGAAATAAATGAATATGTAGAACAAAATATAGCCTGCAAACACTCCCCTCCCTTCCCCCTCCTGCAAGAGCCTATTCACAGGCTAAAAATATACTTGTTTTGTGCGATGATATTTTCTAATGTGGTTTTGGTTTGAACATATTAAAAATCAGTTGGGACTTGAGATGACGCACACATGTCAATTAATTTCGACGATAGAGGTAATCGGCTAACTCTGTTGCTACCCAATTCACATCATGTGACGTAAACAGATGCTACTCTGGGGAACTGTTCCTTTTTCATTCTATAAATCATAATTAATTTTCAAAGAGTCAATTCTCCAGAGTAACGTCTGTTTACGTCACATGATCTGAATTGGGTGGCAACAGAGTTAGCCAATTACCTCTATTTCGGTAACAAACTCAGCTTAGATTTCACTTTATTCCTTATCGCCTTCCTTCTCATTGAATGATTGAACTAAATATTATTTTGGTGTGGTAGCTGAACTTTCACTGATATATCCTTTGGATTTGTATTCATTTAAAAGAGCAAGATAAGTATTTTTTGTTACTTTTTTGTTATGATTTTAAAAGCATAATGTATGAACACAATCCATCAGAGCTTCAATCACTTGGGTGGATTAGCGAGAACATTAGTGAGTCGATCTAAAACAACTTTTGTAAGTAAACAACAATGTCGATATTATATTTGCTATACCAAGAACACACTAGGGTCGAAATAGTTCTCTAAATCAAATCGAAAACTTCCAAACTTGATAAATCTTCGTTTGTCCCATAGTGAACTTTGATAGAGAAACAGAAGAGTTTCTTGATGATCGTGGCTACGCCATTGTTAATTGGACCCCAGAAAGACTTTGTTGATGAATAGGACATTTCCACGATGACATCATTTGACTACAACTACCATAATTCTGTGCGCGGATTCTTTTATTCCTTTAATGTGGACCATTCTCTTGGTATTCTCAAAGGAGTTAAATCTGAATAACAAAAATAACCCAAAAGGATTCTGGTAGTTGTAGTCAAATGACGCCATCATGCAAATGTCCTATTGTGCTCGCTCATCATTGTACGAATCAGTGAAAGTTGAAGGGGATTTACCGAAGACAGTGATTCCGAAAAGGAAGAAAACTATTGATAATCTTCCCAATCTTCTTCAACGCAAACATTCTAGGAGTAGAGCTAGAGAGATTTATGTTGACCGAAGCACAAGTGATCAGGTCACGTCCACCGGGCAAACACACACGAATGTTCACATGGTTATAAGAACATCATTCCTGCCCTATCATATATACTAACTGTTCACGTGTACATGTCCAAAGGTGGTTGTAAGAACAATGGAACATCTTACGCGCCCGCGAAAGAGACTAATACGCATCCAGTGGTCCATACAGTCTTTTTCCTCTCTGATAGATTGCTCCCAGTCCGCTCGCTAGTACTTGCTTCCTGGTCACAAATACTCACTTATGTCGGGCAATGTCACCATATTTTTAATGTTGTTTTATTTTGAAGATCAGCTGTAGCTGTATGTACGTCTGTATAAAGTATATACACCTATTTCAGCAAAGGTTGTCTCGGTGAAACGACATGCGACATTCCCAGACCGCAATGGATTGTGGTTATAACTGTGCAGCTGTGCGAAACGAATAAACTACAGTGTAATTCGGAAAATCAATATGCAGTCCCTGGTGGAAAACCTGGACAGGATCCCGAGTAGGATCCTATAGGATCCTGTACAGGGCCCTACAGGATCTTGTACAGGATCCTACAGGATCTTGTAGGATCTTGTACAGGATTCTACAGAATCCTGGCCTTAATTCCTGGGGTTATCCTGTAGGATTCTGGGCAATTCCTGTAGGATCCTGGGGTAATCCTGTAGGATTTTGGGCAATTCATGTAGGATCATGGGGTAATCCTGTAGGATTTTGGGCAATTACTGTAGGATCCTGGGCTATCGCTTGATAGGATCCAAAGCAATTCCTGTAGGATCCTGCGCTATTCCTATAGGATCCTGTGCTATTCCTGTAGGATCCTGGGCTATTCCTGTAGGATCCTGGGCTATTCCTGTAGGATCCTTACACCCAAATCGTATACCATATTTGTTGTTACAGTATGTGCTTCCGCTTCCTGTCCGTGCCATATTTGGCACTAGCCATATTTGGAATAAAGTTGTTGTTTGGTTCATAATGGCGGGTCGTGTGGTCGCTTCGTGAAACATGGTGTCGAATTGCTTTTCCTTTCAACTTATATAAAGGCAAGCGAAATTTAGCAGTTGAGAGTAAACTTGGAAACAAAACCTATCAAAAAATGTCAGATTCAGAGGAATCAAATACACCAGAACAACCAGCTAAGCCAAGTCAGCCAGCACATGGAGGAGCACATGGCCTGCAAAACTTCAAGATCCCACAGAATTTTCCAGTTCCCGGGCCCATGGAATGTCGAGGTGACCTCACATCGAATTGGAAGTTTTTTCGACAGCAGTGGGACGATTATGAAGTCGCAACTGGAACAATTCAGCAAACTCAGAAGGTTAGAGTAGCGACGCTAAGGTCAGTCATGGGAAAGCAATGTTTGCAAATACTTAGAAATCTAAGTCTGACCCCTGCGCAGCAAGGAAGCGTAGAAACCTGCCTTAATGAGTTAGACCACAAAAAAACGTTGTATACGAACGGTATCGCTTTAACAGCTGTGTACAACTGCAAAATGAAAGTGTGGACGAATACATAAACAAGCTAAGACACCTAGCATGCCACTGGTGTCCTATGAAAGCTGTGAGCAGCTGGGATTACTGAAATTAGACATAGATGTAGTGCAAGAAATATATAAGGTAGACAGTGACAGAAATCACCCCATCACCAAAGAGGCAGTTCTCAAAAAATACAAAGATGTGTTTGAGGGACTTGGGCACATAGGGGACTCTACTTTTATAGTGGATAGCAGCGTAAAACCAGTGCAGCATACACCTCGTCGCATTCCTGTTACTCTCCAGGGTGAAGTAAAGTTGAAAATAGCCGAGTTAGAAAAGAAAGGCATTATTGAGAACGTATCTCAGCCAACAGAGTGGATCAGTAGTATGGTCATTATAGCTAAACCAGGGGAAAAAATAAGAATCTGTTTAGATCCTCGAGATCTCAATCGAGCAGTATTGCGCCCGAAGTATCAGATGCCCACATTGGAGGAAGTATTGCCTAAACTAGCTAAAGCTAAGCTGTTTAGCACATTAGATGCAAAGGATGGGTTTTATCAGATAGGGCTAGATGAAGAAAGTAGTCTTAAAACTACTTTCTGGACCCCATTTGGACGATATCGTTACTTGCGTATGCCGTTTGGAATAAGTCTAGCACCAGAGGAATTTGAATGCAAGCTTCACGAGAAGCTAGATGATCTCCCAGGTATAGAGGTTCTGCGCGATGATGTATTAGTTGTAGGGTACGGAGACACCCAAGAGGAGGCCGAGAGAAACCACGATGACAACCTGGTTAGGCTGTTAGACAGAGCAAGAGAGGTTAAGCTAAAACTCAACAAAGCCAAGATGAACCTGAAGAAAAGTGAAGTAAAGTTTATGGGGCACATCATCACAAAAGAGGGACTTAGACCAGACCCAGCAAAGATCTTAGCAGTAGAGGAGATGCCAAGGCCTACATGCAAGAAGGAGATGTCAAGCCTCCTCGGATTTGTAAATTATTTGTCTAAGTTTCTGCCGAGACTCTCTGATGTAGCTCAGCCACTGCGTGATCTGACATCCAAAGACGCACAGTTCATATGGTCACACCAGCACGAACGGGCCTTCAAGGAAATCAAGCAGCTAGCCATAAACCACCCAATATTAAGGTTCTATGATGTTGAAGGTGAGGTTACCCTGCAGTGCGATGCAAGTGAGCGTGGACTTGGTGCCACATTACTACAGCATGGGCAGCCAGTAGCATTCGCATCATGTACACTATCACCAACACAAAGAAATTATGCGCAAATAGAGAAAGAGTGCCTAGCCATTGTGTTCGGTTGAGAACGCTTTAACCAATATCTCGCCAGAAAGGATCGAGTTACAGTAGAAAGTGATCACAAGCCATTGCAGGCAATCTTCAAGAAGTCCATTCTTGCTGCGCCCAGCAGGTTACAGTGGATGCTGTTGAGGCTGCAAAGATACAACCTGGATGTGCAGTACAAACCAGGAAGCCAGATGTTTATAGCTGATCACTTGTCTAGAGCTTCAATGAGCAAGATAGAAGAGGAACAAGAAGAATTTGAAGTGTTCGCTATTGAACTTGAGGGTACAAGCCCCTTTGACCAGATCAAAGTGAAACCAGAAAGACTTGCACAGCTACAGAAATGTACAGGTCAGGATCCAGTACTGCAGACACTCAAGGATACAGTACTTGCAGGATGGCCCCAGCACAGAGATCATGCTCCAGTGCACGTACGTGACTACTGGAACTACAGAGAAGAAATCTCTATTCATAATGGGGTACTCTTCAAGAGCAACAGAGTAATCATCCCAAGGGTAATGAGAGCAGAGATTCTACTAAGAATTCATTCGAGTCATCTGGGTATCGAGTCCTGCTTGCGAAAGGCAAGGGATATTGTCTTCTGGCCGGGTATGAGCAGCGACGTCAAGGAGACAGTGACGAACTGTGCTCTGTGTGCAGAGTTCCAGGCACAGAACACAAAGCAGCCTATGCAGACACATATGATCCCAGATAGACCATGGAACAGAGTTCGAGCTGATCTTTTCATACTCCATGGCAGAGAATACATCACACTAGTAGACTACTACTCTGACTTCATAGAGGTTGGTGAGCTGCCGGATACTACTTCAAGTTCAGTGATACAGTTCCTGAAAGAGCAGTTCAGCAGACATGGAATCCCAGACACTCTGGTCACCGATAATGGACCACAGCTAACAAGCCATGAGTTTCACCAGTTCACTATAGATTGGGACTTTGAGCATGTATCCTCATCGCCGCATTATCCAAAATCTAACGGAAAGGCAGAATCCTCAGTAAAGATAGCAAAGAGCCTGTTTAAGAAAGCCCTGAAAGATGACAGAGATCCATGGCTGGCCCTGTTAAATTACCGTAACACACCAACAGAAGGACTACAGTCAAGTCCTGCTCAGAGACTAATGTCACGAAGAACAATAGCGTTACTGCCAACAGCCACCAGCCTACTACAACCTAAAGTGGTAGAAGGAGTTGAAGAAAAAATTAAGCTCAAGAAACAGAAGGCAAAGTTCTACCATGACCGAACAGCCAAGATTCTACCTGAACTAGAGGTCGGTCAGGAGGTTAGAGTAGCACCACTCCAAAGAAACCAGCCATGGAAGATGGGCAGGTGTGTGGAGAAACTGTCAGACAGATCGCACCTCATAGAGATAGGCAAGGAGACGGTCAGGAGAAACAGACAGTTTATAAGGCCAATGAGGCCATCTGTCAAGCCAGATGATTCAGAAGCAGTTTGTTACACTCCTAGTCAGCCAGACGAAGAGACTCCCAGCTTGGAGAAAGAAACAATTCCACAGGGCAAGAGCAGTAATAGTCCAGCTATGCAGCCGACGAGAATAACAACAGTGCCTGTTAGCACTACGCAGACTACGAGAATACCAACAGTGCCTGTTAGCACTCCCAGGTTGCAAAGGACCAGAACGCGAATTGTCAGACCACCCATCAGATACCAAGTCTGAGATGATGGTGACGTTATTTTTGTTTATCTTACATCATTAGTTATGAACACTGCAGTAATAAGAGTCACTTGGAGATAGATGCATTATTTTGTTTACATGTTCACTTTAATCAGTAGCTCACATTATTCAACAGTGTTTTCTATTATAGATAGAAACATGCATGTAAGTGAGTTACATGTATCATTACAATTGCCAGACAGTGAAATACTCCTATTTCTATAAATAAGTTAAAACTATTCATTTACAAACTGTACATTGCAGTTCGAGTTATATATACAATACATATGACTCATTTATGTGTATTAAAGTCCAATTCAAAAATGTCATTCTACTAGTCTAAGTCTTGATGGTTCCGATAAGATAACTAAATTAGTCTGACTATTTGCTAATTAAAGTAAATGTCCCCTAAATTAGAGGGTAAGACCTCAACTCTAAAACCCTTAACATGTTATTGGACTCCGTTTGGTGGCACGCCGGGCCACACTATAAAGAAGTTATTGCTTAGTGAATCAAAATTACAGAGTTAAGACTTAATAATATATGTAACAAAAACTGCATCTCGTGGAAAATGTAGGAATAAATATTGTACTGCTGACAGGACTTCAATGACTTTTGCGATGAAATTTGAGCTTTTGAATCTGACTAGATAGATTCTTAAAACATGCTCAAATTGCTGTCAAAAATAAATAAAAACTGATTAATAAATACCTGCATCAGTACATATTTCTAATGGTTTTGTGTGAAAAATAATATCTATATTAAAGGGGTTGTGTCACGGTAGTCATGAGAGGCATTTGTAATGATCTCCTTAACAATCTCCTGACAGGTTTGTACATAATGTAGCATGAAAGGATTAAGTTGGAGCAAGAATAAAAAAAAAATTCAAACATGGACAATTTTTGTGAAAATCTAAAAACCACTGAATGTGCTTGGAATGCACACAGTTATTTTCAGCAATTTTGAAATGAACTGAGGAACTTTGCGCATATGTGGAGTGGTTAAAATGAAAGCAAAAATGACTAACAAATTGTATGTAAAGAGAATGACTACCGGTATATACAGGTGCCTTTAAAATCTAGCTTAGGTTTAGGCAAAAAGTAACAGGGTTAATGATGAATGTTCCATGCCATTCTAACTTTTAGTTTATTACATATAGCTATAAGTTTTACAAACTATACAGTTTTAACAACAAATGATTCTGATCTTCACTCACTACTTGGCAGTAAACGTTTCCCTGATTAGCTTACATTGTTGGTGATGATTTCAAGAATGAACCCTTTAGCCCCAAAGGTAATCAAAACTAGGGAAGCAGGCAGATCATGACTGGAGTTGATCAAAATGTATCCAAATGTAAAGAGAAAAGAATTTGGATGTGACTTTTGGGGCTGAAAGGGTTAAAAACTTTGTCCTTCATCTTTAATCCAAAGCCTGTAAAAACAATTACAGTATAACTACAATAAGAATTACGAGTTTAGATGAGTACTGTGGTGTATAAAGTCCCGTGCGGTTTGCCATCCGGAAACTGGAAAGCGACAAATATTTTTCTACATCCAACTTCCATTTCTACCAAAATGATTTCGGTTTTGTGGCTGAATGTATTGAATAGGGTATTGAGAAGCACTCCAACATCAAACAGTTTAGAATGATAAAATTTGAAAAGGGTTAAACAAGACCTGGGACCTTGTCGTTCCAAAACAAAAATGTCGATTAGAATCGTAAACTACACTTGACCTCTTGGAAGCTTTCATAAATAGTTTCTTCAAATATATCTTGGAATATATTGAAGTACAACTGACTACAGCAGTACAGGGCTCCAACTACATTTATAGGATGTATTATGTATAGCAACTTTAGTGTGAGCAACAAGCCAACATGTACAAATAAAATTTAACGAAACAAACATAAACTTATTTTCTGCTTACCTACATGTACTGCACAAATTCATCATCTGATGAATACTTGGCGTTGAAATGCTGTTTAAATGACCTTCTAAGCGAATTTTAACTTCACCAACGAACCGAACACGGAGAAACGTATGGATAGACTTGGTTCTAGGCCACTCTAGGTTGCAGCACAGGCAGCCCAAGCCCAAAATGATTATAGAATTGCCTCAAACCAAAAATAAACACATCAGTGATTAACAGGAACAACTTCTTAACACGCAGGTAATATTTAATGACTTTCTTTCCTGTTTTACTACAGTTTCAGATTTTTTCTAAAAAATTCCATACGTTCCTTGTAAAAATCATTAGCTTGGACTGCCTGTCGTTAAAGTGGAACTTCACATCTTCCATGTTTATATTCAAATTTGTCAATGAAAGTACACGTTTTTAAGGGGCTGGATGAAAATATTTTGCTTAATTCAACAATGGGAATTTTCTTTTTGGACACGCCAGCCAAATCGGTGTGTAATATCAAGTCTTATTTTAGGTCTAAAACAACCAGGAGAAGATTGTTTTGTTATAGGGGGGGGGGGGGGGGCTGGCTGGTGGAAAAAGGGGATGGGTCGCCATAGTAAGATAGAGGGGGAATTATTGGGGGGAGGGGTCATCAAATATTGGACATGACATTGTTCAGTTAATTCTTATAAGGATTCTGTTCCTAGAAAGATAATATATTTTTTCAGGAATTTCCTACATCATAGAATTCAATTCCTATAGGATGCTACTCAGATTCTTATTCCTATTATGTAGGATCCTATTCAATTAGGTGTTGTGCCTACATGTATGTAGGATCCTGATATAGGATCCTATTTACGATGCTGTTCCTTAATGTATAGGATCCTATGTAGGATCCTTTTCAGGATCCTATTCAAGATGATGTTTCTATGTAGGATCCTATTCAGGATCCTATTCAATGTACTGTTTCTATGTAGGATCCTTCAGGATCCTCTATAGGATTGTATGTAGGATCCTTTTCAGGATCCTATTCAAGATGAGGTTCATATCTAGGATCCTACTCAGGATCCTATGTAGGATCCTATTCAGGATCATATTTATTCGAGATCCTATTCCTACATAAGATCCTATTCAGGATCTTGTTCCTACATAGGATCCTATTCAGGATCCTGTCCCTGTGTAGGATCCTACAGGATCCTGTCCAGGTTTTCCACCAGGGGTACGGTAGACCATTAATTTTCGTCTTTAAGTGCCTACAACCCTTCTTGCAAGTTTTATAGCTATGAACCTTCGAAATGTTTTGAACACTTCTGTGAAGAAAGTTTTGGCTTACAGAAAATACTCAATGTTCTAGGCTTGTTTGAAATCGTGTAAATTTGACCTTTCCTTACCCATGATCACGTAAGAAAAAGCCTGGGTCGATTCCTGTCTAGACGTCATCTCATTAATGCATTATTCTCCATGGCGCCTTTCTATCACAACAACATCGATTTATAGAGAATATACATAGTTTGTCAGTTGATAGTAAATAAATGTCATTTTAGTCAACATGTTTTCAATAATTCTTCAAATTATTGCAAAGTCGAATTAATTATATGACGTCTTACTGGAATCGACCCAGGCTTTTACTTACGCGGTCATGGGTCTGGAAAGGTCAAATTTACACGATTTTAAACAAGCGTAGAACAAAGTATTCACTGAAAACCAAACTTTCTCAGTTCACAGAAGTACTCAAAACTTTTCGGAGGTTCATAGCTATAAAAAATTGCAAGAGGAGATATAGGCACTTTAAGTGTTGATCCAAAAACAAATGAATTCACCAGACTTTCAGCTTCAACCACAATCCATTTCGGCCTGGGAATGTCGCGCTTTGTCGTTTTCCGGGACAACCTTTTTTGAAATAGGTGTATATAGTCAAGACTATAAGCGGAGCTCTAATTAGAACATGGTCACACCCACTCGACCAATCAGCGTTCCCCATTTCAGCTGTCTAAATCTCATAGTTAAGTAATTAGTATTCTCTACATAGAGAATAGTAAAAAGGCTATGAAATAATAGAAAACAATAGCCTTATTAGTATTCTCTATATAGAGAATACTAATTAGTCTAGACCCTGTATATTATTTCGAAATGTTCAGAGTTTCTTACAGTAGTTGCCAATAATTTCAGAAAAAAAATGTCTCGTGCATGTGACCAAATTATAAGACACTCGAGTTCTATGTGATTTAGAGTGCCTCGCATTTTAGATAGAAAACCCAATCGCGCTAGAGGTAGTTTCGGCTCGCCTGTTTAGAGTGCATCGCGCAGAATCAATGGACATATCCAGTTCTGAATATAATTAAGTCCCCGTAAGTACCTGAACGATTGCCCAGTTAATGAGGGGCGGGAGATTCAAATACAAAGAAAATGACGAAAACGCTTCCACTAGCTTACGTTTGAAGCGCTCTCGCAGCTTCATTTTTGAGAGAAAAAATCATTTTCAATCGGCTTTTTAAAGCTAAAGGTCACATAAATCAGTAGAGCCATTGACCTCAGTTGTATCTTTCAAAAACCCATGTACCTTAGCCTTCTGAATCTAAGCGAGTTTTGACCGAATTTTGTATGGATGACTGCTCAGTCCAATATTCAGGTCTCGATTTCTACTGAAATATAAGACGCACAAGTCATTTTCAATCGGCTTCTTGTAGACCCTAAAATAAGCTTTCAAATGATTCTTCAAGCTTCCCAAACGGTTAGAAAAAACCCTGTACCTTGGATAAAAAACTGTAAAAAGTTAAACTAAAACGGCATTTCGTGCCACTTATGATAATGTTCGTAGAAGCGGATTTGTCTATTGTCAATTATCAAGTAGCGTGGTGTTGAGTCCCATGGGAGGTGATTAAGATCCTGAAAGCGAAGCGGGAACTTTAAAGCAAGCTAAATATATCAACTGCATTTTAGTTGCTTGGATACCAGTTTTATTAGCAAAAGAAAAGAGAAGCTCAACATTATTAACATTCTGATTCTAAAAGTCTATCATGGCTGATAATAATATCGCAGCTCCGTTTCAAGATTGCACTTTTCCCGAGCCTGTTCATCCGCCTTTGCTTTAAAGATATATAAGTTCCTGCAGCTCTTTAAACGAACGAGGGAAATACACAAAACTGCGCAGTTATGACGTATATAAATCCATAGTTCAGCAGTTAGCACATGAGTAAACTTTTAAGCAAACGACTTTCGTACTTCTTGAGTAAAGAGATTTGGAATCCCAGTCTTTAAGGGAATTGTTTGTGTTATAAAACACCGATCTTTGTGAATTGGAGCGGAATTATCCCCAATTTATCGAGCCTATACTATACTCAGTTCAGTTTCATTGGGTGATTTTGTTTGACTTCTAGGACAGGAATAAGCTTGAATAACATCTCATTTTAAAGCTACGTATACATCTTCCAAGAATCTGTATTCAGACTTATTTGCGACGCGATTTGAAAACGACTGGGAGAAAATTGAGAACGGCTTGGAACACTGCTAGCCGTTTTGCCGACAGGCTTTTTTACCGCTTCGGCAACTAGCTCAGTTAAACTTTCTTTGTGGGTGATTTTGTTTGACTTCTAGGATACGGATAAGCTTGAATAACATCTCACTATAAAGCTACATCTTCCAAAAATCTGTATTCAGACTTATTTGCGATGCGATTTGAACACGATTGGTAGAAAATTGAGAAAGAGTTGGAACACTGTTTGCCGTTTTGCGGAGTGGCTTTTTCCCCGTTTCGACGTGACTCATGCATGAACACAGCTTGCTCAGTTTCTTTGTGGGTGATTTTGTGGATCCGATTTTGTTTGACTTCTAGGGCACGGATAAGCTTGAATAACATCTCATTTTAAAGCTACAACTTCCTAGAATCTGTATTTAGACTTATATGCGATGCGATGTGAACACACTGTGAAAAAATTGAGAGCATGAGGTTTAAGCCAGGGGCTTTGTCGTTTTGCATGAGGATAAACTATTGTTTCGCTCTTTCATTCCATTGACGAGAACTTCTATTGAATTGACTTGCACACTTGAGATCGGCTTGGGACTAGCAACACCCAAAGCTCGTTCCATTTGAGATCGGCTAGGGACAAGCAACTCCCAAAGCTCATTTATTTAAACCAATCGTAGGGCAATCCTTTAACTTATTAATATTATAATTAGCTGACCTTAATGTATTCCAAAATCTCGAAGTGTCCCTCTAACAAAGCCCATTCTGGGCGATGGGCATGTAACGGTTATTGAAAGAGAATAGCGAAAAGAAAGATAAACAATTATAAGTTGCAAAACATGGGAATATGATAAGACTACATGCAAGCGACACACTACGTAACCAACGCTTCCGAGTGATTTATGAAAATATATATTGTTTTTGCACACCATCAGATAACCTCGCCATGATTGTGTAGCAAGGGAGAACAGTACTGAAGTTATTCTCGGGTCTCAAATAAAGGAATTTCACGTGATTTATATTAGCCAATGATCTGCTTGTATTGTTTACTAAACGCGAAGTTTGAATATTTAAATGTCATAACTTATGATTATGATTGTTCAGCCTAAATATACAAAACCAGCAAAACCAACAACAAAGTACGGTCAACTGCTCGTTACAGTGAATATCTTCAGTTTCATAGCAGGAAAGCCGGTATCAGTCAACCAGAACCCATCAATTGTTCCCCAATTTTGAAAAGGGGCTCACCTTTTAACATCTTGACAGCGCATGGCGTTTCACGGTCTTCTTCTTTCAGATGTCCCTTTACTACAACGCCGAAATGTCCGGCGCCAAGCTGAGTTCCCAGGACGAGGTCACTACGTCTTATCTCCCTCCAACGGAATGTGACGGTTTTGAAGTTTTCATATAATTCGCACTGAAAGAATTAAACATGGGTGTGTGAGTCATATCTATACTGAACTTTGATGTTTCGTTAATATGTTTTTCCAAGATAAATTTCCATATATGAATAGGCAAAATATTTAGTATCATCAATTTGTTTATGTCTTTGTCTTTTATCTGGATCAGTGTCGATTTTATGATTATTGGCTCTCGTCTGTAGCCTTTGACGAAAACCAATAATCATAAACTAAGTATTGGCAGCATTAAGACTTAACTTATTTGCATTTTGACTTAGCAAAACCTTTAATCTTAGCTATTTTTTTGTGTAAACCAAAGGTTTCTTCAAGTGCAATACCAAGATTTGTGTCCTTTCTAAAGCTGAGAGGTGTTTCACGGGCTTTGGACGGGAATTTATCACATATTATGCGACATGCGACATGCTCATGCTGACTATAAAGACAACAGCTTGTAAATGTAAGTAGCCGCTAAACTGAACATGATCAGTTTTATACCAATTTACTGTGGTTGTGTTGTTATTTATTGTTATTAACCTCTCGAAAGTATAGTAGAAATGACCCCATTTCTCAGTTCTCTGATCTGACAGGGTCCTATTAAAATATTATATGCACATTAAAAAAAACCTACCCATACTAAATCCCAATCATTCATAGAACAATCATTCATAGAACATAATGGAGAATATATTTGAAAAGTCACCACTTTACTCAAAAATAAAACTACATGCAGATCTAGATAGATGTCTATTTCACGTTTAAAACAACACATCCCTAAATATTCACAAGGGATAGCTATTATCTAGAGGAAAAGTTACCTAAAAGGACCGACGTTCGAGGTATTTAAGTGTCTTATTTCATACTTGACGAGGTTTTCGCAAAATTTTCATTGATGTAGCTCTTTTTAGGTAGATTTTGGGTGAGTACCAAGACGGAAAAAAGGTTCTAAATCATTATAGGGATATTTAGTAAGTTTGCCTGAAGCCAAGGTGAATGAATTCCTTGGAGAAAATAATAAAACAAATTCCTTAATGCAAGCGAAATTCAGTGAATAAGCTAGAAACAACAAAATATCGTTGAATTATATCGAATTGCTCGTTATAAATGCAAGGGATATATGAGAAAAGTTCCCGGGATGTATCTGGATACATCCCGGGAACTTTTCTCATACATCCCTTGCATTTATATTGGGGGTATGTATGGAAAAGAAAGCCTCGTGAATAACAAAGAAAACCGTGTCAAGTATGAAATAAGCTACAATACCACCTGTTTGGACAATGAAGATAGAAATAATATTATCAGTCCATGAATCCTACTGAAAAGCATTGATTTCTGACCATGTTGATAAGT
This sequence comes from Actinernus sp. WN-2022, assembly GCA_030867875.1. NCBI lineage: Eukaryota > Metazoa > Cnidaria > Anthozoa > Actiniaria > Actinernidae > Actinernus > Actinernus sp. WN-2022. The sequence goes on from JAOWCC010000469.1 coordinate 195,882, forward strand.
ATGGGTTGGTAAACCCTGCTAAAGGAATTGTTTTCTAAAATACTAAAAAAAAAACATCTCAATTAATATTATAATATGTGACAGATGTGAAGTTGATTTATTATAATTACTGGGAGCAGTTGTAGTAGGCCTTTTGCAGGAAACAGTCATGTGCTGGTATAATACTTTGTTAACGAATGAATTGAACTTGTGATCTCCATGGGAAAGAGGCTGGATGGCAAGCTATCATTGAAAAGGCTGTTTTAGAAAGATCGATTGGAGGTAGAGAATAGCATTTACAAACAGGTTTTTCTAATAGCACTACCGATCTCGTACAATTACCTTTTTTTAAATATATGAAATAAGATTTATTTGCCATCTAGTACAACCACGTGATTGCATTCCTACAAAAGATCCATCCATTCACGAACTTCAATTCTTTATATATATAAATATATATATACAAACAAAAAGACTTGTGAAGTTGCAGTGCATTTTAATAATAGCGCGCATGCGCTTAGTGATTTTCGATTTACCTGCATCGAGAGAATTAGAGATTCAGATAATGTGGATAGAAAGCTGCTGACAAGGGAAGCCTACTGGATGTCGCAACTTCGAACATTGCAACCGTTTGGCCTTAATAAAAGGCGAGAATATAAATCAAAAAATAGGATACAATAAAATAGCACCTAGGTTTTCTGCCTCTTCATAGATTTCTCAGTGCGGTATGCTGAATTAATATACGCAAAAGTTAGGTTTCACGCTTTCTTCTAGATGACAGTATGCGGTATAGTTCTCGATCCCATAGTTGTGCGTAGCTGCTGCATTGTTTATAACTGCAAATTCAATTACTTGTATATTTTCAACTTTTGTAATTTAAAATAAGATATGTACTTACAACTTAGTTAAGCCTTATTGTTTCTTTTTTTAATATAAATAGACTCAGCTTGTAAATTAGCTCACTTTTTAAACTTTTTAACTGATGAAGGCCGAAGTGCCGAAACGTTTTTAATATATTTATTATAAGGACCTGTAAGGAGTTGTGTGTTGTCTTTCTTTCTATATTCTACATATATATATATATATACAGCTGCGTGCAAAAATTCTGACCCCCCCATGAAAATTATATACTTATATAATTATATCGGTTGCATCATGGGTAATCCCAAAATGTGCTTTTCAGTCATTTTTCTAACAAAAAATATATCAGGTAGGATTGAAAAATGTACGAGTAAAACATTTTTAGATTATATGGGTCCATCAGTTAAAGAAAACAGTGCTATTTTTAGTTTTAGTTGTACTAATTTATTCCATGCGTTTGCCACTGGGTCCGGTCGACCGAAACGCTGCTATGACTTCAAGGAACTCACTGTATTCTGAACTTTACTTTCTCTACGTCGCACTAGCTAGGTTTATCAGTATTTTCCTAAATGAGGCTGAAGTATTCACTAAATTGCATTCAAACCTTGGAGCATAAGTTTAAGTTCATTATCAATTTGAAACACGTTCTATTTTATCTTATGGCAGTTCCACCAGTCGTTTGCAATTCTGCCAAACAAACTGAACCAAATTCAACACTTTAAAGCCAAACGCAGCTAAAATATTGTTGCCGTTATGAAGTCTGCAAAAGAGCTAAAATTTCACTGGGAACACACCAGTTTTCTTTTGGTTTTTTTTTTTTTGCGACGTAATTATTTCGCATATGAAGTATTGATCAAACATATTTTATTTTATTCAGAATTGAATGCGGGCGGTTTTCGTTTTGATGTTCGCGATGCATATTTAAATATATTCTGACATATCTTGCAGTTAACGACTTTAGAACTCTACGCGAGATAAATTTTAAGTTATATAAAATGGTTAAGATTTAATCAAACTGTGTATTAGTTCATTTATTTTATTACTAAAAAATATCTTTGAATGATTGTCGGGAATACCAATAAATTTGCAACCTAGTGAGGCCAAAGTAAATAATAGGTTTACTTATGATTTAGTTTCAATGTGAGTTTAACTGACGACCAATTGTAAAATTTATGTAACACGCAGGATAAATTATTTTTACACAAGACCAAAACAATTTAATTCTGGTTCATAATTTAAACAGATTAAAACAACTTCGGTTCTGATCTTTCTTTCCTTTCCAATAACTAAATGCGATTTTTACAACCGCATTGCGGACTTCATAAAAAATGTTTTTAGCTACGCTGTGTTTAATTAATTTGGTTGGATGTTTGGCAGAATCGCACACATCGAACTACATAATATAGAACGTGTTTCGCATTGATAATACGCTTAAACCTAGGCTCCAAGGTTTGAAATGAATTTAGTGAATACTTCAGCCTCATTTAGGGCAATAGAGTAAACCTAGCTAGTGCGACGTGGAAAAATTAAAGTTCAGAATACAGTGAGTTCCTTGAAGTCATAGCAGCGTTTCGGTCCACAGGACCCAATGGCAAGCGCATGGAATAAATTAGTACAACTAAAACTGAAAATAGAACTTGTCTTCAACGGTTGGGCCCATATGATCTAAAAATGTTTAACTCGTGCATTTTTCAATCCTACCTGACATATTTTTTTGTTAGAAAAATGTCTGAAAAGCACATTTTTGGATTACCCATGATGCAACCGATATAAGTATATAAGTATATAATTTTCATGGGGAGGTCAGAATTTTTGCACGCGGCTGTATATATATATATATATATATATAGCCAATGTGTAGACTACTCAATTTTTGAGTACATAGATTTAATACAAATCTGTTTCGTAGACCGACGTGAAGTCGATCCACTCTTCAGTTAATCTCTATACACTGAAGCATTGCTAAGAGCTACAACAATAATATGATCACGTCAATAAACCGTTAAATAGTTGCGCGCGCTAAAGTGATCGTGTTTTATGTTACGCCAATCTCCACAAATCGGAGCATTGTTAAGAGCTACGACAATATGATTGGTATGGCAAACCTTCGAAATAAGCCGTAAAATGAGTGCGCACATTAAAGTGATTGCGCGCATGGTATATTACGTTTAATTATATTTGAGAATATATTTCCGTTGATGTCTGCATGTTGATACGAGTTCGTTACGTTTATTTAAGGTTGCCTTATGTGGCTCAGTTATTATCAGGTGTTTTTCTGTAGTACATAGGTTGCATCTCTTCGTGAGATTTGAATAGGACTTTGCCTTGGCGAGGATTCTCCACTTGATTTTGTAGTTTTCCTGCTTTCCCTTTAAGTGCCACAAATATTTACTGAGTTCAGTATCGTTCTTCCGTTTTTCGTGCTTGAACGACATCTGATGATTTCTCCATCTGGTCTTAAATTCTGTCGCTGTCAGTCCTGCGTATGTCTCTGTTGCGTCTTTTGTAGTAACTGTGGCTTGGTAGATAATTTCTTTCGTCAAGCATTCTCCCTCTAATGGGCACTCGTCTTTTTTTCTGCAGTTGCACGTGTTTGTAGTTTCGTCGTGTTGTGGCTGTACATGTACGTCTTTCTTCAGGGTGGCTTTGTTATGTCCGTCTATTATCTGCTTCACGTTGGGCATACAACTGTAGCTTAGTTTGAGTGTGTTTCTATTAAATATCTTCTTTAGTTTGTGACCAGCCGGGAAACATCTGTCTATCAAGTTGATGAACTCTCTTCCGATATTACTCTTAACGTTCTTGCTAAACGGCGGGTTGAACCAAATTATGTTTCTGTGACGATTACGTTTCGGTGTTGGTGTGTTTTGCGGCTTAGGTTTGTATTCGAGTTTGTGTGTATAACCGCTCTTGCGTAACGCTTCTTGGTACACGGGTGCCGCTTCGTTGAATACATCTTCGTCCGATGAAATTTCTGAGAGTCTTCTGTTAACTGATTCAGGGATATTACTGATTATGTTAGGCGGGTGGTTTGATTTGCTATGCACGTAAAGGGGGATGTTTGTTGGCTTGGCGTATGGTTTGTATTTTTCGGTATTCAAGTCAAGCGTCACGTCGAGGAAGTTGACGACTTTCTTATTTGCTTCGATGGTTACTCTCAGTCCATTATCCATTGACTGTATATATATATACAGTCAATGCCAAAAAGGTTGTCCAGCAGAACATAATATAATACTATAATATCCATTGTTTTGGGCTATTGTCTAGACCAAGACAATAGGCCAAAACAATGGATATTAAAGTATTATATTATGTTCTGCTGGACAACCTTTTTGGCATTGACTGTATATATATATATATATATATGAGGCACGTTTACACAAAAACAGTCTTAGACAAGAAGGCTCCATTTGTGTTAACATGCTTCATGTTGTGTGCTTCTTCACTTTAAGAGGCAATAACGCGCTTTCCAGTGTTTTATTTTAAGAGCAAATGACAGTATCTGACTTTTCTGGCCTTTCGATCCCATAATGCCTTTGTCTCAGATCTATCCCAAAATTTCTTTATTTGAGAGCTAGAGGTTGGGGTTAGGTTAGAAAAAACGCCATTTTCTGGTATTTCTACTCCAAATTCGGCGAAACGGGCACGCTAGGATTAAAGTACTGGAAGAGACCGTTGTTTTGACGTGTAGTACGTCGAAATCCATTGTAAGCTCGAGAAATGGCGCCACTTTGAGGAGTTTAGGCTATACAAGTAATTTTGAGAGATTAACGTTAGGTTACAAAAACCACATTTTCTGGTATTTCTACTCCAAATACGGCAAAACTGGCACGCTAGGATTAAAGTACTGGAAGAGACCGTTGTTTTGACGTGTAGTACGTCGAAATCCATTAAAAGCTCGAGAAATGGCGCCACTTTGAAGAGTTTAGGGTACACAAAATGAGGCACGTTTACACAAAAACAGTCTTAGACAAGAAGGCTCCATTTGTGTTAACATGCTTCATATATATATATATATATATTGTTAATGTATGTATTCAATATGTGGCAAAGCGCAAATAAATAAATTACCATGAGCATCAGTAGTGAATCAATTATCTGGCTCCCCTAGGACAAGCCATGTATGACACAAACATATGCTAGAACTCCATGAACTACACATATTCACCTATTCCTAAGTGGCCCGAGTTAAGGCCAATCAGGGCCTCTAGTTATTTTTGTTGTCTACGCCAAAAGTTGCACATTCGTCGCTAATTTCATCGGAGAATGTTGAGCCATCCTGTACCGCTCGAGACGAGCCACAGCATTGGCTTTCCCAACAATACAAAACACCCTAACCTTTAGAACGTGCAATTCGAAAACAATAAAGCTACAGAATAATGGGTGCAATCAGAATACAGATCTCGAGCGGTACAGGATTACTGGGAATCACACTTGGAGTCAACTAATCGGGGAAAGAAATGGTCTAAGTCGTAGTTCTTGACCACCATTGTGAAAGATAACCAAGCCTTTGGTGACATCGAGGCTGGAGTTGAGACAGCTTAGTTGGAGATTTGTATCTACATGTAGTTAGCATGATAATCAAAATTTATCCATATATTAATATTGTATCGGTGCAGGGTCAACTCCAGCCTCCATGCGAGGCTAAGGCTTGGTTACCTTCCATGGGTCTGAAATATACGTTTATATTATCTAAGTATAATAAAGTTGATATGCATTTTATCACAACAGGAATTTTAACCCAGTACATAAATTATGTAACAATCGAAATTTATCTTATATTTTGCCCATATTGGTTTCACGTGCGCGATTTGACGAGTTTGTAACTCCTAGGCGTTACGTGATAAATATATTATTGTATTGCACTGCAACTACGAATTGGCTTTTGATGACGATGAGAAATCGCACAACTAGGAAAGAAATCATCGGAGCAATGGCAAGATACATTTTAATCACAGCTTGAACCCCTTTTCCGAAATCGTAATTTGATTCAAAACAGCAAGAGGCATGTGAGAGTGAACCGACATACCTCCTGAAGCTCGATATCACTCCCTGTTATTGTCCTTTTCCTCGTACTCTTTCGTCGTCTCCAGTAGATAAAGCAGATCAACAATAGAAGAGCGAGAAGGATGAGAAATATCGGGGTTGCAATCATCATGAAGGTTTCCCAATATACTAGAAGCCATTCAAAATAGCAAAGTGTAAATGAAACGGTTTGAAACTATATAACGAGACGTTGGGAGTGGTTAGGTTTAGGGTTTATTACAAATACATACAAATAATACATTACTATATATACATGTAGTTATTATATGGACAAAACATAAATTTTGAAACATATAATATGGATTAATCGGCAAAACATCAGTCGCTAGAGTTAATAGTTAGCGCTTATAATAGCATTTGATTTCCCTTTTGTATTGTATTTCATTCAACGTGCATGGGAGAGTATTACAAGTCAGGTAAGGTATGGTTGTAGTATAATTTTGGAGAGCTAAAAATCTAATTCAAACTTGGTGAATTTCGATTATGGTCTCCCTCCAAATGATTTATACGCTGCTAAGCGTCTTTTGTACCTCTGCTGCAAAACGTATGCGTAATATCTGGACAAACAGTAGCGACAAAAAGAAAATTTCGTATATTTCGAATGATATAAAGGACAATAGCTACAATTTAAACTAGCTTATCTTATCCACTGGATAATGATTTATCCGGTGCATAACGTTATCCACCCTTTGAATAACCGGGCCCTGGTATTCTTAGGTGCTAGCAATCACTCGTGATTGTAAACTGCTGTCACTCATGATTGTAAACTGCACGGCAGCACATTGCACCACAATAGCAGTCCGTATCACAAACATAATCTTGTAAAGCGCATTTAAATATATCCATTTATATAATAATCAGTTCGAATCGCACGCTCTGATTGGTCAAGAGCCGTGTTTTATTAGAGGAGACACACATGGATGGCGTCATGATCGCGCGCAAGTCGTTTTGATTTATTTCATAGTTTTAGTTTAATTGGATATTTTCATAGTTTTGAGTTTGCGATTATTATATGGAACAAATATATTCCATTCTGTCCTACATCTGTCCTCTTATAGATGCATAGATGACGTCAAATGTGAAGAGAACATCAGTTACGCCACTCGACTGCGTCTCTCTCGTTCTTTGTTCTCTTCTCTTTGTGACGTCATCTGTGCATCTATGAGAGGACAGACGCACGGAAGAATGGAAGCCATTTGTTAAATAAAATTTGCGCTATAGAAATGAATACCTTTACTTTTACATATAATCACATAATTTATATAGACTTATTATACGATGTACCAAAAGCTTGCTTACTTACTTGAGGGGGTTGAAATTTCCAGTGTATCACTTGGAATACCGACACCTATGTCATTAATAGATGACGCTTGCACTTTATAGTTAGTACCCGACTCAAGGTTTGATATCGTGTAGGTGTCGATGTGTTTAGATAAAGGAGTACTCTTAACCCAAGCATCTTCTCCAAACTTCTTGTGCTGTATGACGTACTGCTTGACACCGTAGGCAATGTGATAAAGCGGCGACTTCCACTCAAGTCGGATTTGGGTCTTTTGAACATTTGCGGCAGTAAGGTTTTGGGGTGGAGGTGGCTTCACTGTTGAAAAAAGAGAACTATTGTATTTCATGGCATGGTCTTTCCACAACTAACATTAAGTAATGCTCCGGCTAAAAACGATAGCACTGAACGGCAAGGAATGTGAAATATATTAATATTGTATTCTTTTTTCTTGTAATTGTATTGGTTGATGCTCATATATTCAATAGAAAAGCATCGAAATAATACATTTTCATTCGTTTCAATTTATAGTTAATTTCAAAGAATATCGTATGTGGGGAAAGTTCTCAAATGTGTGATTGAAATATATTTTGCTTTCTCTCTTTCCGATTGGCTGGATGGTGGTTTCTTTCAGTTTTCACAGTAAAAAGATGCAATAGCATAAAAAAAACTTTATTTTCTGGGTGTACAAAATGTAGTTTGCACTGTAGACATGTCATACAGCATTTAAGGAATATTCAAGCAAACTCGTATGTGGGGATATGCCCATTGCCGCAGCCTATTGTCTTTTGCTATAGTTCTTAGCTGAATCATTACTTAATGCGTAATGAAGAATAATATCGAAATACAAGTCAGCTACCGCTTAACACTAGTTAAATTACGTTTATTCCTTATAATGTAAATCAGTATAATAGTAAATCAAGCAGAGATCACTGGTCTACACGTGATAAGGAAAATGACTAAGGAAACCTATAGAAGCTTTCTAAATAGTCCTCCCATAAATGAATATCACATAGAGTCATATCATGTGTGATATGAACGTCAACTTTTACAGTTTGAATAGTAATACTGTAGTTACATTTGATATTAATGTGTATCTATCCGTAGCGAGTACAGTTGTATTAAAGATGATCAAATAGTACATGTACATACTAAGTATTCATAATATTACATTACTAATAATATGAATGATAATACAGTAGTTACATTTGATAGTAATGTGTATCTAACCGAAACACAGAACCTCTGGGATTGTTGTGAATGAACCAAGAATTCGCGGGCAATGAAATGGTTCGTATTACCTGGGTTTACATTCCTACATACAGTACTGCGCTTAGTTTCACCGACTGTTCTGATTAGACTGCTAGCTATCATAGCAAGAACTAAGAAACTTAGCGAAAATAAAAGTGTTGTCAAGCGATGTAAGACAAAAAAGCAGCCTGTGATATCAAGGACAAGTAGAAGGCGAAATCTACGACAAAGCCAAAGAGAAATCGCAGCAAATCAGCATGAACTCCGGCTGTAGATCTGGTCATAGCGCATCCAAAGGACTGGGATTCCGTTTTGGTTTACCGATAAGCGAGGTGAAACAATATTTCTAATGAAAACTCGAAGAGCGATAAACGATAGCAGTCCTGTACAGTCTGCTAACATGTGAATACTAAAAGCACATGCGATATGCATATGCGTTGTTATAGGACTTTTGGATGTACCGGATGTAGTTTCCCGCAAAAATCTACAGCGAGCTTGCCACTCATAAAGGGATTATCACGCCTAAGCTATCTATTTAATTCACTTGGAAATACGGTTTTCCCAATATCTCGCCAAGTTTTATTTTTTTTACAAGGAAATAAAGTACAATTAATAAACTTCACAAGAAATGAAAAAAAATTGGGAGAAAACAGGCCGCGAAGGTCTACGGTAACCTTAAACGCTCGAATATCAATTCCGTATCCAAGCCCCCATGTAATGTACTTTTTACTACATGAAAACTAGTTGGTAAGCAATTTCATTCAGTAAGATCACCAAATTCAAGTCAGAATCAAACAAATGTGTCCAAGTTTACGTTGTCGCTTTTGAAAAGTAATATTTTTCACATTTTAGGAACATTATGGGTTGAAAGAGAGCAAATTTGGCCTGTAAAGTGATCTCCCACATGTGTTGATAACAATAATATCCCCGCTGGAGGCAGCGTGATATCATATTTGCTATTTTGCTATCGGCCGGTATAGCACTGACTACCATGTAATACATCGGAGGATAATACATGGCCCGGTGGAGATACCGATTTTATCTTCAAGTGTTGATGAAATATTTCATCAACACGAGAAGATAAAATTCGTATCTACAAGCGGCCATGTAATGTTCTGTTTAATATATAATTATCGATGAAATACCAGTTTCAATTTCTTACTAAAAAGTGATATCTTGTGAAGATATTACTTTTTAGAAAGAAATATACACTGGTATTTCATCGATTATTATATATTAAATCGATTTATTACATGGCAAGCTGGATTCGTGGCAAATGGAGAAATCTGATTGGTTCTTCAACGGTCCGGTAAATCGTCGTAAGACCGGTCGGTCCCTCAGCCAATCAGAAATGACCTCTCACAGGCTCTCATGGAGCTGCCCAATCAGACACAATGCTACTGTAGCTGTACCATTGCAGTGATACATATATTGTTGGCAAAAACAAAAACTGAAGCACAGCTTTGTTCAGCAAAAGCCATGTAATAAAACCTTTATTGACCAAGCTTGTACGGTCCGGATGGGAGAATATTGGTCTCTAATTTTTGTGTATGTATGGACCTCGACCTTCGGGCTCGGTATCCCCCATCCGGACTCACACTTGGTATATAACCTCTCTATATTACTTCAAGTGTCCGTAAATATGGCTTTATAGCTCTATAAACACTTCACGTTACTTAGACCAGTTGTAAATCTGAGTAACTGCGGTTTTCTTAAACAAAAGGGGCAAAAGAATATATTGAAATTGAACCAATAAAACTTTATACAAAGAGTAAGCATAAAGCTGTATTGTTTAACTGGACAATCAAATAAGCGGTATAATTCACAGAAGCGAATGATTGAATTTCAACCGAAGACCGCGACATTCTAAGAATAAAACAATAAAACAAAACTACAATTACAGTGAAACTACCAACAATGCTTTCCTTACCCTTTGGCTTCAGCGATGCAGGGTTGAACCTTAACGTTCCAACTATACCATTTTTCTCTAAAACCGTGATGATTGCAGTATTCGACACGTTGATTTTAATATCTGGAGGAGGTTTTTCGTCCGGTTTCTTTACTTCTATTTTGAATATGACACGGAATGACACCTCAATGCTTCCGTTTCTGAAAAAAAGTCATGTTATATTACGCATGAACACTTCCGATGGCATTATTTCTTATGGATTAATTAGTCTGTTAACTGATTATTTATTAATTAGTCTGTGATTAACATATGACAGCATTGTCATGTTTAAGTGTCACTACGATCAAATTTTGACATATCAATGTTTTGCATATTCATAAAGTGTCGTTGCTATACAATAATAATAAATAATAATAATAATAATAATAAAGATGGTTTATTAAAACTTCAAAAACTCATGAATAATTAATGAGCATTTTGACCAATCAGATGAAGCAAATCAGTCACGTGCATGCTCCTTTATACCTGATAAAATCTAATCATTCTAAAAGGCCCGCGGAGGGATTTGAATTCTGTCCCAGAGGGAAACGGGGTTAATGATTGAGACAATGGAATTTCTATTGATGTTGCAGCTTTCTCACTGAATTGCTAATTAGGATGAACGTTTTATATAAAGAATATTAATGAACATGAAATTTTATATAAAGTTTCATCCTAATTAAGAATTTACTCTTAAAGACCCAAAGATAGCAAAAAGTACACGGAACATAAGGTACCTAGATAACAAATTTTGCACTAAATTTACTAATATCAGCAGACTACCGAGATACACAGATAATATTTTTAAAATGAAGTTATCCAACTACCATTACTTGTTTACCGAGCCACTGTTTAGTTCCAATTATTAAACCAAACTCAAAGCCGTAAAATGATAAAAACGTGCATTAAACTTACATATTTTGTGCCGGAGTCAAAAATTGAGATGTGCGTCTTTCTTTCATTGCATTCTTAAAGCGTTTTTGAAGCCGTTTAAAACACTCACAGCACCTGTTTTATCAAGTCTAAAAATTCTCGGGCTTCGCCCTCCAATTTTTAAACTTGATAAAACACTGCTGTGAGTGTTTTAAACAGTACATAATCGAATTAAAAATGAATTGCAATGTGTCCACAAAATTTTCCGAATTCTAAATATTACAATTGATTGTTGGTACTGGGTTACAATATATGTTTTTAATATCAAGCTAATTAGCAAGTTTCATTCTAAATATACTACGCGAATTTCTTGGTAAAATTTGTCATTTTGTGGAGCTTGTGATTGCTGGAATCGATTTTCGAGATGAACTCTCCACCCTTTCCATTCATTATGAAGGGGAGAATCGACCCCGTTTTTATATTATCATATTAAATTTTGGTCTGTTTTGTGCAATTAAAAATAAATTTGGAGAGCGAGAACATTATAATTTTCCTGTCGACATCAGACATAATTGTCAAAAATCGTGCGACATTTTTTATGCCGGGTGTTTACAATCAACTTAAGTTGGTTTTCATGTAAGCCGTGACACATAAAAAATTACGATGAAAGAATTTCATAATAGTAAGGCCAATCAAGTAATTCTAAGATAATACTAAGTTAAATGCTAATTTTGCTAAGATGTAAATATGACACAAGACTAATCAAGGAGATTTACTTTCCTTAAATTTGATTTAAAAGTAGCTAGAGACTTCGATTCGCGTATTTCTTGAAGTAGTGAGTTCCATAACTGAACACCATTATAACTAAGCTTTTTTTAAGGAATCAGTTCGGGGTCTAGGGAGGAACAATTTATTAGAGGTACCACGAAGGCTGTAAGAGGACACCCAGTCGAGAGGACAAAATAAGTATTTTAAACATTGCGGGGCTTTGTTGTTTAGGATTTTAAACATTAATAAAGCTTTGTGTTTAGCTCTTCTGTCTGCCAACGTTTCCTGTCCAAGGGTTAATACGTTTTCAGGAGAAGTTTCATATCCCTTTCCTAGAATTATGCGGGGAGCTTGATTTTGAAATCTCTTCAAGGTGTCCGACAACACTTTTCTAAAATTATCCCACACAATACAGCAGTAATCGAGATGATATATAATTAATGATCTATATATGGTTTCGAGAGTATGATGATAAACCTAGGCCTAATAATAATAATAATAATAATGAACTTTATTTACCATCGGTAATTATATATAGCACACTGGGCGCTAGTTTGACCGAGCCTATAATTAATGATAATATAATAACTAAGAGAGCCACATAATTAGAGAAAAAAAGGGGGGGAAATATAAAATACAAATATCTATATATACATATACATATATGTGTTTAAAAATAATATAAAAATATATTTAAAAAACGATTAGAATTTATGTTTTCGAATCAAGATTTTAAAACGTTTTATGTGAGCAGCCGATCTCATTTCATCTGTGAGACTGTTCCAAATTTTAGGTCCCATATATCTCAGTGATCTTAGCCCGTAGGTAGTGGTTCTTGGTTTAGGTAAAGTCAGAATGTCAATTCCTCTAAGATTATAGTTAGCTAGACGCAATTTAAATAAGTCCTTTATATACTGTGGCGATTGATTGTGAAGTGATTTATAAACTAGTAATGCAATGTCTTGATTTCTGCGAGTATAGAGTGATGTCTTTCCAGTCTTCTTTAGTAAAGTGTCATAATCGCTAGATCTGTCTAGGAATACACTTCTCAAGGCTCTTTCATTTAGCTTTTCTATTTTATCCGAGTCACGTTTCTGACAAAAATGCCACACCGTAGAACAAAGGCTTAAATGGGATAAAATACATGAGTTGTAAAGTTTCTTTTTTGCATCAAAAGGAACAAGACGTTTAAGCCTGTTCAAGACTGAAATTTGTCTACTGATTCATCGCCCAGAATGCCGCGACATATCCGGGACATTTCTAAGAACAACAGCGCTAAATTCCAAAGCTAAGCAATGATACGTGAAGCAAATAACAGAGAAAATGGGCCAAAACGCTTCAGTGATGTTACGATTTCACTTACTTACGCAGAAAATAATCTTAATAAGAGTTAGGTACCCATGGGCTTCTGTAGAAGAGATATCAATTAAGTATTTGCACCCAAGATTAAATTATTTGCGCGAATATAAGCATTATCGGTTTTGCCTTCAAATTTGGGATTTTTCGAAGCTGCTTGACTGGAAAATACGAAAGGTTGAATTTGAGGTCGATTTCCGCTTCGATTAATTACTTAATTTCTTAGGTACCCACGGCAAAAGTTAGTTCGATATCTTAGTAACTCATTGCATCTTTTTCGTCTTATTGTGACTGATATTAGTATTATCGAAATCAAACTTTCTAGAACACATATTGGAAACTCAAATTCGCTTGCCAAATTTGGATTTTCAGAATTCCCGCGAGGCATCTCTTGACTTCTAAGCTCCTCCCATATAGACAATAGAGCGCACGCCGGCTAATGAAGCATTGAAATTGACGAGTCACACGAGCCTTTGTGATTGTAATTTTAGTTGGCTAAGTGTCTTTTTGCGCTGGAAAAATGACTGCGCTTAAAAACTAACAGAACATCGTAAAACTCGATATCGCATCATAAACAAATGTTCAACCAGATTTTGTAAACCTTCAGCTTTAAAATGAGACCTTTTTCGTGTTTCTGTGTGCACTAGAAGTCAACAGCCAAAATAAAGAATCTAGCTGTGGTCTTCCGACTCAGAGAGCGCCACTGTAGCCGCTTTGATTTCCATCCGAAACATTTGAACACTGACTGACCTGAAAAACTAACAGAACAGTATAAAAGTCGATAGCGCATCATAAACAAATGTTCAAGCGGATTTTGTAAACCTTCAGCTTTAAAATGAGACCTTTTTCGTGTTTCTGCGTGCACTAGAAGTCAACAACCAAAATAAATAATCTAGGTGTTGTCTTCGGCACTGACTCAGAACCGGCGTTTGAAAAGTGAAAATGAAAACTAACAGAACAGCGTAGAAAGCTCTGGCGCGTCATAAACTGATGTCGGTTCAATTGAAGAGGACATCTATTGTTAATAATTAGCACCATCACGTTAATTCTGGCATTGATTGACGGGTACCTTATCAGCCTTGGGACATTTGTATTCCCATAACGATTAATGAACAACCAATCAGGTATCGTTAAAGCGAACTGCTTATGCGTTAGATTATAATTATTCCGCTTTGGATTAATTCTTCAACAGTAAGTACATGTCGCGAAGAACAATAGGATTCTGCCCGATGTTTGCGACAAAGTTTCGCAATATGTTCATGAAAGTTCAATTCGTCGTCAATTGTAATACCCAACAGTTTTATAGACTTTTCTTGTTTAAGTTGTTTGTCATCAGCTCGAAATTGAAAATCGGCTGACTGTCCAGCAGGAGCTAATCCCAAACTTTGAAACTTGTTTGGATTCGCCTTAAGCGAGCTTTAATGTTAAATCAAGTGTCTTGAATTATACGGGGGCATTCACTGCTGAAGTGAAGTTGGTTGTCATCAGCATAGGTTTTGAGTTCGGCTTTAGTCACGTTGAAGTGTAAATCATTGACAAAAATGTTACAAAGAAGAGGACTCAAAACAGACCCCTGTGGGATTCCTCTCGTGACTGCCGCCCAATCAGATAATTTATCGAGAATTTTAACCCGTCGTCGTCCACCAGGAAGCTCTTTATTAAATGTATGCTCGTTGGGGATAGGACATACCCATCTAGTTTAGCAAGGAGTAGATCGTGTGGTAAAATGCAGTTTTGGTAATAAATAACATCAGCAAACTTTAAGATTTCCAGTACCTTAAAAATAGGGGAAGTGTGTTGATCATATTTAGAAGATGTTACAATTCTTACAGCTGTCTTCTGAAGTAAAAAGATAGGTTTAAGAGATGTTTGGTAGGTATTTCCCCATACAATCAGTCCATATGTGAGAAAAGGATAAACCAAAGAATAATACAACTGAATTAGTGTATATTTTGGGACAAAGTGCCGCAGTTTGGATAACAGACCAACACCTCTAGATATCGTTTTGCTAATTTGACGAATATGTTCCTTCCAATTTAAATTAGTGTCCATAATAATACCAAGGTATTTGATACAATCTTTCTATTTCATTGCCTTCTTGTCTATTTTAAGGCTGATAGAATTAGAAATTTTCTTCTGAGATGGATGAAAAATGACAAAATTGGTTTTGTCGATATTTAGAGATAATTTATTCGCACAGAGCCAAGTATGAACTCTTTTCAATTCAATATTTATTGTACATTCCAGTGATTCGAGTGATTTATTTGCAAAACATAGATTGGAATCATCAGCAAAGAGATGGAAATCGAATACCTTGGAGCAACTACTAAAATCATTAATGTAAAGAAGGAATAGAAGAGGGCCAAGGACGGACCCATGTGGAACACCACATGAAATTGAGGAGCAAGCAGATGTTGTGTTTTCAATAGATACAAATAGTTTTCTATTTGAAAGATAAGAGACAAACCAGTCATGAGCAATTCCACGAATACCATAGTAATGCAGTTTAGCAAGAAGAATATCATGATTAACAGTATCGAATGCTTTACTTAGGTCAAGGAAAATTCCACAGGAGTATTGGCCCTCTTCAATTGCTTTTTGAATTTTATCTGTAATTAGAAGCAGTGCATGTATTGTTGAATGATTTGCACGAAACCCAAATTGTTTGGAATAAATAATAGAAAACTTAGTTATAAAGCTCATTAACCTATTATACATTAATTTTTCTAATAATTGATTGAAGATAGACAAAAGGGATATTGGTCTAAAATTTTATAAAGACATGCTGGACCCCGCTTTAAATACTGGAATAACTCTAGCTATCTTCAAAGAATCAGGAACTATACCAGAAGAAAAAGAATAGTTATAGAGCAATTCAAGGGGTTTAGACATGATAGACTTAAGTAATTTTAATATAGATACAGGAATACTAGAGGGTCCACAGGCTTTCCCAATATTGAGCCCTGCAATTATATCTTCAATTTCCTGAGATGAAGTAGGAGTTAAAAGAAAGCTAGAAATCTGAGATGAGGAGAGGTAATTTAAAAAGTTCGTGTTTACTCTTGGAATCGAATGACTAAGATTTTTACCAATATTCGCAAAATATGTATTGAATTCATTTGTTATTTTCTTTATGTCAGTAATGACTTCATTGGATTTTAAAATCTTATTGGGGGTCATATAAGCTTTGGGTTTGAGCATAATTAATTGTTTAATAACTTTCCAGGTTTCTTTTATATTGGCTTTATTAGCAGTAAAATATTCAAAATAGAACCTTCTCTTAGAGATATTGATTAGATGATTTAATATATTTCTATAGCATTTGTACTTTAGATGAATATATTCACTTTTAGTCACTAAGTACTTTCTAAATAGCTTATTTTTAATTTTAATTGATATTCTAAGAGCCAAGGTAATCCAAGGTTTTGAAATAAAATTGATTTGATTTCTAAAGAGCTTTTTAAGGGTAAATGAGAGTTAATTATTTCATTTAATTTAGAAAGAAAGATGTTAAAAATGTTATTAACATCACCTTTACCATAACATAAATCTAACCAATCAATTTGCTGAAATTCATTCAGCAAGGCTTCTTCGTCTAAGCTAGAATAGTCTCTCTTTTTTGGAAGAGAATGAATTGAATTAATAATAAGAAAATTAGGTAAATGGTCAGATAAATCACATAGAATATTACCACTAATAGTTAAGTGATCTAAGGAATTGAAAAAGATATTATCAATGAGAGTAGCAGAGTGATTGGTTATTCGAGTGGGCTGTAATATATGAGGTTGGAAAGAATAAGAGGACAAAGTGTTAATAAAGTCATCAGTCAGAATGTGAGAGTCACAGTTAAGTAAGTTTATGTTAAAATCACCCATGAGAACACAATATTTAGCTTCTTCGTGTATTTTATCAATGTTTTGAAAAGGTTATCATGGAAAGATAAAAGATAAAACTATTTGGATGTCTATAAATTACTCCACAAATTATATTCCTATTATCAAAATTTTGGATTTCAATCCAGAGAGACTCTTGTTCATCAGAAACAGTATTAAGGTCGTCCCTAATATTGAAACTTAGGTCATTCTCAATAAATAAACCAACACCACCAACATGAAATTTACTAGGTTGAGAAATAAATTTGAAGCCAGGTAGGGATAAATTAACAAGAGGATCTATATGAATAGATAACCATGTTTCAGATAGACCAACTATTTTAAATGGGTAGTGCATATCATTCAATAAATTAACTAAATTATCAAGATTAGCTGGAAGACTCCTAATATTACAGTGGATTAAAGAAAGGGACTTGTCAGACATGTTATACAGATCAGAAGAGGTGTGAAATTCATGGGGAGTATAATATTTAAAGTTAATGCGCAGGGGAATGTTTACATCTGGGTCAAAATTATATAGATTTGGTAACTTAGAAATTGATGAAATAATCTCAAATTGTGGTAAGTCTGACAATCTAGTCTCATCAATGATCTGTGAGCATTGACACTTGGTATTTGAATTAAATGATAATTTTAAGAGTTCATAGTTATCAATATCGCAAAAGGGAAAGACTGTATGTCTACACAGCAGGCATAGCCAGAGATCGTTTGTATCTGACAGAGATTTGAAAGTTTTAACTGATAAACCAGAGCACCTATAATGACACCATTTTAGGTACAAATCACACGCAATCGCTCTACAATTTTTCCGTACAGTTTTCGTGCAGATTGGACACTTAGAACTAGACATTTCAAGTGTTAAAGAAATATGACAGTTACCAAAAATTGCACACTGCTAATCAGAATAAGGCAAATATAGTAACGATGAGAGATAATGATAATTCATGCTTATCTTATAAACCATCACGAGTAGAATTTCGTTTGCAGATGTCTTCAAGGTCTTTGGGCGATTTGATCGGTAATGCGGGACTGTTAGTATCATGCCTCATAAAGATACCTTTTTAGATACCTTTTCAATTTGCTCCAGCCAAGATAAGTCTTAGCTTCATAAATTCAATTCAATTTTTTTTTTATTTTACACTTATCGATAGAGCAAGTTACAATGCGAGAATAGAAGATAATAAATCAGGAAAAATAAGAAAATAATATGAAAAAATAGTTACATATATAAGTGTGCAGAGGCCAAAGTAGCAGAGCTTTCGAGTTGGCCTCTGCCATAAAAGGACAATGCTTTTACAAATTATGTGAAATTAAGTTTAAAATCAAATAAAAAATCAAATCAAGGCAAGTACATACTACTAAGGTATTTTAAGCTATAAGCTTAGAACATTACAATTTAAAAAATATATATATATTATATAATATATAAAGGAATTCTATGCTTGCTTCAACAACAAATGTTTTTTGTATTCTTTCTTGAAGCTCCAGATTCCTAATTGTTTTATATTAAGTGGTATTTCTTCCCATACTAGAGTAACAAAATATCGAAATGAGAATAATCCATAATTAGTTCTTATTTGTGGTTTATATAAATTATCACCTGAGGAGTATCTAGTATTATAACTGTGTATTTGAGAAGCTGGGACAAGAGAATTTTGTAAAATCAATGGAATATTCTGTTTATCATAGAGGATTTTATGAGCTAGAACTGCAGTTTTTGACTTAAGTATGTTGTTAAGTTTCAATATCCCCAGTAAATTATAATAAGGTGTAGAGCTTTCCCGTTTGGAACATAAAAAATACTTCTAATACATTTATTCTGTTTAGTTGACAGTTTGGTCAGTCGAGAGGTATAAGTATTACCCCAGCTAACTAGACCATAATTTATATAAGGGTAAATCAGGGTATAGTACAATTGTTTTAACATGTGTAAATCAAGGTAATGACGTAGTTTATTGATTATGCCAATGTTTTTTGCTATTTTGCTACTGACATGTTTTATTTGGGGTTCCCAGTTTAGTTTCTCATCAATAAAGATTCCAAGATATTTTATATAAGATTTGCGCTCCAAGTCTTTAATGCTGATATTAACTTTTTTAGCAGGAGAAGTTATAATCATATAATTTGTTTTCTTAAAATTTATCGACAATTTATTTATAGTACAATATTTAAAGACATTTTTCATTTCTTCATTCATAATGGTTTCAAGTTGTTTAGGGTCTTTATCAGAATAAAATATATTTGTATCATCAGCAAATATTCGAAATGACAGTTTGCTTGAGGAGTTTGGTAGATCGTTTATATAAAGTAGGAACAATAGGGGGCCAAGTGTAGACCCTTGAGGGACACCACACTTAGTAATCATAGTGCCTGATGCTATGTCGTCTATTTTAACATACTGGGTACGATTTTTAAGATAGCTAGCAAACCAATTGAATGGAGTACCTCTGATACCATAATTATATATTTTTTTAAGTAAAATCTCATGGTTAACAGTATCAAAAGCTTTGGCAAAATCAAGGAATATTCCACAAGTAATCTGTTTCTTATCAATTGCCATCTTAAGGGTATCAGTAATCTCAAGTATAGCCTGTTCAGTAGAGTGTTTTTTTCTAAATCCAAATTGATACTGAAATAAGATATTGTGTTTGTCCAAAAATTTAACAAGCTGGTTATAAATTATTCTTTCTAATACCTTACTGAAAGGTGAGAGAATTGCAATAGGCCTATAGTTAGCTGGATCAGTGAGGACACCACTCTTATAGACTGGAGTTATTCGTGAAATTTTAAAGATATCTGGTACAATCCCTGTTGCTATAGATTGGTTATAGATATAGGTGAAGGGCACTGCAAGTTGATTACTGGCAAATTTAATCAGTTTGTTTGGGATATCTAGTGAGGCCTTGCTAGCATTTAAGTTTGAGAACATTTGACTAACTTCTTCCTTAGTAATTTGAGACATAACAAAGCTAGATATTGGTGAATTCCGCATATATTGTACTGGACTTTCATGATCAGCAGTTTCAATTAACCTAGCAAGATCAGAGCCAACTGAGATAAAATGCTGGTTAAATTGTTCTGCAATTTCACGTTTGTTTATGTAGGTTTTATTATTTCTTATAATCCTAGTTGGTATTGTCTGTCCTTTCGTTTTCCGCTTAATCAGAGTACCAATAAGTTTCCAAGTTGCTTTTAGATTATCTTTATACATTTGGAAATGTGCCACATAATATTTTCTCCTACTTTCATTTTTTAACCAGTTAAGCTTATTAGAATAGGTCTTGTATTTTGCTACCTTTTCAGGATTACCACTTAAAAAGTATGTACGATATAGACTCTGTTTCGTTTTAATTGACTTAAGTATGCCATTTGTTATCCAGGGCTTTGATAATTGTTTAACTTTACTTCTTGGTACAGGTTTAACTGGTGCATGTTTATTGACTATGTTCTTAATAGTATTTATTGTTAGGTTAGCAGCTTGGTTTAAGTTAATATTATCACACTGGATGAGAAGCTCATCCCAATTAACAGAGTCGATATCCTTCAAGTATTCCTCTTTTGAGAAATTTCTATAATCTCTAAAATAATGTTTTTGCTTCCTTATAGGAACATGAATATCTGTAATGCAGAATATTGGTAGATGGTCAGAGATATCCATAGTGATAATTCCTGTAGTTATGTTTTGTATTGAGCTATTTGTGTAGATGTGATCAATTAAGGTTGAAGTATGATTAGTTATTCTTGTTGGTTTTGTAATTATGGGTAGGAAGTTATTAACATACAGCATATCTAAATATTCTTCAGTTAAGGCATGTGTATTATATTTCAAAAAATCTATATTTATATCTCCAAGGATGAAAACCTGGTATTTACTATCATTTAAGACTCTCAATTGGTCATTTAACAAGGATGAAAATTCGGCTAGATTAGCATGTGGGTGCCTGTATATACAACCTATAATTATCTTATTCTTCTGTTTATTACCCGGGTCAACTTCAACCCAACACGATTCAATTGATTGCATAATAAGCTTAATATCTGGTCTTAAGATAAAGTTTAAATTATCAGAAATATATATACCCACACCACCAGCAGCTGTATCAGAGTCAACATGAACAAACTTATAACCTGGTATATCAATATTGGATACAGATTTAGGGTTGAGTTTAGTTTCAGTGATAGCCATAATATCAGGTTTATTATTTAGAGTAAATAATAAATCGTTCAATAGGGTAAGATTCTTAGGAAGGCTTCTTATGTTACAGTGAATCATTGATAAGGCTGTATGGGTCATTCTGTCCAGAAGAGCACTATATTTAGGGACTGTGTAATAATTAGATGTAGGTACATTTAGCATATAATCAGAGTCCATTTCATCTTGTTTATCAGGATTTTCAATTAGGTTATACAAGTCAATATCTATATCTAATTCGAAAGACCATATATCATTGACAGCATAGAATTCCTTATCAGTGAGGTCAGAAAATGGTAGACATTTTAAAGCATCAGTAGAGCAGGGTTCACATGAGTTTGAGACAGCCATCGTGAGACAAGATCATAAGTGTTACATAAAGTAATAATAATAATAATAAACTTAATAATAAACTTTATTATACACAGAATTCAAACAGTTTACACTGATTTCCATTGAAGCTGTGTTTAAAAACTAAAATAAGTTTACAATAATTGATAATATATAATAATTACGCTAATATAAGTATTCACATAGATGGTAATTACACTGATTAAAATATACTTGATAGTAATTACCCTAATTTAAAATATACTTGATGTACTATACATGTAGTAGCAGCATTAACTAATTACAGATAGGGTTATTCCAGTAGTTA
This sequence comes from Actinernus sp. WN-2022, assembly GCA_030867875.1. Lineage (NCBI taxonomy): Eukaryota > Metazoa > Cnidaria > Anthozoa > Actiniaria > Actinernidae > Actinernus > Actinernus sp. WN-2022. Next base: position 217,986 of record JAOWCC010000469.1, read on the forward strand.
TTTACAAAACTCTTGATAGTTGGAGCATTCTTTATATAGCTGTCTAGACTATTAAAGAGTTTAGCTGCAGAGAAAGTAAATGATCTATAGCCAGAATTAGATGAAATTTTGACTAAATGGATGTTATTACGGTTTCTAGTATTATAATTATGTACATCAGAATTACGGTGAAATAGATTTTGGAGATACGGTGGACATAAATTATTTAAACATTTAAAAACGGTGAGACATTTATGGAAGTCCCAACGCTGGTTTAATGGAACCCAGCCTAGCTCTCTAAATAGATTCACTGTACGTTCCTCGCGTGTCTTCTTCATCAATATTATGCGTGCTGCTCTCTTTTGCAGCCTAAGGAGTCTATTAAGACTTGTCTGATCAGCATTAGACCAGATGATGTCACAATATTCTAATAATGGTTGGACTAGTGTACAATGAAGATGTTTACAGGTGTCTACACTAACATATTTCCTGATTCTCCTAAGGAGCCCTAATCTGCATGATACTCTAGCTGATAATGCATCGATGTGTTCGTGCCAGTTAAGCTTAGAATCAAAACATAAACCTAAATATTTAACGGACTCTGAATGTTGGAGTATGACTCCCGACGAAGATAAACATGGCTTTTTGGATCGTGCTAGCCGCTGGCTAGTCCCAAGAAGCATTACGTTAGTTTTCTTACAATTTACGATGAGATCATTAGCACTAAACCAGGTATTAAGATTGTCAAGTTCAGCTTGTAAGACGGATTCAATTAGCTGTATATCCTTGTGAGCAAAGAATATAGCTGTATCATCTGCATATAAAACTACTTTACTGCGTTGAATACTCAGAGGAAGGTCATTAATAAAAATGATAAATAATAGAGGTCCAAGGACCGAACTCTGTGGGACCCCTAGTGATATATCCATGGTGTCGGACAGTGTACCATTAATAGTTACTGTCTGAGATCTGTTACTTAGGTAATCGTCAAACCAATCTAATGCTTTCCCGTTTATGCCAACTTTGCTAAGCTTCACTTTCAGAATATCATGGTTGATCATATCGAATGCCTTGCTCAAGTCCAGAAATACAGCTCCGATAAGATTTCCTTCATCTATGTTCTTCAGTATAAAATCAGAGACATCCAGGAGGGCAGTACCAGTAGAATGACCAGGTCTAAACCCAGATTGATGTGTGGAAAGCAGCTTGTTTGTTGTTAGATGCTCGTAAAGTTGTTTATGTACAGCACGCTCAAAAATCTTCATCACAACAGGAAGCACAGATATTGGTCTAAAGTTATTTGGGTCAGAGAACGAACCAGCCTTGTGAAGTGGAGTAACAGTTGCAGACTTCCATGAAGTGGGTACTTTATTTATTCGTAATGACAAATTGAAGATGTGAGCCAAGGGAGAAGCTAGAACAGTAGCCCCAGTTTTAAGCATTCGAGTATGGATGTCCTTGATACCAGAAGATTTCTTTACACGAAGGGATGAAAGTTCTTTCTGTACAAAGCTGATTGGTATGTCCTTAAACTTAAAAGCTGTAACTGAATCCGTCATCACGCAAGATGTATGATTGCGCACTCGTAGAGTAGGCAAGGCGTTCCTTAGGCGTGCACCCACAGATGTAAAAAAGTTATTAAAACAGTTTGCCATCCCAGTGTTGTCAGAAATGCTTTTTCCGTCAATGTTAAGTTCATGCATAGCAACCTTGTTCTTTTTAGGTATGAGTTTTCTGATTGCAGACCATAACTTAGAGGCGTCATTAGCATTTTCGGTTAACAACTCGTTATAATAACTTCTCTTGGCAGTTTCGATCAGCCGGGTTACTTTGTTTCTGAGAGTCCTGTAAGAGCACCAATCCTGATCTAATTTGGACTTAACGGCTCTGCGCTTCATCACGTCGCGACTCTTCATAGATTGTCTGATTTCATCCGACATCCAAGGGGGCTGGGATCCTCGAACTCGAAGAGTATGCGTTGGGGCATGTTTATTACCAACATCTCTCAGAAACACTTCTGTGGCAAACCAGGCATCGTCAGGGCTGTCAAATAAATACACAGTGTCCCACGGCTGGTTTTGGAGATCAGCTATAAAATCATCTGGATCGATGTGTGTTATTTACTTATCTTTTACTCGCTGAATCTTGTATCCAGAAAACTGTCAAATTCTTCATGAGAGATATACCCGTAAATTTGTGAGGAGTCATTTTCCCTAAGGAAAATTTTCCCATTTTTGGTCCATACAAATTTGAACTTGTTCTCCTTTCTAAAAGTTCTAATTCTGCCGAGAAGCCGCTTTCTGTACAGAGTCAAAGACTCGTTGATGTAGACTTTACTTTTGCCATCCTTGGCAGATACACCCTTGCCTATCTCAGCGTCAATGGACGGAAGATTCTTTGCAGATTTGCCGACCAAATTAGACCTCTTCTGGTAAAGCTCGTCGCGTTTGTCACGACGGACAAACTTAATAATCATACGATTCTTGACCTTCTCTGTATCTCTCAATCTATGAGCGGTTGAAATGTCATCATGGCCGATTTCTACTCCAACGATGCTCCCTAGCTCGATAGCTAGCTTTTTTGGCTCATCAATCGGTAGGTATGGTATGCCCGATACTTCTAAGCATTCTCGCCGGTCGTACTGTTGTTGCTCATCTATCAAAATTGCGTTTTCGTTAGTGTTAGTCCGTAAGGTTTCTATCACTTCATTCTGCTGGCTGATTTTTTCTTCAAGAGCTGCAACCTGGTTTTTGGTTCCTTGAATGGATTGCAGTATTGAGTCGTATTTGGCTGCTAGAAACTTCTGCGACTTTTCGATCTCAATGCATTGGTTCGTTACATACTTCAAGTTCTCGTTCACGGAGCGTTCAAGCGCCTGAAGATCTTGTTTAAATTCCTTCCTTAAGTTGGGTGCGAGTTTCTCATTCCACAAATTTTCGAAGGCCTCAAGCGTTAAAACTTCTTTGGCAGTCATTTTGTAATAGTACTCTGTTAACTTGCCTTGAAAATAGTCAATTAAATTTCACAGCAATGGCCGCCGTCCGACTGCCACTACGATTAACTTACAACACCAACGACTGATCACTACGACATAGCAAAGTCATTGATCATGGACACGATGTGCGCCATCGCTGATTATTATTATTTTAAAATCATTTCAGCAAACAAAGAAAAGTGTGACTTGCTTAAAAGCTGTATATCAGAGCTGAGTGGTATATACCCAGAACTTCACTACATGATAGTGATAGTTCATGGATCTGACAGCTAGCAGGCCAGCTTCAACACTTTCTCTCGGTCAGGAGTACTTCAGTTTAAAAATTCAGGAACGAAAATTGATCTTGCTGAACAAGCAGAGCAGATCTAGATAGTTATAAGGATTTATAACTAAACATAAATGAGCCCAATAATACAAAAACCGAGTGGAAATCTGAACACTAGCACTAATATTTAAAATTCAGGGGCCAACACGACGTTTAAACAATGACCAGACTTGTAGAATACACGTGTACACGTTTTATCGAATTGACCTAAGGTTGACAATTCAGCTGACGTAGGATATTCTGTGCTTCACTTGTCACGCACAAAGGATTCGTTATGAGGTTCCGTGGTTAATTACTCGGGCTGCCTGTGGGCAGGCCCGAGTCTTAAATCGCAAGTGTTTATTATTTTTATTTTCCAAGTCGAGGTATTTCGCCCCCAACCAATCAGCTCACACTGTTCAAATCGTTCAAGTGCACATACTTGAACACCGCGCCGCCCTGGCGCCGCATAATGTCCAAAAGGTCAACCGAAAGCCACAGACAGCGGATAGAGTTTTTACTCTATCCTGAGGATTATAGCAAAGCTGAAACAACGTGCATATAGTTTTAAACGTACTATATTTCGGCTAGCCAAACTAGCCTTCTTCAGATGCCTAGATGTTGTAAGTGGAGAGTTATAAAATAGGGGCTTTACCTCGGTGTAACAACCTCACAGACTGCGTCACAGACCTCCCTTTGTTAACTATGACTAATTTGGGACTTAGAATATTTCCCGAGCACCCGAAGCGGCACTTATAAATTTTACAAGGAATTGGGGAGCCTTGACTTGAAAAAAAATCACTGCGCTCAGCGTAGGAATCGAATCCAGGAAGCTAAGATTTATAAAACGACTGACACAATCCTACCCAAACAGTAACCCCTAGACCACGAGTGACGAGATTATTGGCGCATGCTTAACTTTCGTTAGAGCTGTTAAACGAGAATCCTCTCACGAGCGAGGTATTGGTTTGAGAAAGGCTTCGAACAGTTTTCTTTATAGCTGAAATTTTGTGAATGAAGGTAAAGCTTTTAATTAGAGATAACCAACATGCCGTACATTTCAGTTATGAACACAGCAGATAAAGTTACACAAAGGCACACGAATTGACCACGAATACAATTAACATGACTGTAGAAAGAACAGTAGTGAAATATAGTGGCAGCTCTATCGGCAGGATGGACAGGATACAACTTATAATATGGGATAAATATAAACATTGAGACAATCATATTTTATTACTCGGAACCTGCAGTACTACAGAAATGCAGACTGTAAATTGTAGATGTGTGTTACATGAATAACTAGTGTTTACAGTAAAATGCAAACTTCTTTAATTTACATACGAGAAAAACATATCTAATGTACATATGATGAAAAATAAAAATATTAAATTACATATACACTAGGGGAGCAAAGAGCGGAAAGTCACCGCGACTGATAACTCCCCTACCCCACTCCTAATAAATAATAGGAGTGGAGTACCACCCTTTCCCTGCGACCACGCCTTAGAATGGAATGTCTGGAATGTAAATAATGTAGAAAATAAAATTTAAAAAATGGTGACGATTATGTGTATACAGCCCGAGTTAAGGCCGTATCCAGCCTCTTGTTAATTATATTCTATTCTCGGACAATAGAATACATTTAATTTACCACGGAGCCTCATAATGAAATCTTTGTACGAGACAAGTGAAACATATATCGAAAGTGAACTATCTCAAATTATGTTCACAATAATTAAGTCATGTTTCTTGACTACTCAAAGCACCATTGCACTTCATTCAACAGTTCCCAAGTTTATAATTCTAAAGACCTGAAGGAACTTTTAAAAGTAATATTAAACTACAGAATTGAAAGAACGTGTGAGAATGTATATGGTAGCTAGTATTATGTATACTTCTACGGGAAGCACATAAATGAGGACTTGCTAAAGGAAAAGTATGGTACCGATAGGTACAATATTTTTTTAACATATGACCATTCTAAAATGGCAAAACAACAAACACGGAAATCGAGCAAGGCCGGACTGCTTTTCCCAGCCCGTTCACGTCAAACGCGTACGGCCACTATCACGTGACTTTCGTAACGATTCGTGAACGTAGTAAAACACGAATGAACCAGTGCGCCAATCGTAGGAGTAAGTAAAATATCAATGAAACAATCACGAACTGAAGTAATTCACGATTGGTTTTACTTCAACCAATCACGAGGCAAAGCAGATGCAATCATATATAACTAACCAATCAAATTCGAAAGCAATTACGTTTCGACACTCGATTGAAAACCGTTCTATGCAGGATCCCATTAACTCGTGAGATTCAGTAGAAGTTTACTTACTTGAACGCTTCAACGACAACTCTATCAAATCCCTTGATGCCTTCGTAAATCTTGCTGAACTGCAACATAATAGATGTTTTCATAATTCTCCAACTCGCGTACAGGGTATACCAGCGCTACCACAAAAAATCATAGTAACGACACATTTTATATATTCTTGTGTCACTGTTCTTTGCAATGATATTTAAAAACATATACCATACAAAGATTTTCAATTTATTACTTTACCTAACTTACATTAAAAAATAAAAATATAACATACATAAACTTTCAATATATTACAATATTTAACTTCTATTAAAATATATAACATGCATAGATTTTCAATACATTACTTTATATCACATATAGAAAACAGTTTGCAGTACGTCTATCCTATTATGGATGCACAGATGACGTTACAATGCGAAGAGAACAAAGACCCACGGAAAATGAAATATATTTCTTTTATACAATAATTAAACTTTCCCAACAAAATATAGAGTGCACGTGGCTAACCAAGGTCACTGCGCTCGAATAGATCTTAGCATAATAACCCAGCCGCCGTCTATTGGCAAACTCGCCATCTTATTGGCTAGCCAGGCGCCGTCTATTGATCGATGGTCGACCGTGCAGCCAAAAATCACTTAGAAAATGTTTTTTTGTATTTTGTTTTCACAGTTTTCACGGTCGCTAAGTTGATAGAACGGTGGCTTGGTTATGCTAATACAATTCTGACTTCTCACTCTTGGTTTATATCGACTTTGATAGTTGACTCGGGGCTACGCCGATAGAAACCTTGAGCTCGCAGTCTAATTGTTTTAAAAATAGCTATCGACCAATCAAAGCGCGCGATTCGCAGGGCGGATGCTGGTTGGCGCAGTGGTAAAACACTCGCCTCTTACCGCTGCGGTCCCGGGTTCGATTCCCGGCTCGGGCACCGTATGTGAGTTAGGTTTGTTCTTGATTCCTTATCTGCATTCGAGTCGAGTGTAGTGTGTCCAAAACAGTTAATGTAGTGGGGAGTGTGTGAGGGGTAAAAGCAGGCCCCCACCAGCTTTAAGCTGTAATACTCAGCCTGCTATAACAAATAAAATATTTATTTATTTATTCGCATTGTTTATTGAATACTTGTTTATTGTTTATTGAATACTGAGCGACAATGCTTTTATCATAAAAAACATAAAACGCGATGAGCTCAACATTTTCAGCCAATGACATTACGCGTTCTTAGGATGTTCCCATAAAAAGAGGATACAATTGATACCAATGGTTTTACATTTTTGTCCTACTTTGCAACAGGATGATTCTCCTACCTCAACTTCAAACTCCTTGGCCAATGCTTTGAATTCCACAGAAGACGTATCTTCCAGTTCCTTCGTGAACGTTTCTCCTTCCATTTTAATATCCATGTCAATTATGATCGGCACTAAAAAATAAAACATTTGATCGACATTACGCAAAAAATAATTAATACGAAAATTGCACGCATTGTTACTTACAAAAAAGCAGCAAATCCAATCCCTATTTTGTTATTACAGCGCGACGCCCAAATGCGTGACACTTTTAACGCATTCGCATACTTTCGTGACCGTGTCAGTGCCAAATTATCCAATCACAAACAAGCGGCTCATCATTTATGGTTTCATTTGTTTATTTGATGAGCCGCTTTTGCGTGGTCATACATTTGCACCTCGCGCTGTAATAGTAGCCTGTAAATTACTCTCCCCCTTCAGTTTGTCATTTTCTAACGACATAGTAAGGTATAAACACCATCACCACTTTTTGTAATTACAAAAAGCTAATTCGACTTTTTATAATTACAAAAAGCTAATTCGACCGCAAGTAATTATTTTACAAGTGCTGAATTTGCACACTAAACCGCATTGTTTTGCGACAATATGCCTAATAACCTAAGCAAAATATAACAGTTTCGTAAAAAAAGCACGTTTAAAAGCTGTAACAAGGATTGGTATAATTGGCTGCTTTGTCTTCTATCCTGCTCTAAAGCTAGAGTCCACTCGAAACGATACTTCTTAAACAGCCAAAAGTATTTTCCAATGAGTACCAACGACTAAAAATAGCGAGTTTTATTATATAGCTAGGTAATCCGTGGGCTATGATTGATAAATTTACGTACTCCTGTACGGACCTTCCGCCCACTTCCTGTCTCAAAGTAAAGGAAGAAGCTAGTATATAATAAACATCTTATTAACCTTGAGGGCTCGTCTGTACCGTAAGTTACGGATCCTCATTTTACCACAGATTTCCGCTGAGATTTTTGTTTCTGTGTCAAGCATCATATTTGACGTTTTGAATGCCAGAAAACGCCGGATTAGAACTTATCTAGATTCCTTTGTTGAGGTGATGGCATATTCTGAATATATAAAACGATGCTTTTGCATGATTCCGTTTCACTGGACACTAGCCTCTCCATGCTTGTTTAGAACTGTGTAAAGCAGCCGAGAACCAGCTGCAGAGGGCTGTTTAGGCCGGTATCTTACGTTGCAAATACTGAATCCGAAAAGGTGCTTTTGACTTAATTTCACTAGACACTAGCTCCTCCATCCTTGTCTTGTTTCTTCGTAAAGAAGCGAGTCTAGAGCTTCTCGCTCGTGTATTTCTTCTCACTGACATGAAAAGAGATTTCATTGCCTGACTCGAACCGAAACGGCTCTTACTTTTTTTAATATTTCCAATGGTTAATGTACTTTTTCTCACCGGCATTTGCCAGACCTTCCGGCTCTGACTCTGTATTTGATAGCACTTTTGATAGTACATTTTTCTGAATTGGTCTAGAACATATGGTTCATTATAACTGTTCTTCTCAAGAATCAGAAGTACATAACTTAAACTTTAAATTAAATGACGCATTTTATTGTAGACTGTATGCTAGCAAGTCGATTCTATTCCTCATTTTTTCAGAATGGCTAAACATGGTTCCAGATGGCTAGCGATGGCTAGACATGGTACACGTAATTGGCTTGGTCTGTAAGTAGGGAAAGCCGACTCATTTGTAAGTTTTGTACCGACTGTGCTGTCAAAAGGATCATATTTTTTCACTGCTCTGCCTCCTAATAGACCAGTTCGTGGTTAATTCCGACATTTTGAAAGGGGTGCAAACATAACGCGAAATACAGTGTTTGTGTGGGAATCCGACGCCAAATAAAATCCGTAAAATCGAATTTCTGAAATATTCTTTAGATACAAACTTAAGATACCAGGTAAAAGATTAACTGATCGAAATTTGAGGGATGTAGCTGTGCTGGGAAGCGTGCAATCATGTTTTCACATTTCGATCAGTCGCGCACGTTGTTTGGAGTCTTATTCCGGGTATGAACACACCGATCGAAAAAAGAATCAAGGGACATTTCGGACAAGGAATATGTGCAAGATTTCGAGGTATTTTAATTTGGCCGTTCCAGAAAAACGCGCAACAAGCCAAACTACTGATAACAATCTCATAAAACAAAACTGAGGGTGTTTTGATTCGAAAAATTGCTTTGAAACCTCAGCTTAGGCCCATCACATAAATGGCGTGCAATTTAAATAGGTATTGTCCTGGAGACTTTAGCCTCGTGTTCATGTTGCCACACAAAAATGTTTTCACATGAATATGAGACTAAAGATTCCTAAACAATCATATTTATCGTCAATCCATCAGCATCATCAGTTTGCAATACTTACCATTTACAACTAAAGTAAAGCTGGCCTCAACACTTTTTTGTCTGTTCTGTGCAATACATCTGTATGTTCCTGAACCCTCCGTTTGCACATTGTTAATGATCAGTTCTCCTGTAACGACTGTCTTGTCAGTTGAAACTTTGGTAACAGTTGGCGCGATTTGTTCTCCATTCCTTACCCACTTAATAGTTGGTGTTATTAAGCTCGATGCGACACATTTCAGTGTGATATTTCCTTCAGCAGTAACTGTGAACTGTTCTCCGCCATTTATTATTGCTAGGTCCGCTATAACAAATTCGTATTGTATAAAGTTAATATCCTAAATATATAGACATTCGTTCACATAAGCAACACCGATAATTCTTAAGCACATCTCTATCATCAGAACAAACTGTGGCGTACGGAGGAGGGGCGAGGGGGAGCAGTCCCCCCCCCCTCTGCCCAGAACCCAGAAGAGAGATTGACAGAAGTCATCAATGAAAATGTCCCAGAATTCATAATTTTGCCTCCCCCTCTCCCAAAAATGAAGATGTCCCAGAACCCATTAATCCCCCCCCCCCTCAATTTTGTAAGACTTCCCAAGGCCGCTGAGAACCAAGACACTATTCGCACTCTTATACACATTTACAGTCCAAACAGGTCAAGCATTCCTTCCTAGACCCAGAACTGAATGAAGTTCGTTATTCGAAATTTGATTTCATTCTTTGTTCCAAATTTCCATTGTTGAAATGAAACTTGCAAAATTCAAAAATGAGCCTTAAAATTCAAATTAGTCTCCTTCGCAGCCATTCTTGGGAGCTATAGCATCTACGTCACAACACTAAGAACGGCTGCGAAGGTGACTACAATTCAAATACGCTATGGAATAAGATGCACAAGCCTTTTGCACATAAATAAAATCAAAATTCGATTGGGGCTCAATTTGAATATTGCAAGTCTCGTTTTAACAATGGTAGTTTGAAACGAAGAATGAAATCAAATTTCATTTCTTGCTCTACAGAGGAACGTTTGACCTGATTGACTGTAAACGTCACACAATAAATGAACGAAATAATTACTGGGCGAGTGAGTGAGAAGATGTTGAATGGTTTTGTTAATGTATTCCATTTTTTCAGTTGCATCTGTTTACCCTAGCTAAAAACGAAAGTTTGCTCTTGATGCGTATCCCAAGGTCAGTTAATACTGGAAATATGTGCTGGAACCTATTTTTTTTGTTTTCAAATAGTTTCTTCATTAGCTTTGATCTGAGACATTTTATCCACACAAATACGCATCTGAAAAAAAAAACAATACGAAATCAATATTCCTTAAACGAATTGTTTAAATGTGCAAGGTGTTTCGACTTACTTTCGACATCCACGAGGGCTCGCTCCACATTAACTGCCCCTGCTCTGTTAACTGCTCGGCATTTGTAGTAACCAGCATTATAAACTCTAACATCAGGGATTTTGAGCATTAAAGCAGTTGATTGGTTATTTCCAGTCTGAATAACCGTTTCATCCTTGTACCACGTGATATTCGGGAATGGATCAGCATACACGTCACACTTGAGTTGAATGGCTTGACCAAGTTGTAGAATAGAACCTCTTAAGGGATTGATTACTCGTGGAGGCACTTTAACATAAGGAGACGAGAAACGTTTTACTATTTACTAAAAATATAAGAAATACCATAACAAAACACAACAAAACGAAAACAGATACAAACGTATTATTCCCACTTTCCTGGTCTAAACAAGTCTCTAACGTTCACGCTCTTACCATCAACTATCAGCGTTGCGGTTTTCGTTGTCTCTCCAGCTTTACTTATCGCAGTACAAACATATTGCCCTTCATACTCGGCGGTGTTTTTGACATTCGTAACGGTGATTATCTCGTTGTACGACTCAGGCTTAGTTTGTCCTCCAGGGAACGTCCATTTAATAACCGGGTCAGGAATACCGGTTGCATTACAGAACAACTTTACATCACTACCTTCATTGGCGATCTGGCTTATGGGAGCAACGTCTATTCGAGGTTTAACTGAAATGAAAAGGAAACATTAAAACTTCAGTTTCAATAGCAAACCTAAAAAAGAAAACACCGTTCATTGAAACATAAAAAGTCACTTAGCACTTGAAAGGCGAGAATCGACATAATTCATTAGATAAAATCTGTGAAAACAATTTGACGTGAGTGTGTAACCCATGGTCGGTAAACAGCTAAATATTATGATTTATTTCGTTCAATAATGTTATCTAAAACTTATGTATATATTTTTAATATATGGAAGATTTAACAATTCGCCTTATTATGAGTAAAATTAAAACTTAAATTTCAATTTACTTCGGGAAAAAAATGCATCTAGTTTGGGAGATTAGGCTTAATTAATCACTCCGTTGGCATGACCAAGTATGTATTCACTCAAACAAAACATTCTATTATATATATTGTATGTTTCACGTGATATAACAATTTGGAGGCTTACAAATAACTTCCACTGTATTTCTGACGGTAACATTTCGAACCCCATTTTGAGCTTCGCACGTATAATTGCCAGCTTCCTCGAATGTAACTCCTTGTCCACTTCTCATCAGGAAAAACGCCTTGCTAATGTTCATTGAAGATATTTCTGCTTTAACTATGAGTGTGTTGTTCTGGTTAGCTTGTGGTACTCCATTCTTCTTCCAGCTCAGTTGAGGTCTTGGTAAACCATGACCGTAGCAGACTAAAGACACGTTAACTCGACCTACATCTAGACTATACGGTGTTGGTGATGAAATCCTGATCTCTGGAATGACTGCATAAAAAAATCAAACACATTCATGAATACATTATACATATATAATTATGCTTGTACATAACTACGCCTTTATCTATAGATAAGGTCTTCAAACAACGTATTAAGGAAATATTAAAAAAAATAGAGTTTAGAATTTAATGGATATGGTTTTCGAGAATTTTCCTTCAGTCGAAAATTATTTTTCTGCATTAACACTTAATAGGTTGTTCTGTAAATATGGCGCAAAATGGCCTAATCGAAAGTCAATAATCGATCCCGATGATCAACCCAATGCATGTCTACACAAAGATGTATTCGTAAGTAACACGTTCTACTATTTTATTTCTCTGTGTTGCGCGTCTATGAAGAGAGAATCTGAACCCTAACTCACAACCTCCGCTATGTAAAGACGGCTCAAGTCAGCAGTTTGCCATGCTGATCCCGACACTGAAAAGCTGAACGGCTTCTAATTGGGAACCATTGTGTTTTCTTTTTACTGGAGGTACTTTTCCTTGCTATGCGTGACGTGCAATATGGGGAAATTTGCACTGAATCGAGACGCCACACAAGCTAGATTTATCGAATTTGAAAACTAACCGAGCAACACAGAGAAATAAATTAGCAGAACTAATTTATTTTGAATGCATCTTTGTATAGTCGTTGGGTTAATTTTAGATTCATTTCCCCTTTAAAGAGAACCTCGGCTGAAAAACAATGATTGATCTCAAGTGTTTGTTATGCATGCCTAAGTCTACTGTTGTGTTTATCTCCAGTAAATTGTTTACTAGATGTCATTTATGCATCGATATTCCTGTCGATAAAACTCATTTGAATTTCCTGCGCGCCGTCGTCTTGGATCTCATGACGTCACAGTGTTGCCCCTATTGTTGCACAACAAAAGAGATTTTTATTTCTGACAGATAGAAAGCAATATGTAAAAATTGACAACATTGAATCAACTAAGAACACAGTATTATGTGGTGTACACAAGGGTTAACCCTTGGTCCCCTTCTCTTCCTTCTCTATATTAATGACTTCACTAATGTATCAAACACACTATATTTCAGAATATTTGCCGATGATGCTAACATATTTTATTCTAGTAAAAACTTGAAAACGTCATGAATGAAGAACTACCCCATATATACACCTACTATAATAATATTAAATTGTCAATTAATTAAAACAATGATATGCTTGTTAAATCACCAAGGATTTTTTTTATTAATTTTAACATCAATAATATAAGTCGTAAAAATTACATCAAATACTTAGGCATGTCAACTGGGAGCCCCACTATGTGACTAGCAAAATATCTAAAATCATAATCTACGAATGCTTGAACAACTTTACAACACTCTAATTTATCCATATCTTAGGAATATCACCCTGGGGTAATAAAAAAAAAAGTTAAACAAAATCTTAATAAAACAAAATGTATTATGAGCATTTTCTTTGCTCAGTATAGAGAAAACAACATCACCTTATTGTAAACTACTGGACATACTACAACTTGAAAACATCTACTCTTTAAATAAATCTTGTTTCATTCATAAACTAAGTAACAAATTGAATATCCCTTCTGCCTTTCAAGGCTTCTTGTCACCGGTATCTGAGGTCCACTCATAAAACATCAGATATTCGTCAAAACAAAATTTCCATCGAACTAGAGTTCGAACTAATTATGGTATCCACACCTTTAAATATTCAGCTACAAAAATATGGGAAAACATTCCCAGCCACCTAAAAGCCATCTCCCTTACTCAGTTCAAGAATCAATACAAAAATATTTATTAAATCAACGAAACTGACATATTATAAGCACTATATTTGTGTCTACCTGACCATTATTATTTTGTTGCCGTTGTTGTTATGATAAATATACATATATGTAGTACATAAATAGATATAGATGAGTGTGTGTATATATGTTTATATATTGTACAAACATCTGTATTTTGTTCTCTCTTTTCCTTCTCTTTTTCTCTATCTTTTGTTCTTATTTCATAATATTTACATTAATTATTACATCATACACAAGTATATGTATGTAGTAATTTTCTTCAATGTTCGTACAACTTTACTATAGACAGTGATTAACTCAAATTTTTTTGCTACTTTAATCACTGCACACAACTTAAACAATAATTCAACCTATGTTACCTCTCATGATTGTATCTTAGCTCCATCTTATCTACACGTTTCTCTTTTCTTTTTAATATATGTAAATTGAATAGTGTAAATAAACTTGAACTTGGCAACACTGTGACGTCATAAAATCGAAGATGGCGGCGTGCAGGAAATTCAAATGAGCTTTATCAACATGAAAATTGGTGCATGAATGACATCTAGTGTACACTTGACTGGAGACAAACACAGAAACAGACTTAGACACACATAACAACACTTGAGAGCAAACATTGTTTTCAGCCGAGATTACCTTTAAGATAAAACAGTAATAGCGAGAAAGTTAGGAAAATGTTCTGTTTTGTGGCTTCATAATAAATTATCCACTCCTGTACATGTACGTCTAATGAAACGTGAAATAGACGAGTTGATTTCGAGGTAGAAAATCGATGATACATACAGTATACAGTTAGGATCCCAGGCAAAGATAGAACGCTTTGCTGAACAACGTTGCTTCCACTACACGAATAATTTCCTTTGTCTGTTCTGAGAAGGTTGATTCGTAGGGCATACGTTGTTCTTACTGAGCCTCCTGTTGTTATAAGTGACATTCTCGCGTTGCTGTCAATGTTGAGAACCGCACCGTCTTTAACCCAGTTTACATGAGGAACTGGATGGCCTTCATAATCACACTGCAGTTCGATAACGTCACCCTCTATTTTAAGTATATCTGATGGCGAAGATAGAAGCTTTGGAGGATCTGAATCGAAAGAAAAACAATTATGGAGATAAGGGATAAATGGACAGAGAATTAAAAAAGGAACTTAACGGCGATGAAAAAAGCAAATAAAAGAAATATATTATTAAAAGTTACCAGTAGATTACCAACAAAGAAATAAATATCCCGTTCCGATCCCAAACTAACGGCAAAAGGTATGGGTTCCTTCGACTAGTTTCTGCTGTTTCTTATTCATCATTTCTGTTCCTTAGCTCCTTAATACTAGCTAGAAATAATTAGCCTGCAATGCTAATCGGGACTAGGCATTAAAATAAGTTACTTTAGGGACCATTGACATATTCCGTTGGTATGCAACACCGTTGCTATGCTCGCAGGAGCAGATGCGATTTTGACTTCCGGTTTATGCTGGCCTGAGAAAACAGCGGTTTTTTCTCGGTGTAAGAAACCCAAACTTGTAGGGTGCCTGAAAGTACAAATTAAAGCGACACTTAGAAATTTTTAGAACGAAATTACTCACAAGTACGCCACCTTCAACTATATAAAAAATATTTTGCGTTTGGGAAGAATCGAAACAAACCCGAACCCTGATTTTAAACCAAACCCTAACCGTCACTAATCGTCACCACTACACCACGAGGGATTTCGCTGCCAATGACGCTATTTTAGAACTTTTATCTTGCTTTTCTCATTATCATACACTTATTATTATTTTTATTGTATTGTATCAGAAGTCCATAACCAGAAGTGTCCATCTGGTATTGGGGTAGCGGCCCATCATGATCAGTTTACAGAGTAGTCTATTTTTTTAGAAATGCTAATCTCAAATTTTGCGGGGAAAATCAATGGCGGACATTGGGTCAGATACGAGTCATGGCTCCGGGGGGACTCATGTACACGACGTAAATGAGATGTGCGGCGGTACCGGATAAAGGTTTGAGCCCAATTTGGCAAACTAAGTCTTGTTTTGGAGCAAATCAACTATCAATTCGGATTGATTTTCATAAATTTTATTGGAAATTCTGGTTAATAAAACACCTTCATGACATTTTATTTTGCAAACTGGGTCGGGCTCTGAAGACGATACCTCACATACCTACCCTTTATTATGCAAGCAGTGCCCCCGGTTTGAAGCTCAGTACATACAGGTCGCCAAGCGGTGCTACAAACTACAAAGCTAAGTACGGTGGCAAATGTCGGGCTTTTGACGACTAAAATTGAAGATATTGGAATTGTAATGAAACGAAATGTATAGACTGATCATCTGTGCCTCTGCTAATGGATCTTGGGGTGATTTGAGAAAGTTAAGTGATTTTCAAGTCTTCAAGTGTTGACTAGCGACGAGTATAAAAGTTTGAATTATGACAATGAATGAAAACGGAACCGAAAATTCACATTCATCTGGCCAGGAACAACTGACATTACACAAAGTCAAAATTAAATCAAAGTAAGCCAAGTTTACTTTTATTTTTTTATTTAATAGTTTTGTTTTTAATAGTTTTGTTTTTAATCCATTGAAATTGGCCTTGGAAACTCGGTCGCATATGACCCGTTGCCGTGAGGCAGTTGATTCAAATCTTCTAATAATCTTGTTCACTGGTTGCCTGAAGAAAAAAAACCTTGTTTGTACTAATTTTAAGAACTGCAATTTCATTTCCAGCTGCGATAGTTGCGCTCAGTTTTCTAGTTTTCGATTGTAAAGTTTATTCTTGGAGATGTATAACAGGTAGTGTCTTTAATAAAACAGCAAAGTGACAACTGTTTCATTGTTTGATTGTGCTTGATGAACTGCCTGAAAAATCAAACTTCGCTTCTTGCTAGTGTTAAGTATACCAGAAATTGACTTTTTTCACAGTTTATAGCTATTTTCTTTCAGTTCCAGTCGATTATTAAGCCTTGCTTGGAGATTTGCCGGGCTGTTCTTTTATCTGCCAAACGCAAATTACTTACAGGATTTTCAAATATTCACTTGAGCTCAACTCAAAGTAAACAAATTCGGTGCACTTAATTACTCTTGAGAGAACATATGATTGTCTTTTTCAGTACATTTCTTAGGTCATATTATAAACAAAAATAGCATGATTTGTATGTGATATTTATCACTTGCTGTATTTATGCCAAATATCACTACAAAATCTGTGTTTATGAACCAAAAGACAAAACTTAGCTTCGTTCTGTATACATCACACAAGTGCTGTAAACACGAAGTCTGAAACGGATGAAACGGGAAAATTAAAGGTTACAAAGGAACCACATGTTCTGGTTTATAATGGTCTTTCCTGAACATGTGGTGCTCACCAGTTCTTGCCTGTTATAAATGAGAAATAGCTGATTATCAAGAAGTTTCTACACTAGCAAGTAGCATTCGCTCGCCTTGTCCGCCAAAATTTTGTCGCATATATAATTAACTGTACAATATTTCAAACAAAGGAAATCGCTGTATTAGCCAATCAGGTACTGCTGATAAATTTTCGAAGAATATGATTGGCTTCGAGATGGCGGGAAAAGCTTTCTATGAATAGACTACTTTGTAAACTGATGGGCCAAACCCTATAGTGGGAGATGGACACTTCTGGTTATGGACTTCTGATTGTATGTATTGTATTCTTAAACACGGCTGAAAATGATTTGCAATTCAAATATTTGGGTTTCTAACACCGAGAAAGAACCAAAACAGCCGACTGGGGCGATATAAGTTGGCTGATTTCTCAGGCTAGTTTTATGCGTGCCCACCGGCCACCCGATAGTTTTAATACTTACACATATTTGTTTTATTCGTAGTTTGCCTGAACATTTTTCATGAATGAATGACGTAAATTGTTCGAAAAGTCGGAGCAAGACGTAGCGGCTTCCTGGTAAAGTTGTGATTGAACCTCCGTGCAACTAATTAAAATACAGGTCAGTTTTCAACCTTAAAAGAGTATTTTTGATGTCAGAAAACAAACTTTTGTGAGCACCACGAGATTCAACTTCAAGTGAAAGTTGTCGAATCTCGGTCGAATTTTAGCTTGATTTATATTGGCAATTCGGTTTGCCGCGAAATGGGTTCCTGGCATGTGCTTCACACAATCCGAAGCTCATTGCCGGGCTCATTGCAAACAATCAAGTTAGCTCATTGCAGACGGGAGTATTCAGCCAAGCCCCAAAATTGGCCATTTTCAGAGAAATAGGATAAAATACACATCCTGTTCAAACCAATTATTGGCCGGTAACAAAACGAGCAGGGACTGGTACAGAGTTTATCAGAATTACTCTAATTCTAAAATGAAGCTCATCACATGATAGAGCATGTTAAAATTAGCATGTGTGCCAAGTTTGACGTGTTTCAAGTGAATCTTGTCTGAATTATAAGCAATAGAAATTTCTTTGTCCCTCCACAATTTTACAATTTTTATGGTTTGGAGGGACAGCGTTAAAAAAATAGGAGAGTTTGTATGGGAAAATTGACATATTTGATGCCTTCTAGCATCGTCAATATTGAGCCAAAGTTCACCAAACTTTCCAGCCTGAGACTAGCTAAGTTTGATATGTTCTTTTGGAAAATAATGCGCACTTTTACTAGTTATTAATTGAATTACTTTTACTGACTCGGTTCCAGTCCCCCGCTCGTTTTGTTACTGCAACAAACTGTTTCACGACCACAGAACAGGCACTCTTGCGCATGCGTTAATTTCTTCACTTCCGGTTTCTAAAAATTCTAAACATTTTGCTCACATTTACTAAACACCAAACTTTTTCCGGTTAAAATGTTGTTAACCGCGTTCCCCACAAAACCGAGCATGTATTTTGTAAACCGACAATAAATGCCAAAGTTATGGCTTTTTATTCGCCAAAGCAGTTTAAAATTGGACTGAAAAGTGTTGTGAAATCTTCATTTGTTGTCTAATGGCAAACGCATGCTTGGTTTTATGCACCTTAATTCGTAGGTTCGGAAAATATTCATAAATTACTAGTAGATTAAAAATCCTTGGAGTTTAGAAATCTTCTGATTTTGATGACGTCATCATGGTGTCACTTGATGACGTCATCAGACTACAATACTTTACACTAGGAGTCACCTTCACAATAATTGTTGCCCACTCGGGTTTTACGAGGCTGCAAACTTTCCCTAGCAACGGCCGATTTAAATATGTCAATGGGTCCTTAATGGACGTATAACTTTACTACCATCAATTATACTAAGAATATCGGAGTTCAAAGGAAGGAAGTTTACAATTGTAAATGATGTCCAATTATGTGTAAATACTGGTATAAGCAAACCGCCGTAGGAAGCTAGTAGCAGCTGACGTTTCGAGCGCTAGCCCTTCGTCGGCTTCGTCGCTCAAAACGTCAGCTACTACTCGCTTCCCACGCCGGTTAGTATACCTTAATCGATTCTCAGTTGATTACACCAGTGTCTATCTTTCCCGCTGACGCAGATCAACACTAGATTAGTTTATAACTATTTGCCAATCCTGTATATAAATATGTATGTAATTAAAAATAAAAACAAAGATGAACACTAGTTTTTACAGGAACTAGTCACCCATCGTATGTGTAAATACGTTACACATTTTTAAAACGCCCATGCACCTCATTCGTATCCCATTCCCGCGCGGTATGAGGTCTGGTAAAAATCGCACCAGAGCGAGACCAGTTGCCTCAAAACTGCAAAATTGGAGTTTGACAGGAATGTTGTATTTTCCGTCGCACCACACTGTTGTGATTTTTATTGTCAATAGGAAATTAACGTTGTTTTCCGCCATCGACTATAGATATTGCTCTTCCTATAGCAAACTGGGACAACTGGCCTCGCTTTGATGCCTTTATGAATAAAGTCAATACTACTCTATACTACTTTACTTAAACTACTCTTGAGACAAGCAGCATGTTTGATATTGGTATCGATGTTGGCTTAGCACCTTGATGTTCTACTTACAATATACTGTCAGGAAGCCAGCTGATGACACAATGCTTCTCATGATGTTTGTAGCATTACAGCTGTAATTCCCTTCATCCATCCTACTCACATTAGCTATTGTTAATTGTGTTTTTGCATGAGTATATCGTATACCATTCTTGAGAGGTAAACCATTCTTTAGCCACTCGATAACTGGGTATGGATTTCCTTCCAAAGCACAAGATAGATTCACAGTGTTCCCTTCTATCACTGTGGCTTTTGGATAGGTTAAAAAGTTTGGAGGATCTGCAAAAGAAAAATATGTGTATTGCCCGTGAACCACGAGTGAAAGTCCGTTTTGCTATTTGACAAGAGTATACGACATTACTGAATCAGTTAAACGGTTGTCATTATCTATGGTATTGTATATATGTTGCAGGTTAAAAAATACTTCATCTGTTCCAACTAGTTAATTTTTTTTCCAACCTAGTTGATTTTTGTTCAACCTAGTGTATTTTGGTTCAACCTAGGTTATTTTTTTCAACCTAGTTCATTTTGGTTAGACATCAATCATTCTAAAATGGGTTCTTTTCTTTTTGGGGAGTCAAAAAATTGCGTTTATTTTGTTTAGGGGCACAATCTAAAAATAATTTAGTAGGTTTTCGTCTTCTAACCCCCCCCCCCCCCCCCCCCCCCCTCCCCCTTTTTCTTTTCTTAAAAAGAACCCTAACCTCAGTAAACCTAATTGCTCACTAATTTAAGATGTTTAGGGCTAGTCACTAATTTTGTTTGTCAGGGCTCACTAACTCACTAAACAACAATGAACTGTGAACTAGTCCAAACCCTAACCCTAAATTTAAAACACCCTAACCGTCAACAACAGGTGCTCACTAATTTAGGGTGTTTAGAGCTGGTTATTAATTTAGGGTTTTAAGGGCTAGATCACAAAACAACACAGAAAAATTATAATTCTTCAATGGTCTTGTGAACTAACCAAACCCTAACTCTACATTTAAAAACACCCAACCAACAACAATGGGTGCTCACTATTTTTTAGTTTTGTCACTAAACAACAGAAAAATGCCGTAATGCTACCTACATTTAAAAGACCTTAAAATTACCTAGATTGAACCAAAATAAACTAGGTTGGACAAAAATAATCTAGGTTGAACCAAAATAACTAGTTTAGACAAATTTAACCTGAATTATTTTTAAACTACAACATATACGTACAAACTAAGCAATTTACTTTTGTAACTGCTACGACGGAGAGAGCAAAATCAAGCACGTTCTTTGTTATCCGGTATACTTAAACTAGTCGTATGAAGGATGGCAAAAGGTTTGAGTGCATAAAAAACACGTCTTTAGAGATATAGTAGAGTTTCATCTTATCAGGATGTTTCACAAGGTACTTTTTTCGTTCCTATAACCTTTCTTTTTTGTGGTAATTGTCTTTTGGAGAAACCAAAACGTTCAATTACACAGACAATAAGCAATTCTTGGACGATGCTGAGCAAAGTATCATGTCAATGTACTGATACGCTTTTGAATATTTTTCGATTTCTTCATGGCGAGCTGCCAGTTATTTGCCGATGCCGAAGGCAGAGTCAAATAACTGACAGCGAGACACAAACAAATCAAGATAGTTTACGATAGTCGAGTTCAATAATTGTTTTATCATTCGACAAAACATAACTTTATCGAAATACTTTTGAACCTGGAACTTTGAGTCCCCAACAGCAAATCGACCTGCCTTGTTTACCAAACGGAGTGCTCAATAGTGCGCATGCTCAGAGCATTATTTGCATCAAACATTGAACTATTACGTCTGTGCATGTTCAGACCGTTATTTGCAGTTAATTAACCAATTAGAATTCGGGATATGATAATATAAAATAAATTTGATAAACAAAAGACTTCTGCTAGAATCAAATCTGTATGGCCTTTGCGCAATAAAAGCGGATTTTACAGTTTCATTCAGTAGACGGGCTAACCTTCTTCTAAGCTGACTATTTGCCAAGTTTATGTCTCACTTTCATTTGTGCACGAAGTTTGCGAGTACACTAACGGTGGTGAAACATTTGCGCGTCGAGATCAATGTTTTCATGAGTCAATTAGTCTTCACTCAATGAGTCATTAGTTAAGTTGAAAACTTCGGGGTCTTTTTATTTTTACAAATAAAACTAACCCTAACCCAGGTTCCTCTTGCGCGTCGCGAGGTAAGATTACGAATATAAGCCATCCGAAAACCGTAGTGATACCCTGGTCGAGCAACCACTGCAGTTCACTACTTACAAAGGACTTGTAGAAATGCAGGTGACGACACAATAATCCCTTCTTCGTTAGTTGCTTTGCACCTATACTCGTTTTCGTCAGTCCTGTTAACACCAGTGAATGTTAGAATACTACCATCTTCAGAGACACTCAGCCTACTGTCACTGTTGATGTCCAGCAAAGTAAAGTTGCTTAGCCACGTTATACTTGGTGCTGGTTTACCATCTACTTTGCAGGACAATTCAACGGTGGTCCCTTCGATAACTGTTTGAGAAATAGGACTTTGGACAAATTGAGGCCCATCTGTAAATTTAAAAAATCAAAGAAACGAAAGATAATTGTTCGTACCCTTAGGAACCTAAAAGAGAAACGAATGTAATAGTAATTTGTTTTATATTATCCATCTACCTATGCATTCATAATTTAAGACCTGAAAATACTGCATACATTTCTAACAGTTCTAGAAGCATCTTAAGACATTCATTCACTACAAGGTTTCGGCGATCGCTGTTCCCCCCTCAAATCGCCGGCGACAACTTTCAAACCAGGGTGGTTATGTTATGTTCAAATCGCTTCGTAAACTTTGTTTAAAAACAAATTCTACAGGAATGTTGCTTTCAAATGAAATATCATTCAAAATTTGAGGTGTTCTAGAATTCGAGATACTGACAAAAGAGTATTGGGTAGTTTTCTTAATTAACAAGAGTAAAAATATCTCTAAGCGGCAACTTTCACACCAGAATAGATAGAATAGTCTCTGGAAATCACTAGTTCGGGCATATTTTGCATTGTAAGCTACAAATGCTTGCTGACATATGATATTCAGGATGCATTTAGTATTCCAGTGGCTAAAAAATCCCAGTACAAGTGATTTGTAGTGATCATTCTGTGTATTCTTATTCCGGAATACGGTCAATCGAACGCACCCTTACCCTCAATATTAAAAAAATCAAATTTTGTCATATTTCACTCCCTATCAAAAACAACTTACCTATCAACCAAAGATTGCAATATTCAATAATGATTTGAATAAAAGTGTTCTTTTGGACCACAAACTATGTAAAATATATTGGTGTCTTAATTGACAGTAATTTATCTTGAAAGTATCATATTGACCATGCAGCCACAAAAAATAGCAAAACAGTAGGCCTAATTGCAAAATTAAGACATTTCGTTCCTTGCATATTCTACACAATATTTATAGGTCTGTAATTGTTCCTTACTTGACTTATGGAATTACAGCCTGGGGCCAAGCTTGCAAGTCCTCTCTGAACAAACTCCAAATTCTTCAAAAACGAGTGCTCCGATTCATGTATTTTGCTGATCGTAATGACCACGCCATCCCCATATTTATTGATGCTAACGTATTGCCAGTAAATTTCCTATACTATGAATCAATATCTAATTTAATGTACGACATACATAATAATTCAGCTCCGATAAATATGTTAAATCTATTTGAAACTACATCAAGTATCCATTCGTATAACACAAGGTCTTCTGCATCCAATTAATATTTATTACATTTCAAATTCAAGAACTGAAATACAAAAACAATCCCTTTCAAGATTCGGAGCCAAACTGTGGAATGAGATCCCCTGCTGCCTTGGAAAACGTCCCAAAAAAAGAATTTAGACGAAAGCTGAGAAAAGCTCTTTTGCCATTCTCAAAACCGAAGACGCCTATATTGATACGCTTGCTATAATGTCCAATCTAAAAGCACTAACTTTTAAAAGATAATTTTGTTTCTCACAATATCGATATATATGTATATATACACATACTTTCATACCGTCGTTACTTATAATCTTGATAGTATTTATTTTGTTCCAAGTTTCCTCTCCTCCTCATGATAATTATATAAATGTGCATATTTTCGTTTATATATATATAGGACTAGGCCCGCCTAGAATAACGCCTAGCTACCTGCGGGCCAGCTACATTTGTAAATACGTGATTTAACCGCCCACACATTTACTCTAAATGCATGAAACACATATAATAACTATCAAAAACTAAGTATAACCTGAAAACGAATAAAAGGAATTGGTAACATGAATCGTAGCACAAAATATGTACACCTCAATACATTACTCAATAATATACGTTTACATACATACAATGCACATAAATACTTACATATACATACACAAGTATTGTATGCCAACCTCCTAATGAAATACTTACTATGAACTGTGAGGTTTCCTGAAAGTGATAACACACTTCCTAATCCATTCGTAGCGTTACAGGCGTATCGCCCTTCATCTGATCTGCTCACATTCGAGTTTGTTAACTGTGTTTTGTTAGATGATACACTAAGCCTCAAACCATCAAATTGTCTCCTCGCGCCATTTATTAACCATATGATTTCTGGCTCGGGGTTACCAACAGCCTCGCAAGAAAGCGTTATTATGCTTCCCTCCACAGCTATCTTGGAAGTTGGATGAGTAAAGAACTCTGGAGGATCTGCAAGGAATTGCATATTGCAATTATTGTTCTATTCTAACGGATACTGCTAAGCCCTAAATGATAAATTTCTCATGAAAGAGAACAATAACTACTCACATTAGCAGAGTATCCTTACCAGGTATGCTGGATAAAATTTGAGACAATTTTGATGAAGGATGGCAAAGATTCGAGTGGATGAAAATTACTCCTCTTAAGAAACTAAAGTAACTTGCAATCGACTCAGTAATACCGAAATAAAGTTTCTAGAATGAGCTTTAATTTGTAATATTTGCCATCCTCTATCGAAAATGATTCAAAAACATATCAGTACATTGACATGGTATTGCTTTTCTATCTCATGGTGTTATTTTTGTAGTTTTGTTTTTAATAAACTTGAAGGTTCAATTCGATTGACAGTGCCACTTTAATATTTATGGAACGAAGGGCAATAGAGATAGATTGCTGTACCACGTGTTGATTAATTTTAAGAGGGGAGTTTCCTAATTGTCGCGTAATATTTGAAAAAAGCGCCAAAGACTAGCACGCAGACTAATTTGAATACCATATATCGATATAGAGCCCATTGTTCGATGGACAACTCAACCGACGTGACAGGATCAGCCAATCGGATTCGACACCCGTGAAATCTTGGTTCTCAAAGATATTTGTAAAGGCAAGATCGATTCCGATATTCCCAGCAAGATGTGGGCCATTCTTAACCATTATTTTGCTTAAACCAAAGGTTTCTTCGACTGAAATACCAAGATGTTCAGATATTCTAGGTCTGACAGGACTTTTAGGGACTTTCGATGGAAAATTCTCACATTTTAATACGAAAGGGTGTGGCAACCAAGTGTTTCACCCGGCCAGACTAGCTGTGCGTTGTAACCGACATTGTAAGTATTAAAATACAAACTTTTAATACAAGCTTGCAGTGTTGTCATTTGTTAGGATAATGGCTTCAAATACTCTTATTATATACCGAGTTATATTATATACAGAGTTTATTAAAACAGTGTCCCTCCCCAAATAGCAATACGAAGTGGTAGTCTTTATTTCTTTATTTTCCTCTCCTTCCTTGGTGATGTCGCGGTTCGTGACTAGCCCGCTGGCTAAATCTGAGAGTACTAGACGGAAATACATGTAAATAAAGCCGTACTTTCCTACTTTTTCATCCAAGAAGGTTCAAAGGTTATTTCAGAAGTAAAAGTTTGTTCCCTAAGGTTTTATTAGTTATGAAAACGTTGACACTGCAAACGAAAACATTAGCATATTAGCGAAAATATGATACTACCATTTGCAAGCTACCGTTAAGCGTGAACCTTTTTCCGCGTTCGTTTATGTTTGAAACTAGACGTCTGGCGTGCCAAATCTGTGCAATTCGCCGGCAAACTAATTAGTTTCAACCTTGATGTTGAAAACCTTTGATATGTCTTCTACCGTCGTGCAACTCAGATTATGCCAAGAGACAGTTATTGTCTTGCATCTCTCATAATTCTGAGCGTCCAAAACTTTAACTCGAACCGAGATTTATATGATTTAGCGCGTAGCGCGAAGGAAAATCTAGCTGAAAAGTTTCCAAACCTGAATCCCACTCGCTGAAACGTGAAGGCGAGACATGTCAAAGGTTGTCACAATCGCGGTTAAACTGCAAAGGTTTGTGCCGCCAAACGTCGAGGTTTCAAACATAAACGAACGCGGAAAAAGGTTCACGCTTAACGGTAGCTTGCAAATGGTAGTAATTACCAAGCATGTTATAACGATCAAATATCAAATATATATATATATATATATATAAATTGAATATAGAAAAAGGCGGTAAAAACTAACGATGAACTTCCTGTAGAAGGATCCCTCTGGATTCACAGCTAGTTGTAGTTATATATTATACAAAGAATTTACAGGAGTACAATTGTATTCATTTGAGGAACAGTAATTTCTTTTATTCAACATTTTTTCTTTTAAAAACACTTGTATTAGCTTTCTGTATAAATATAGCACTAAACCTGAATGTAAATTTATTTATTTTTTACTTTTTAACTGATGAAGGCTGAAAGCCGAAACGTTTTTAAATATATGGAACTGTGAGAAGTTGCCAGTTGTACTCCTGTAAATTCTTTGTATATATATATATATATATATATATATATACAGTCAATTGCAGAAACGTTGTACATCAGATATATTTTATAACAAAACCTAATGAGATGCGTAAACATCTAATGAGATTCATGAGACAACAGACTTCAATTGCGCTTTTCTGCAATTAACCCGTGCAAAATAAACTCTTGTCAACAGTAAACAAAAGAAAAAAATGGAATTAGTGTATAATTGTACGTAATAATAGAGTGATTCATTTTTCACGCAGAAATAGTCTAGTAATTGTTTTACGGGTTTATTGCAATCCAACTCGACATCGCAAGGTGAGTGTGACTGATCTGATTGAACATGCCAAAAGCCTACTCCGAGGATCTTCGTTAGGTTACGGTATGGAATAAGATTTTTTACGGTAAATCAGATGAGGAAATTGCTTGTACTCTTTTCAACTGTCCAAAAAGCGTTCGTCGCTACGTAGAGTTATTTTTCGCCACTGGAAATGTGACCCCAGAGAAATGTGGCAGAAAACATGGGTCAACATTATTGCTCCATGAAGAATACATCCTAATTTATAGAATCAATCCTACAAACTCCGCAAATTAAGCTGACCGATATTGCAAAGGATATACGGTCTACCACCACGTAGCGACATTGTGTCGCGCTCTGCGGTGTTTGGGATTCACCTATAAGAAGGTAAATACTCGGCAGAAAATAGCAGCTGAGTTTAGGCTAGTGTTATAATAATGTGAGTTTTTCAATTTAATATTTTCTCAGTTGAAAATACATTGATCATTCATGTCGAAGAACAACAACTGAATTTACATTAATTTTAGCTCCAGCCAGTTTCAGCCCTGAGAAGAAGAGAGGACCTAAGAATAACATATTTACACTGCTGAAATGTCTGTTTTTAGGCCAGAGGAACTAGTCTTTGTCGACGAAACTGGATTTGTAAGTATTATGTAAGCATCGTTTGCACTCGTAAATATTTGCATCATGGTTCAAAATATTTCGCCTGAGCATGATTAATGTTCAAATGCACTTTGATGTACTTCTCGGCTGGCTTTAACAGCCACACAGGTTCAGTCTATTTGGAGTTGGGTTCGGTCTCATGGACGCCAGGTTAGATCAGGTTAAGTGGAAAATATATGCCTGGGAGCTTAATTCTTGGATGTTTTTGTGCAGAAAGTTCATTCATGTACAACACCTGCATTTTGTAGGACTACAGTTTGGTTAGGACCTATGGTTACAATTTGAGAGGATACTCCGCCTGTACAAAAGAACCTGAAAGAGCGGACCGAGGACTAAAATTCTCTGTCATGCAGCATAGGTCTCGAGGGAATTGCAGCTGTGAAGGTACTGCCTCAAGGACATCACGTAAATGCCGAAGCGCTTATTGTATATTTACGAAATCATCTTGTACCTGCCCTAAACAGATATGATGGCACACAGACAAGTTCTACAGTGGTTATGGGTATGTATCGCCTCCCAATCCTATCCCCCTCCCCGGCTGCTCACATATATAAAACAATCGGTGTATACACCTATTTCCAAAACGGTGTTAACGGACTGTCATTATACATGTAATTGCTGGCAGCTATGAGGAATGGAATATGGTACAATAGGACTTTTTTTAGAAAACAGTCACGTGCTGATAAGCTTTATGTTAAACTCCGAATGAATTGCACGAGCTTGTGATCCCCATGAGAAAGGTGTTTCTATGGATGCTGGATGGCAAACCATCTTCAGAAACGCACTTTTAGAAAGATCGAAAATCATTTGGAGGTGGAAAAGAAACAGCATTTGCAAACAGATTTTGCTAACAGCACTACTGACCGATCTCGATCTGAAGAAAACCATCAATATCGTTGTTTAAAAAAGTCTTTGCCTCCAAAAACAAACGAATTCACCTGACTATTACGAACAACCAAAACCCATTTCGGTAGATAGGTATGTCGGTCATCGCTTGTCGTTTGCTGCTTGTCATCCGGAACAACCTTTTTTGAAACAGGTGCAACTATGCCTTAGTGCTAAAGCACTTGGGGCAGTCGTAATTGGCAGATTTAGCCTGTACATTTGTTGCCCAATTCAAGTTACCTGACTATTGCCTTGATTGATATTTCTTTGCAATTGTTTTCTGTATCCAAAGAGGAAATGTACGAATTTCTGTACTGAATTGCAAAACAAACTAGCACTGAATATTTTGGAGAGCTGTCACATGATCTGAATTGGGACAACAAATGTACAAGATAAATCGGTCAATTATCATGCAATGAGCCATTTAGCGCATTGTTTATCACAATGGCCGTCGTAATTAACATTGACTATCCCTTTCTCATGTTGATTTTTGTATCTTGACAGATAATCACCCAGTGCATCATATCGCTGAGGTTACAAACATTATATATGGCTGAGGTGCAATTTTAAGATTTCTTCCACCGTATAGTCCAGAGTTCAAACCAATTGAAGAGTATTTTCACTAGATGAAATGTTTCATTCGTCAAAACGACTTGGCGTTTCAAGCAACAAATAATCCTTCTGCTTTTATTCACTATGCGATGGTACAGGCCTCGAAAGAGCAATGTGCAAATTTTTTTAGGCATGGAAATTATATTTAGTCCTCAGTGTTATGAGCCTGATTTTCTGACGATACGAGGTCGTCCGCTCACTTCCTCCTCCTCCTTCAGTTGTTGTTCTTCGACATGAATGATCTATGTATTTTCAACTGAAAAAATATTAAATTGAAAAACTCACATTATGATAACACTAGCCTAAACTCAGCTGCTATTTTCTGCTGAGTATTTACCTTCTTATAGGTGAATCCCAAACACCGCAGAGCGCGACACAATGTCGCTACGTGGTAGGTATTGCCAGTGGTAGACCGTATATCCTTTGCAATATCGGACAGCTGAATTTGCGGAGTTTGTAGGATTAATTCCATAATGATGTATTCTTCATGGCGCAATAATGTTGACCCATGTTTTCTGCCACATTTCTCTGGGGTCACATTTCCAGTGGCGAAAAATAACTCTACGTAGCGACGAACGCTTTTCGGACAGATGAAAAGAGTACAAGCAATTTCCTCATCTGATTTACCGTAAAAATCTTGTTCCATACCGTATTCCAACGAAGATCCTCGGAGTAGGCTTTTGGCATGTTCAATCAGATCAGTCACACTCACCTTGCGATGTCGAGTTGGATTGCAATAAACCCGTAAAACAATCACTAGACTATTCTGGCGTGAAAAAATGAATCACGTACAATTGTACACTAATTCCATTTTTTCCTTTTGTTTACTGTTTAGAAGAGTTTATTTTGCACGGGTTAATTGCAGTCACACTCATTGATTGATAAGAAAAGCGTAATTGAAGTATGTTGTCTCATGAATCTCATTAGATGTTTACGCATCTCATTAGGTTTTGGTATAAAATATATCTGCTGGACAACGTTTCTGCAATTGACTGTATATATATATATATATATATATATATATATACTAAGGATTCGGAGTATTTAAATTCTTGGTTGATTCATATTTCGCTCTACAATACTGTTTCGTGGGGACCAAAGTCCTCACTCGTCAGGAGTTACTTCGTGACTACTCCGAATCCTTAGCATTATTGCTCTACATACCATTGTATCGAGCACTGTTTGATAGAATTAATCGAAACATTTATTTATCTCTCTCTCTCTCTATATATATATATATATATATATATACAGCGAATTGCAAAAATTATGAGGTGTCCAGACATATCGGGTGCATTGTGGGAACGATTTCCCGCTACTGTCCCGCACAGAGATCGACGCGACAATGGCTACTTATACGTACTGTCAATTTCCATCTAAGCGTTTTGGATGTAGTAACTAAACGAAATGTTCCCACTACTAAACAGCTTTTAAATGTCGTATTTATTTTTAAAAGCATCATCCGGCAATAATCTCTGCAGTTATGAGCGCGTAGATGAGATATTTATTATTATTGTCGCGGTTCGTGACTAGCGCGCTGGCTAAAGCTGAGAGTACTAGACGGAAAGACATGTAAATAAAGCCGTGCTTTCCTACTTTATCATCCAAGAAGGTTCAAAGGTTATTTCAGAAGTAAAAGTTTGTTCCCTAAGGTTTTATTAGTTATGAAAACGTCGACACTGCAAACGAAAACATTAGCATATTAGCGAAAATATGATAATTACCAAGCATGTTATAACGATCAAATATCAAACCTTCCATTGGATCGTGATTTTTAAAATTCACAAATGATTCCTTTTTTCGCATTGCTTACTACTCTTTTTGGACAAATATTGCCATTGGATTGAAACAAAATGATTTAGAAATAATTGCTTCCTAAGTCTAGAAATTCGTGCGTACCTTGAATTTACATTTCAGTTCTCCTTTGTATGTTATTGTTTGTTGAACCACAGGCAGCCCAAGCTCTGTATTTGCACTGTGTGACTATTATTTCACAAAATTCTCAGATAAAGAAAATAAACTTACCTTAAGAGTTTGTTGTTGTCCTGTTGTTTCTCTGGGGTCTAGAAATGGCGGTTATGGGTGAAAGGTAGATAGTTTTTCTTACCCCAGAAGTTTACAGACTTGAGAAATCATTATCCTAACTCTTCCAAATGAACTCATTTCTTTGAAAAAGCCCTCTCATTCTTCGTCAGAAACTACGTGTTTGCTGCTGTTCGGTCTTGACGTAATAAACTCGGCTTTGTAGACTGGTCTGCTGACAAAATTCCTCTTTCCGGCAGAGGGACAGTCAATACATTGCAAGGTACTGTACTCTCTCCCCACGGGGTCTAACGTGCCGCCTATTGTACTGAGTAGCCAGGCGAAGAACACAGGTCGCCAAAGGGGGTTTGGCACGGATTTTCCTCGGGAGCAGTTACGAAATAGTGCCGAAGAAATCCGACACCTCGTTTATTTCGCGAGGAGTTGGAGAAGAAAGTCATTAGAGAGCTTAAGCAACCACGACGGCAACGTCTAGGACGACGGCATGAAACAATAGCCTTAATTGCAAAATACAATAACTGCACGTGGGAATGCACGCAGTCACCTACATTCCAACCGTTGTCTGGAAAAACAGAACGTGAAAACCCCACATTTTACGTTTACAAGAGAACGCCAACGTTAAAGTAAGTCACTCCGTTTTTCTTTCGGCGTGAACGGAACTCTATGCTTGTCATATTTTTCGAAGATATGAATGTGAAAAGTAATTAAAGGCGAACGAAGGAAATAGTAAGCATCACATTTCGGTAGAAAACATTTTTCTAGGTCCCGTCCTCGCTGCCGTCGCCGTCGTTGATGCTTAAGCTCTCTAATATTCACGGCTTATTGACCAATCGCTGAATCCTGTTTATGGGCTCCTGAAGTTTTATATCCTTCTCAAACTCATTAATAATTCATGAGGACTGCATTTGGTCACATGCATGAATCTTGATACCCAATGAAACACTAGATGAACATGACTAGTGATTTGGATATCCAAATCACTAGTGATGTTCATCTGTGCTCTCATTGGGTATCAAGATTCGTGCATGTGATGAACCTAATTAAAGGGGCTGTGTCACGGTAAGACTTTACATTTGTTTTTTCCGGGCCGGAAAGAGCTATTTCCACCGATTTTGATATCAACTAACGAACCTCTTGGCCATGTGGGATGCTTAAATTGAAAGCAAATATGCAAAAATGACTAACAAACAGAGTATTTCAACAGTCTCCAGGGAAAATATTGAAAATCCTTTCAATCAATAATTGAGGGAGGGAAGTTTAACTGTTTGTATCCAATTAACAGCCACTAAACTCGATACATACGCAGTACCATGACATAGCCCCTTTAAGCTACAAGGATTACAGTATGAGTATGACTTTACACGAAAACAAGTGAAGGAGAAGATGGAAATAAAAATAGGTGTCCAGAGTGTGACTCGAACCATCATCCTCATGGCTTCTCTCGACTACTAATCCACTGTCTTGTCCACTACGCTATCTAGCCATTTGTTGAAATGATCATGACACAATTGTACCCTTGTAGTCTATAATTACATGCGATAAAATTCCAGGCAAACAATACTTTCTAATAATTTATGAATGCAGGTATTGTTTTCGCTTGAGAAGTCGTATAAAAAACTCGAGCTTCGTGTTTCACCAGGGAATCCAAACGCCTTGAAATAATAAAAACACTCGGGCGAAGCGGCCTCGTGCTTTCATCTTTCTCGGTGTTTGGATCCCCTGGTAAAACAATAGCTCTCGTTTTTTTATATATTACCTGAAGACCTCAGGCAGACTAAGTTGCCACAACTTCACGCTGTATGAACCAACTAGGAAGATAGACCTAACTTGAAATCAATCTCAGTTTGGTAAACTTGCCGGAATACTAGAAAAAATGACTGAGTTCTGTATCCCTGAAGCACTCAGGCAGCCTAAGCTGCCATGACTTCACGCTGGATATAAATCTTATGTTGGTAAATTACCGCGGAGACACTAGATACGAATGACTGAGATATGTATCTCTGAAGCGCTCAAATTCCCTCCTTCGGTAAGGGTCACATTTGAGGGATAGACGAAGATCGTTCGCTTATCTGCTGATATCAACAATATTACAGAAAGCACGTTATATCGCCAATTAATAGCATACTCAACACAAAAATAGCACCATTACTCTCTTCATTTCTTCTCCAACAAAATCAATATTCGATCACCATTCATCCCAACAGTACAAACAACTTCGCTTCGTATTGTCAAAGACTGTGTGCAGTTATAATCGTTGAAGTTGTCCTAACAACGATGCCAATGGCGTTACGTTATATTCAAAGTTATTGATGGTCCTTTCCTACTCTTTCATCTAGAAGCAGCTCTCTGCAGTTTGATTCCCTCCAAATTAAATCATAATACAAATTTCCATCTCCTCATAACACCACATAACGACATTACTTACAATTAACGATAACGTGTGCCGAAGGTGATGTAACACTACCAACGTTGTTGTCGGCCTGATATGCGTACTGCCCTTCGTCGCCTCTTTTCAAAGGGCTGATGATAAGAGATGTGGATGAATTGCTTTCCGTCTTTGGACCAACCGTTGTGTAACTATCGTATCCACTCACGTTCAAGGGTTGACCATCCTTCAGCCACTTAATAACAGACAAGGGTTTGCCTTCCAGGTAGCAAGTCAAGGTCAAATTCTCTCCTTCCGTAAGGGTCACATTTGCGGGATACACGAAGATCGTTGGCTTATCTGGTGATATCAACAATATTAGAGAAAGCACGTTATATCGCCAATTAATAGCATACTCAACATAAAAATAGCAACATTACTCTCTGCATTTCTTCTCCAACAAAATCAATATTCGATCACCGTTCATTCGAACAGTACAAACAACTTCGCTTCGTATTGTCAAAGACTGTGTGCAGTTATAATCGTTGAAGTTGTCCTAACAACGATGCCAATGGCGTTGCCTTATATTCAAAGTTATTGATGTTCCTTCGCTACTCCATCATCTAGAAGCAGCTCTCTGCAGTTTTATTTCCTCCAAATTAAATCATAATACAAATTTCCATCTCCTCATAACACCACATAACAACATTACTTACAATTAACGATAACGTGTGCCGAAGGTGATGTAACACTACCAACGTTGTTGTCGGCCTGACATGCGTACCGCCCTTCGTCGCATCTTTTCAAAGGGCCGATGATAAGAGATGTGGATGAATTGCTTTCCGTCTTTGGACCAACCGTTGTGTATCTATCGTATCCACTCACGTTCAAGGGTTGACCATCCTTCAGCCACTTAATAGCAGACAAGGGTTTGCCTTCCAGGTAGCAAGTCAAGGTCAAATTCTCTCCTTCCGTAAGGGTCACATTTGCGGGATAGACGAAGATCGTTGGCTTATCTGGTGATATCAACAATATTACAGAAAGCAATTTATATCGCCAATTAATAGCATACTCAACACAAAAATAGCACCATTACTCTCTACATTTCTTCTCCAACAAAATCAATATTCGATCACCATTAATCCCAACAGTACAAACAACTTCGCTTCGTATTGTCAAAGACTGTGTGCAGTTATAATCGTTGAAGTTGTCCTAACAACGATGCCAATGGCGTTACGTTATATTCAAAGTTATTGATGTTCCATTGCAACTCCATCATCTAGAAGCAGCTCTCTGCAGTTTGATTTCCTCCAAATTAAATCATAATACAAATTTCCATCTCCTCATAACACCACATAACAACATTACTTACAATTAACGATAACGTGTGCCGAAGGTGATGTAACACTACCAACGTTATTGTCGGCCTGACATGCGTACCGCCCTTTGTCGCCTCTGTTTAAACGGCTGATGATAAGCGATGTGGATGAATTGCTTTCCGTCTTTGTACCAACCGTTGTGTATCTATCGTATCCACTCACGTTCAACGGTTGACCATCCTTCAGCCACTTAATAACAGACAAGGGTTTGCCTTCCAGGTAGCAAGTCAAGGTCAAATTCTCTCCTTCCGTTAGGGTCACATTTGCGGGATAAACGAAGATCGTTGGCTTATCTGGTGATATCAACAATATTACATAAAGCACATCATCGCCAATTAATAGCATACTCAACATAAAAATAGCACCATTACTCTCTACATTTCTTCTCCAACAAAATCAATATTTATTCACCATTCATCCCAACAGTACAAACAACTTCGCTTCTTATTGTCAAAGACTGTATCTAGTTATAATCGTTGAAGTTGTCCTAACAACGATGCCAATGGCGTTACGTTATATTCAAAGTTATTGATGTTCCTTTGCTACTCGATCATCTAGAAACAGCGAGGAGCTCTCTGCAGTTTGATTTCCTCCAAATCAAATCATAATACAAATTCCCATCTCCTCATAACACCACATAACAACATTACTTACAATTAATGATAACGTGTGCCGAATATGATGTGACAATACCAACGTTGTTGTCGGCCTGACATGCGTACCGCCCTTCGTCGCCTCTTTTCAAAGGGCTGATGATAAGAGATGTGGATGAATTGCTTTCCATCTTTGGACCAACCGTTGTGTATCTATCGTATTCACTCACGTTCAAGGGTTGACCATCCTTCAGCCACTTAATAGCAGACAAGGGTTTGCCTTCCAGGTAGCAAGTCAAGGTCAAATTCTCTCCTTCCGTAAGGGTCACATTTGCGGGATACACGAAGATCGTTGGCTTATCTGGTGATATCAACAATATTACAGAAAGCACGTCATATCGCCAATTAATAGCATACTCAACATAAAAATAGCACCATTACTCTCTACATATCTTCTCCAACAAAATCAATATTTAATCACCATTCATCCCAACAGTACAAACAACTTCGCTTCTTATTGTCAAAGACTGTGTGTAGTTATAATCGTTGAAGTTGCCCTAACAACGATGCCAATGGCGTTACGTTATATTCAAAGTTATTGATGTTCCTTTGCTACTCGATCATCTAGAAACAGCGAGGAGCTCTCTGCAGTTTGATTTCCTCCAAATTAAATCATAATACAAATTTCCATCTCCTCATAACACCACATAACAACATTACTTACAATTAATGATAACGTGTGCCGAATATGATGTGACAATACCAACGTTGTTGTCGGCCTGACATGCGTACCGCCCTTCGTCGCCTCTTTTCAAAGGGCTGATGATAAGAGATGTGGATGAATTGCTTTCCGTCTTTGGACCAACCGTTGTGTATCTATCGTATTCACTCACGTTCAAGGATTGACCATCCTTCAGCCACTTAATAGCAGACAAGGGTTTGCCTTCCAGGTAGCAAGTCAAGGTCAAATTCTCTCCTTCCGTAAGGGTCACATTTGCGGGATACACGAAGATCGTTGGCTTATCTGGTGATATCAACAATATTACAGAAAGCACGTTATATCGCCAATTAATAGCATACTCAACATAAAAATAGCAACATTACTCTCTGCATTTCTTCTCCAACAAAATCAATATTTAATCACCATTCATCCCAACAGTACAAACAACTTCGCTTCTTATTGTCAAAGACTGTGTGTAGTTATAATCGTTGAAGTTGTCCTAACAACGATGCCAATGGCGTTACGTTATATTCAAAGTTATTGATGTTCCTTTGCAACTCCATCATCTAGAAGCAGCTCTCTGCAGTTTGATTCCCTCCAAATTAAATCATAATACAAATTTCCATCTCCTCATAACACCACATAACAACATTACTTACAATTAATGATAACGTGCGAAGTAGGTGAAGTGACACTACCAACGTTGTTGTCGGCCTGACATGCGTACCGCCCTTCGTCGCCTCTTTTCAAAGGGCTGATGATAAGAGATGTGGATGAATTGCTTTCCGTCTTTGGACCAACCGTTGTGTATCTATCGTATCCACTCACGTTCAAGGGTTGACCATCCTTCAGCCACTTAATAACAGACAAGGGTTTGCCTTCCAGGTAGCAAGTCAAGGTCAAATTCTCTCCTTCCGTAAGGGTCACATTTGCGGGATACACGAAGATCGTTGGCTTATCTGGTGATATCAACAATATTACAGAAAGCACGTCATATCGCCAATTAATAGCATACTCAACGTAAAAATAGCGACATTACTCTCTGCATTTCTTCTCCAACAAAATCAATATTCGGTCACCGTTCATTCGAACAGTACAAACAACTTCGCTTCGTATTGTCAAAGACTGTGTGCAGTTATAATCGTTGAAGTTGTCCTAACAACGTTGCCAATGGCGTTACGTTATATTCAAAGTTATTGATGTTCCTTTGCTACTCGATCATCTAGAAACAGCGAGGAGGTCTCTGCAGTTTGATTTCC
The DNA here is from genome assembly GCA_030867875.1 of Actinernus sp. WN-2022. Lineage (NCBI taxonomy): Eukaryota > Metazoa > Cnidaria > Anthozoa > Actiniaria > Actinernidae > Actinernus > Actinernus sp. WN-2022. The sequence goes on from JAOWCC010000469.1 coordinate 255,412, forward strand.
TCCAAATTAAATCATAATACAAATTTCCATCTCCTCATAACACCACATAACAACATTACTTACAATTAATGATAACGTGTGCCGAATATGATGTGACAATACCAACGTTGTTGTCGGCCTGACATGCGTACCGCCCTTCGTCGCCTCTTTTCAAAGGGCTGATGATAAGAGATGTGGATGAATTGCTTTCCGTCTTTGGACCAACCGTTGTGTATCTATCGTATTCACTCACGTTCAAGGATTGACCATCCTTCAGCCACTTAATAGCAGACAGGGGTTTGCCTTCCAGGTAGCAAGTCAAGGTCAAATTATCTCCTTCCGTAAGGGTCACATTTGCGGGATACACGAAGATCGTTGGCTTATCTGGTGATATCAACAATATTACAGAAAGCACGTTATATCGCCAATTAATAGCATACTCAACATAAAAATAGCAACATTACTCTCTGCGTTTCTTCTCCAACAAAATCAATATTTAATCACCATTCATCCCAACAGTACAAACAACTTCGCTTCTTATTGTCAAAGACTGTGTGTAGTTATAATCGTTGAAGTTGTCCTAACAACGATGCCAATGGCGTTACGTTATATTCAAAGTTATTGATGTTCCTTTGCAACTCCATCATCTAGAAGCAGCTCTCTGCAGTTTGATTCCCTCCAAATTAAATCATAATACAAATTTCCATCTCCTCATAACACCACATAACAACATTACTTACAATTAATGATAACGTGCGAAGTAGGTGAAGTAACACTACCAACGTTGTTGTCGGCCTGACATGCGTACCGCCCTTCGTCGCATCTTTTCAAAGGGCCGATGATAAGAGATGTGGATGAATTGCTTTCCGTCTTTGGACCAACCGTTGTGTATCTATCGTATCCACTCACGTTCAAGGGTTGACCATCCTTCAGCCACTTAATAGCAGACAAGGGTTTGCCTTCCAGGTAGCAAGTCAAGGTCAAATTCTCTCCTTCCGTAAGGGTCACATTTGCGGGATAGACGAAGATCGTTGGCTTATCTGGTGATATCAACAATATTACAGAAAGCAATTTATATCGCCAATTAATAGCATACTCAACACAAAAATAGCACCATTACTCTCTACATTTCTTCTCCAACAAAATCAATATTCGATCACCATTAATCCCAACAGTACAAACAACTTCGCTTCGTATTGTCAAAGACTGTGTGCAGTTATAATCGTTGAAGTTGTCCTAACAACGATGCCAATGGCGTTACGTTATATTCAAAGTTATTGATGTTCCATTGCAACTCCATCATCTAGAAGCAGCTCTCTGCAGTTTGATTTCCTCCAAATTAAATCATAATACAAATTTCCATCTCCTCATAACACCACATAACAACATTACTTACAATTAACGATAACGTGTGCCGAAGGTGATGTAACACTACCAACGTTATTGTCGGCCTGACATGCGTACCGCCCTTTGTCGCCTCTGTTTAAACGGCTGATGATAAGCGATGTGGATGAATTGCTTTCCGTCTTTGTACCAACCGTTGTGTATCTATCGTATCCACTCACGTTCAACGGTTGACCATCCTTCAGCCACTTAATAACAGACAAGAGTTTGCCTTCCAGGTAGCAAGTCAAGGTCAAATTCTCTCCTTCCGTTAGGGTCACATTTGCGGGATAGACGAAGATCGTTGGCTTATCTGGTGATATCAACAATATTACATAAAGCACATCATCGCCAATTAATAGCATACTCAACATAAAAATAGCACCATTACTCTCTACATTTCTTCTCCAACAAAATCAATATTTATTCACCATTCATCCCAACAGTACAAACAACTTCGCTTCTTATTGTCAAAGACTGTGTCTAGTTATAATCGTTGAAGTTGTCCTAACAACGATGCCAATGGCGTTACGTTATATTCAAAGTTATTGATGTTCCTTTGCTACTCGATCATCTAGAAACAGCGAGGAGCTCTCTGCAGTTTGATTTCCTCCAAATCAAATCATAATACAAATTCCCATCTCCTCATAACACCACATAACAACATTACTTACAATTAATGATAACGTGTGCCGAATATGATGTGACAATACCAACGTTGTTGTCGGCCTGACATGCGTACCGCCCTTCGTCGCCTCTTTTCAAAGGGCTGATGATAAGAGATGTGGATGAATTGCTTTCCATCTTTGGACCAACCGTTGTGTATCTATCGTATTCACTCACGTTCAAGGGTTGACCATCCTTCAGCCACTTAATAGCAGACAAGGGTTTGCCTTCCAGGTAGCAAGTCAAGGTCAAATTCTCTCCTTCCGTAAGGGTCACATTTGCGGGATACACGAAGATCGTTGGCTTATCTGGTGATATCAACAATATTACAGAAAGCACGTCATATCGCCAATTAATAGCATACTCAACATAAAAATAGCACCATTACTCTCTACATATCTTCTCCAACAAAATCAATATTTAATCACCATTCATCCCAACAGTACAAACAACTTCGCTTCTTATTGTCAAAGACTGTGTGTAGTTATAATCGTTGAAGTTGCCCTAACAACGATGCCAATGGCGTTACGTTATATTCAAAGTTATTGATGTTCCTTTGCTACTCGATCATCTAGAAACAGCGAGGAGCTCTCTGCAGTTTGATTTCCTCCAAATTAAATCATAATACAAATTTCCATCTCCTCATAACACCACATAACAACATTACTTACAATTAATGATAACGTGTGGCGAATATGATGTGACAATACCAACGTTGTTGTCGGCCTGACATGCGTACCGCCCTTCGTCGCCTCTTTTCAAAGGGCTGATGATAAGAGATGTGGATGAATTGCTTTCCGTCTTTGGACCAACCGTTGTGTATCTATCGTATTCACTCACGTTCAAGGATTGACCATCCTTCAGCCACTTAATAGCAGACAAGGGTTTGCCTTCCAGGTAGCAAGTCAAGGTCAAATTCTCTCCTTCCGTAAGGGTCACATTTGCGGGATACACGAAGATCGTTGGCTTATCTGGTGATATCAACAATATTACAGAAAGCACGTTATATCGCCAATTAATAGCATACTCAACATAAAAATAGCAACATTACTCTCTGCATTTCTTCTCCAACAAAATCAATATTTAATCACCATTCATCCCAACAGTACAAACAACTTCGCTTCTTATTGTCAAAGACTGTGTGTAGTTATAATCGTTGAAGTTGTCCTAACAACGATGCCAATGGCGTTACGTTATATTCAAAGTTATTGATGTTCCTTTGCAACTCCATCATCTAGAAGCAGCTCTCTGCAGTTTGATTCCCTCCAAATTAAATCATAATACAAATTTCCATCTCCTCATAACACCACATAACAACATTACTTACAATTAATGATAACGTGCGAAGTAGGTGAAGTGACACTACCAACGTTGTTGTCGGCCTGACATGCGTACCGCCCTTCGTCGCCTCTTTTCAAAGGGCTGATGATAAGAGATGTGAATGAATTGCTTTCCGTCTTTGGACCACCCGTTGTGTATCTATCGTATCCACTCACGTTCAAGGGTTGACCATCCTTCAGCCACTTAATAACAGACAAGGGTTTGCCTTCCAGGTAGCAAGTCAAGGTCAAATTCTCTCCTTCCGTAAGGGTCACATTTGCGGGATACACGAAGATCGTTGGCTTATCTGGTGATATCAACAATATTACAGAAAGCACGTCATATCGCCAATTAATAGCATACTCAACGTAAAAATAGCGACATTACTCTCTGCATTTCTTCTCCAACAAAATCAATATTCGGTCACCGTTCATTCGAACAGTACAAACAACTTCGCTTCGTATTGTCAAAGACTGTGTGCAGTTATAATCGTTGAAGTTGTCCTAACAACGTTGCCAATGGCGTTACGTTATATTCAAAGTTATTGATGTTCCTTTGCTACTCGATCATCTAGAAACAGCGAGGAGGTCTCTGCAGTTTGATTTCCTCCAAATTAAATCATAATACAAATTTCCATCTCCTCATAACACCACATAACAACATTACTTACAATTAATGATAACGTGTGCCGAATATGATGTGACAATACCAACGTTGTTGTCGGCCTGACATGCGTACCGCCCTTCGTCGCCTCTTTTCAAAGGGCTGATGATAAGAGATGTGGATGAATTGCTTTCCGTCTTTGGACCAACCGTTGTGTATCTATCGTATTCACTCACGTTCAAGGATTGACCATCCTTCAGCCACTTAATAGCAGACAGGGGTTTGCCTTCCAGGTAGCAAGTCAAGGTCAAATTATCTCCTTCCGTAAGGGTCACATTTGCGGGATACACGAAGATCGTTGGCTTATCTGGTGATATCAACAATATTACAGAAAGCACGTTATATCGCCAATTAATAGCATACTCAACATAAAAATAGCAACATTACTCTCTGCGTTTCTTCTCCAACAAAATCAATATTTAATCACCATTCATCCCAACAGTACAAACAACTTCGCTTCTTATTGTCAAAGACTGTGTGTAGTTATAATCGATGAAGTTGTCCTAACAACGATGCCAATGGCGTTACGTTATATTCAAAGTTATTGATGTTCCTTTGCAACTCCATCATCTAGAAGCAGCTCTCTGCAGTTTGATTCCCTCCAAATTAAATCATAATACAAATTTCCATCTCCTCATAACACCACATAACAACATTACTTACAATTAATGATAACGTGCGAAGTAGGTGAAGTGACACTACCAACGTTGTTGTCGGCCTGACATGCGTACCGCCCTTCGTCGCCTCTTTTCAAAGGGCTGATGATAAGAGATGTGGATGAATTGCTTTCCGTCTTTGGACCAACCGTTGTGTATCTATCGTATCCACTCACGTTCAAGGGTTGACCATCCTTCAGCCACTTAATAACAGACAAGGGTTTGCCTTCCAGGTAGCAAGTCAAGGTCAAATTCTCTCCTTCCGTAAGGGTCACATTTGCGGGATACACGAAGATCGTTGGCTTATCTGGTGATATCAACAATATTACAGAAAGCACGTCATATCGCCAATTAATAGCATACTCAACGTAAAAATAGCGACATTACTCTCTGCATTTCTTCTCCAACAAAATCAATATTCGGTCACCGTTCATTCGAACAGTACAAACAACTTCGCTTCGTATTGTCAAAGACTGTGTGCAGTTATAATCGTTGAAGTTGTCCTAACAACGTTGCCAATGGCGTTACGTTATATTCAAAGTTATTGATGTTCCTTTGCTACTCGATCATCTAGAAACAGCGAGGAGGTCTCTGCAGTTTGATTTCCTCCAAATTAAATCATAATACAAATTTCCATCTCCTCATAACACCACATAACAACATTACTTACAATTAATGATAACGTGTGCCGAATATGATGTGACAATACCAACGTTGTTGTCGGCCTGACATGCGTACCGCCCTTCGTCGCCTCTTTTCAAAGGGCTGATGATAAGAGATGTGGATGAATTGCTTTCCGTCTTTGGACCAACCGTTGTGTATCTATCGTATTCACTCACGTTCAAGGATTGACCATCCTTCAGCCACTTAATAGCAGACAGGGGTTTGCCTTCCAGGTAGCAAGTCAAGGTCAAATTATCTCCTTCCGTAAGGGTCACATTTGCGGGATACACGAAGATCGTTGGCTTATCTGGTGATATCAACAATATTACAGAAAGCACGTTATATCGCCAATTAATAGCATACTCAACATAAAAATAGCAACATTACTCTCTGCGTTTCTTCTCCAACAAAATCAATATTTAATCACCATTCATCCCAACAGTACAAACAACTTCGCTTCTTATTGTCAAAGACTGTGTGTAGTTATAATCGTTGAAGTTGTCCTAACAACGATGCCAATGGCGTTACGTTATATTCAAAGTTATTGATGTTCCTTTGCAACTCCATCATCTAGAAGCAGCTCTCTGCAGTTTGATTCCCTCCAAATTAAATCATAATACAAATTTCCATCTCCTCATAACACCACATAACCACATTACTTACAATTAATGATAACGTGCGAAGTAGGTGAAGTAACACTACCAACGTTGTTGTCGGCCTGACCTGCGTACCGCCCTTCGTCGCATCTTTTCAAAGGGCCGATGATAAGAGATGTGGATGAATTGCTTTCCGTCTTTGGACCAACCGTTGTGTATCTATCGTATCCACTCACGTTCAAGGGTTGACCATCCTTCAGCCACTTAATAGCAGACAAGGGTTTGCCTTCCAGGTAGCAAGTCAAGGTCAAATTCTCTCCTTCCGTAAGGGTCACATTTGCGGGATAGACGAAGATCGTTGGCTTATCTGGTGATATCAACAATATTACAGAAAGCAATTTATATCGCCAATTAATAGCATACTCAACACAAAAATAGCACCATTACTCTCTACATTTCTTCTCCAACAAAATCAATATTCGATCACCATTAATCCCAACAGTACAAACAACTTCGCTTCGTATTGTCAAAGACTGTGTGCAGTTATAATCGTTGAAGTTGTCCTAACAACGATGCCAATGGCGTTACGTTATATTCAAAGTTATTGATGTTCCATTGCAACTCCATCATCTAGAAGCAGCTCTCTGCAGTTTGATTTCCTCCAAATTAAATCATAATACAAATTTCCATCTCCTCATAACACCACATAACAACATTACTTACAATTAACGATAACGTGTGCCGAAGGTGATGTAACACTACCAACGTTATTGTCGGCCTGACATGCGTACCGCCCTTTGTCGCCTCTGTTTAAACGGCTGATGATAAGCGATGTGGATGAATTGCTTTCCGTCTTTGTACCAACCGTTGTGTATCTATCGTATCCACTCACGTTCAACGGTTGACCATCCTTCAGCCACTTAATAACAGACAAGGGTTTGCCTTCCAGGTAGCAAGTCAAGGTCAAATTATCTCCTTCCGTTAGGGTCACATTTGCGGGATAGACGAAGATCGTTGGCTTATCTGGTGATATCAACAATATTACATAAAGCACATCATCGCCAATTAATAGCATACTCAACATAAAAATAGCACCATTACTCTCTACATTTCTTCTCCAACAAAATCAATATTTATTCACCATTCATCCCAACAGTACAAACAACTTCGCTTCTTATTGTCAAAGACTGTGTCTAGTTATAATCGTTGAAGTTGTCCTAACAACGATGCCAATGGCGTTACGTTATATTCAAAGTTATTGATGTTCCTTTGCTACTCGATCATCTAGAAACAGCGAGGAGCTCTCTGCAGTTTGATTTCCTCCAAATCAAATCATAATACAAATTCCCATCTCCTCATAACACCACATAACAACATTACTTACAATTAATGATAACGTGTGCCGAATATGATGTGACAATACCAACGTTGTTGTCGGCCTGACATGCGTACCGCCCTTCGTCGCCTCTTTTCAAAGGGCTGATGATAAGAGATGTGGATGAATTGCTTTCCATCTTTGGACCAACCGTTGTGTATCTATCGTATTCACTCACGTTCAAGGGTTGACCATCCTTCAGCCACTTAATAGCAGACAAGGGTTTGCCTTCCAGGTAGCAAGTCAAGGTCAAATTCTCTCCTTCCGTAAGGGTCACATTTGCGGGATACACGAAGATCGTTGGCTTATCTGGTGATATCAACAATATTACAGAAAGCACGTCATATCGCCAATTAATAGCATACTCAACATAAAAATAGCACCATTACTCTCTACATATCTTCTCCAACAAAATCAATATTTAATCACCATTCATCCCAACAGTACAAACAACTTCGCTTCTTATTGTCAAAGACTGTGTGTAGTTATAATCGTTGAAGTTGCCCTAACAACGATGCCAATGGCGTTACGTTATATTCAAAGTTATTGATGTTCCTTTGCTACTCGATCATCTAGAAACAGCGAGGAGCTCTCTGCAGTTTGATTTCCTCCAAATTAAATCATAATACAAATTTCCATCTCCTCATAACACCACATAACAACATTACTTACAATTAATGATAACGTGTGGCGAATATGATGTGACAATACCAACGTTGTTGTCGGCCTGACATGCGTACCGCCCTTCGTCGCCTCTTTTCAAAGGGCTGATGATAAGAGATGTGGATGAATTGCTTTCCGTCTTTGGACCAACCGTTGTGTATCTATCGTATTCACTCACGTTCAAGGATTGACCATCCTTCAGCCACTTAATAGCAGACAAGGGTTTGCCTTCCAGGTAGCAAGTCAAGGTCAAATTCTCTCCTTCCGTAAGGGTCACATTTGCGGGATACACGAAGATCGTTGGCTTATCTGGTGATATCAACAATATTACAGAAAGCACGTTATATCGCCAATTAATAGCATACTCAACATAAAAATAGCAACATTACTCTCTGCATTTCTTCTCCAACAAAATCAATATTTAATCACCATTCATCCCAACAGTACAAACAACTTCGCTTCTTATTGTCAAAGACTGTGTGTAGTTATAATCGTTGAAGTTGTCCTAACAACGATGCCAATGGCGTTACGTTATATTCAAAGTTATTGATGTTCCTTTGCAACTCCATCATCTAGAAGCAGCTCTCTGCAGTTTGATTCCCTCCAAATTAAATCATAATACAAATTTCCATCTCCTCATAACACCACATAACAACATTACTTACAATTAATGATAACGTGCGAAGTAGGTGAAGTGACACTACCAACGTTGTTGTCGGCCTGACATGCGTACCGCCCTTCGTCGCCTCTTTTCAAAGGGCTGATGATAAGAGATGTGGATGAATTGCTTTCCGTCTTTGGACCAACCGTTGTGTATCTATCGTATCCACTCACGTTCAAGGGTTGACCATCCTTCAGCCACTTAATAACAGACAAGGGTTTGCCTTCCAGGTAGCAAGTCAAGGTCAAATTCTCTCCTTCCGTAAGGGTCACATTTGCGGGATACACGAAGATCGTTGGCTTATCTGGTGATATCAACAATATTACAGAAAGCACGTCATATCGCCAATTAATAGCATACTCAACGTAAAAATAGCGACATTACTCTCTGCATTTCTTCTCCAACAAAATCAATATTCGGTCACCGTTCATTCGAACAGTACAAACAACTTCGCTTCGTATTGTCAAAGACTGTGTGCAGTTATAATCGTTGAAGTTGTCCTAACAACGTTGCCAATGGCGTTACGTTATATTCAAAGTTATTGATGTTCCTTTGCTACTCGATCATCTAGAAACAGCGAGGAGGTCTCTGCAGTTTGATTTCCTCCAAATTAAATCATAATACAAATTTCCATCTCCTCATAAAACCACATAACAACATTACTTACAATTAATGATAACGTGTGCCGAATATGATGTGACAATACCAACGTTGTTGTCGGCCTGACATGCGTACCGCCCTTCGTCGCCTCTTTTCAAAGGGCTGATGATAAGAGATGTGGATGAATTGCTTTCCGTCTTTGGACCAACCGTTGTGTATCTATCGTATTCACTCACGTTCAAGGATTGACCATCCTTCAGCCACTTAATAGCAGACAGGGGTTTGCCTTCCAGGTAGCAAGTCAAGGTCAAATTCTCTCCTTCCGTAAGGGTCACATTTGCGGGATACACGAAGATCGTTGGCTTATCTGGTGATATCAACAATATTACAGAAAGCACGTTATATCGCCAATTAATAGCATAGTCAACATAAAAATAGCAACATTACTCTCTGCATTTCTTCTCCAACAAAATCAATATTTAATCACCATTCATCCCAACAGTACAAACAACTTCGCTTCTTATTGTCAAAGACTGTGTGTAGTTATAATCGTTGAAGTTGTCCTAACAACGATGCCAATGGCGTTACGTTATATTCAAAGTTATTGATGGTCCTTTCCTACTCTTTCATCTAGAAGCAGCTCTCTGCAGTTTGATTCCCTCCAAATTAAATCATAATACAAATTTCCATCTCCTCATAACACCACATAACAACATTACTTACAATTAATGATAACGTGCGAAGTAGGTGAAGTGACACTACCAACGTTGTTGTCGGCCTGACATGCGTACCGCCCTTCGTCGCCTCTTTTCAAAGGGCTGATGATAAGAGATGTGGATGAATTGCTTTCCGTCTTTGGACCAACCGTTGTGTATCTATCGTATCCACTCACGTTCAAGGGTTGACCATCCTTCAGCCACTTAATAACAGACAAGGGTTTGCCTTCCAGGTAGCAAGTCAAGGTCAAATTCTCTCCTTCCGTAAGGGTCACATTTGCGGGATACACGAAGATCGTTGGCTTATCTGGTGATATCAACAATATTACAGAAAGCACGTTATATCGCCAATTAATAGCATACTCAACATAAAAATAGCAACATTACTCTCTGCATTTCTTCTCCAACAAAATCAATATTCGGTCACCGTTCATTCGAACAGTACAAACAACTTCGCTTCGTATTGTCAAAGACTGTGTGCAGTTATAATCGTTGAAGTTGTCCTAACAACGTTGCCAATGGCGTTACCTTATATTCAAAGTTATTGATGTTCCTTTGCTACTCGATCATCTAGAAACAGCGAGGAGCTCTCTGCAGTTTGATTTCCTCCAAATTAAATCATAATACAAATTTCCATCTCCTCATAAAACCACATAACAACATTACTTACAATTAACGATAACGTGTGCCGAAGGTGATGTAACACTACCAACGTTGTTGTCGGCCTGACATGCGTACCGCCCTTCGTCGCCTCTTTTCAAAGGGCTGATGATAAGAGATGTGGATGAATTGCTTTCCGTCTTTGGACCAACCGTTGTGTATCTATTGTATCCACTCACGTTCAAGGGTTGACCATCCTTCAGCCACTTAATAGCAGACAAGGGTTTGCCTTCCAGGTAGCAAGTCAAGGTCAAATTCTCTCCTTCCGTAAGGGTCACATTTGCGGGATAGAGGAAGATCGTTGGCTTATCTGGTGATATCAACAATATTACAGAAAGCAATTGATATCGCCAATTAATAGCATACTCAACACAAAAATAGCACCATTACTCTCTACATTTCTTCTCCAACAAAATCAATATTCGATCACCATTCATCCCAACAGTACAAACAACTTCGCTTCGTATTGTCAAAGACTGTGTGCAGTTATAATCGTTGAAGTTGTCCTAACAACGATGCCAATGGCGTTACGTTATATTCAAAGTTATTGATGTTCCTTTGCTACTCGATCATCTAGAAACAGCGAGGAGCTCTCTGCAGTTTGATTTCCTCCAAATTAAATCATAATACAAATGTCCATCTCCTCATAACACCACATAACAACATTACTTACAATTAATGATAACGTGCGAAGTAGGTGAAGTGACACTACCAACGTTATTGTCGGCCTGACATGCGTACCGCCCTTTGTCGCCTCTGTCCAAACGGCTGATGATAAGCGATGTGGATGAATTGCTTTCCGTCTTTGGACCAACCGTTGTGTATCTATCGTATCCACTCACGTTCAAGGGTTGACCATCCTTCAGCCACTTAATAGCAGACAAGGGTTTGCCTTCGAGGTAGCAAGTCAAGGTCAAATTCTCTCCTTCCGTAAGGATCACATTTGCGGGATAGACGAAGATCGTTGGCTTATCTGGTGATATCAACAATATTACAGAAAGCACGTCATATCGCTAATTAATAGCATACTCAACATAAAAACAATACCATTACTCTCTACATTTCTTCTCCAACAAAATCAATATTCGATCACCACTCATTCCAACAGTACAAACAACTTCACTTCTTATTGTCAAAGACTGTACGCAATCATAATCGTTGAAGTTCTCCTAACAACGATGCCAATGGTGCAGTTACGTTATATTCAAAGTTATAGATGATCCTTTGTTACGCCCTAGCTTATTGGTCACCTCTCATTGGGATATCTCATAGGGATATCCCTCATTCATTACTGTTCTAATGCCAGACAGCTCAAACTAGCACAGGCATGGTATTATTCCCCACGATTCATTTAGTGGTGATGACGTAACGATGCCGTCATCGGTCACGTGATTTAAATTATATGCCAAAATAGCTCACTGACCATCCACGAGTTGCCCTTATGGGCGCTATGTTTTGTCATCGTGTGAAGATATTAAAATAAGAAGGTTTACAAAATGCCATATTGGAAGTACTGTCATTCAACGCCTATATCAACTTCAACTTTCTTTTTATTTGAAACTGATTTATTTCACACTTTTAGTGAAGAACTATACAATTTTTAAACTTTTGTCTATCATACGGAATAAATATTTAACAACATTATGTGTAGTGGCCAAAGTAGCATTACCAATTGGAATAAATATAAGATGACAGGTTCACTCTTCATTATAACTGAATAATAAACAAGATTATAGAGAAAGACACAAAAATATTAAATGAACATCCAATCCCTGAAAATCAAAACATACGCTCGAGATGATCATTCGAGAATTTACATGCCGTTTAAACTCCAACAAGTATCTTGTGGCCAAATGATAAACGCCTCATTACTCGGGCTACGACAGGTCGCCCGAGTCTAAATCTGTAGGCCGTTTTGTTTTTGTTCAGGGCAGCAAAATGTTTGCGCGTGCGTTAAATTATGCATAATTATGCGTAAGCGTCACTTAGATTTCTCTCCAGTCGCCATCTTGAAATTCAGTGCGGACTCTATTCTTGTTTGCGGTACGTTTCGTAGGTATTATGCCACATTTCATCGCATTTCATTTTACTCTTGGTCATAATACATACTAGCGCAAACACCGTGATCGGTAGGCCAACACTATGTATTTGGCTAGTTTTTACCGATCTTATCGAGTCCTGTGGGACCTGCCTTTACAGGTATAGCGATTTATACTTATAGCGAAATATAGCGATTTACTAGCAAATATCTATACCGTAGAGGAGAGTAACATTGGAGTAACTCATAACTGCTCAACCATCGACGTCTGAAGACATCTGAACTCCTGAACTGTGACAGCAACACTGTCACTCGCCAAGCCAGAATACACACTCACTGTCACAGCACAGAATTATGATGAGCCAACCAATGTTCAACTGTCAAGGTAAACTTAAGCTTAAAGATCTACTTTGGTCTTTAATTGTAAATTATTGTGTATGATTATAATGTAATCTGCACAAGCTGTACATGCTCAAAGATAATCTAGTATCATATATACGTTGTGTTTTTTTAACAGCGATTATCTGTTTGAATTTGACGAACCTTTGCCTGAGAGTGAGAATAATCTTAACCTTATGGAAAATGCAACTTGTATATATCTTAAATACCAACATAAACCTAACTATTTCATAGTAGACGAGGCTTACTGTAGAAAAACGAAACAAACAAGAAATAGCTTAATATAGTTATAATAATCATGGTTCAGTAATCATCAGCTCAAGTTCAACAAAAAACAACATTTATATCAGGTGGAAGCTTATTAGATCGTGTTTATATAAAACAAAACACAGTTCAAAGGTTTCCTTAAGTCCGTAGTTTTAAGTTATACAAGCAATAAGCATTGTTATTTGAAAATGAATAAGAAAACCAACCTTGGCCAAGGATATTTGAACAAGTATAAGATGTTATTGTGTACTTAGTAGTATTACTTAGCTGTTTTATAAGTAAATGTATGACTTTATTTAAGTGTCAATGCAGCTAATTCGCAACACTAGTCCTATGATTTTACGTCCTTATCCGAGAAAACGTGAATGTCTAACGGTTTACTGTATTATGTAATGTAAAGGCAGCACCTTCTACTCAGTTATTTTAAGAGTGTTGGTCAGGCCACGGTTTGAGCCCGCGACCTCTCACTCAACAGACCGGCACTTAACCACTGAGCAAACCGGGAGGCGTTTTATATTTATGTTCTAATATTTCACAGTCATGTTAATGATGATCAACATACAGTAATATTGCATATATTGCACTGTACATACAGTGCACAGTGCACAGTGCACCCAGAATGTATGGGTGCTCAATAATTACATCATGGCCTACAATGCAGGTATGTTTTTGGTGAACCTAGTAAAAACTTGACCCTCCGAACAGAGATATTAGGGATGATCTGGGTTATTTTTAGGGCATAATAAAAAAACTATTTCTCTCTGGGAGAATATACTGTATAATTGACTTCACATGCATCTCATACAACTAGACCATGGTCATATGTAATGTATTATAGACCCTATTCATAAGTCCTGGTGACTTGCATGTCAACGAGGCTGGTAGGTCCTCTGGAATGTTGAAATTGAAGCATCCAGGAATGTGTGAAATGCACTGAACGAATGATCAGTGAAACAATGCCGTTAATTTGCTATGCAACTGTGTGAAATTCAGTGCATTTCACACAGTTGCATAGCAAATTAACGGCACTGTTTCACTGATCATTCGTTCAGTGCATTTCACACATCTTCCTCACGTAGCCAGGATTTTTTCGGAATGACACACAATCGTAATTTCTTTTTTTATTTGCTTGTTTCTTTGGTCTTTTTCTATATTTTTACTTTTCAAGCTACTTTTTTTTCTTTCAGGCATACAGGTAGCTACGCCCCTCACCCCTAGTATGCACTGCGCCATTTCACGAAATAATCATGTTGCAAAAAAATCAAAGGACAAACGTTTGTCAACGTAACCATTTTTTATTCGTGAAATGGTGCAGTGGACACTGGGTGTCGCTGCAACATGTCCCTGCGACAAGACTCACATGTAATGCACACTGCAGTATTTTGTAGCGATATGTCCCTGCAAAATATCCCGTAGTGTGTGCCCATCTTAAAGAGTGTCGGGCTGCATGAATGTATAGTGGCTCGCATGAAAACCCAGGGGCTGTTGTTCGAATAAACGATCGAGATAAAACTTTTGGAACAAGTACTTCATTTGACCATATGCTAATGAAGATTTTTTTAAATAATGTAACGAGAGGATTCCGCCCCATTACTCATTGTACTGTATTTGTTGAATATCATTAAACTTGGTAATCGGAAAAATTCCAATACTGATGACATCTAGAAATAATAGGAAGGTTGAAATCTTAATGCTGCATCATCTATCTTTGAAAAAAAAGAAACAAGTGCCAGATTAGAATTACTGTCAATCAACCCTTACATTAACTTCAACTTGAACTTTCTTTTATTTCAATGTTGAGTTAGGGAAGAACTAGACAATTTTGAAAATATATGACTATTATATGGAATAAATAATTAAGAAGATTAAAATAAGAAGGTTAAAGATTGAAAAACAGGGCTCACTTGGTATTTTAATCTCAGAAATTGGTTCTGAACTTGGATGTTTTAAGGTTTTTTCATCAAGACCAAGGTTCGAACTTTGGAGCACGCCATCCATGTTTTCTAGTAAGCATAGCATAGCATGAATGGCCGGAGATGTGACCATAGCCTGCTGTTGGAGATATTTGGGTGGTTCTCTTGGAACTCTGTTTTCAATACTTTCTTCCTTTTGTGATTTCTCCTCGGGTAAAACGATCATTCTCAGTCTGCATTCGTCCAATGTATATTTGGTTTTAAGTCCAGAAACAAACAACCTTAGGGTCTCCTAATGTAATGACCTTTTCATGCTTGCTAATAAGTTTTCCGTTTCTCTGGTATTCATCTGCTTGGCCAGTGTTAAAACCTGTAGATTGTCCCACGGATTATTAACGATCATGTGTCCGAAACCATGAATTATTGCCGGAGGCTTCGAATATAATGTGAACAGTACTTGGTAGGGAGCTATACGCTTTTAAATTCGAAAACGAGTGTGAAGTTTCACAATCATGGGCAAACAAATCCATCAATGGGCAATAATATACTCTGGGTAACTTGGTTTCATGTCTCCAGCATTTGTTTAGCAGAATTTGAAGATCTCCACTTTCCTTGCGAATGACATATTTTGAGTGCAAATGGAGTACTCGAGTCGCAGCGAAGAAACATTTCAACTCAGTGGACTCGGTCGCGGTCGTATTTTTCGCAGTAGGACTTAATTTGTTAAGAAGCGTGAAATAGACATAAATGCGCTGGACCCGTACATGGACTGTTGACCTGTCAAGGTCAAATATGTACGTCTTTCAACAGACTTTGAACTGCTCTAGCGATACGAACAATTATATGCCAATCTTTACAGTAATTACCTTCACAATAATCTTTCGAAAATTCAAAAACCTAAAGCTTTATCCAGCTTTAACGGTTTAGCACATGGTAAAAAAATTATTTTATTTACGGGATACTTTTGTCAAAGCAAAATGTATTTCGACTGAATTTATTTAATTGCACTTTTCTTGGAAATAAAAATATTTTTTCCCAAAAGGTGTACAGTGATTTTGGTTACACGTTAATTTGGTTAATCGTATTTGCGACCCTTGCCGCGAAATTTTAATTGGTCTGGTTTTCCCTGACACCGCTCTTAATTATTCATTGATCCTCATTGCGCACTATTATTACTTATTAATTATTCATTACTCCACATTGCGCTCTAGTACGACCTATTAATTATTCATTGATTCTCATTAACTTATTAATATTTATCATACTCCCTAAGTTACTTATGAATTATAGCGTTCATTGCTCCTCATTGCGCACTATTAATTAACAAATAAAAGATGGTTCTCTTTGTTATATAACAAAATAATGCAAGCTCGAGGTCTTGAAAAACTGCGGATGCACGAGCGGAAGGCGAGTGCATTTAGCAGTTTTTCAAGACCTCGAAAGTGCATTATTTTGTTATACAATAACAAGGAGAACCACCTTTTATTTGTTTTATAATAGAAACTTCAATGAAATGGAAATTATCGTCATAAGAACCCGCGTAAAAATCTAAAAGTAAACTGACGACAGCGAAAACCCCATTTTAATGTACTTGACTTGTTTACAACATTTTTCGTCGCCGATTGGTACAATTGTGAGAGCTTGACATTGACGATCTGAAAGCTGGTTTCTTATTGGATGAAGTAACCTGCGAAGAGCGATACAATTGCAAGAGCCGGCAAATGAATGGGTTGTAATATTGTCATCTGGTCAAAACTGTTGCAGGAAACAAAGTGCTTTCTTTTTACAATTTCTGGTCAGCACAGGAGAGGTTAATCTGCACATTGTGATAGTGCAAGGTGTTGAAAATGCCTGATGGAAAAGCATTTACAGAGAAAACGTGAGCGAATTAGCGGCAGTTGAATTGGACACGTGAGTCGTGAGTTGGAGGATTGCCGACTATATTCTGCAACAACTGCATAGTTGACACTGATTACTGATTCTGTGGTCTAAAGAATATATTTTCTTCATCCCAAGGAACAGGGTTGTATTAAACTGCTGCTCTGATATGGTCGTGTTGCGTAGCTTTTGAGCCTCAATTCGTTGGCATGGCCGCTATACACGAATGATGATCTCTTCTGAAATTCTGCCAGTTCTGGGTTCTTTGCAAGTTTTATCGCCGGTTTTTCATTCAGGAACATTCAGGAACCTCTCAAACGAATATCTACATGAAACCAGAGAAAACCCGATTGTATTCTTCACAATTCACTGTTCAGGTTTCAGCATATACAGTGATCGTCGAGTTCTTTGGTGAGTTATCACTTGTTGTCACTTTCTACTCGTTTAATACACAGGCTGTTAGAAAAAACACATTTTTTCTTAAATTCGATCATTTTTTTATATCAAACTGTCAATGAGTAACTGTCAACTTCAAACGTTTTAGCATCCCATTTTGTGGTCGCTTTAGAGTACGAAGCGGATGCTAAATTCTCTCGCCGATCATTTTCTTTTAGTTTTGGGAAGCGACTTTTGTATTCCTCAGCTTTCCTAAAGTTTTATTGGTCGGCTGAAGTAGATCTGAGTGAGTGACAGTCCAAATTTCACTACAACTTTAAAGCAAAGATCTATGAGGGATTAATATAACCTACTTCAAAAGGGGTTCAAGAATAAGGAGCGCGAAGAAGAGGCAGCTAGTGGCCTTAGCCCAGAGCAAACGGAAGTAGACAAGCTAATGGAAGATATTGTTGAGTGAGTTCGAGAAGCAGACAGGGATCATGAAAATGAGAATGCTGAGAAGTCAACGGTATATATATGTATTAATGAATCCATAACAGCGTACAGGACGAATCTATTTGGCAGAATTTATAACTTCAAATTCATTAGGTCACACAACGGTAAGATACAAATCCGTGAAATTGAAGAGATTGGACTAGACTAGGTTAAACTAGACCAGACTAGACTTTCTAGACTCTATACTAGACTAGAATAGACTAGAATAGATAACAATTAAAACAGGGAGATGGAGATGTAGAACATGAAAAAAGGAATAGCGAGCCGCGTAGCCGTTCTACAGTTTCTACTATTATCTTATCAATTTGCATTCCAAGCATTCCATTCTGCTAACATCTTAGTGAGTGAACGAGTGAGTGACATGATTTCCACAACCATCCCGATAATTCGTTCCTGCGCTTGCGCGCATCCACGAGTTAAAAACTATAGAACCTTAGTTTACAATTTGCACAATTTTACGATAAAACATATATAGACCAATGAAAGACAGTAGAGAGTGGCATATAATATGAAACTAAAATAAAATAAAGTGACGTGGTAATGATTGTGAAATACAAGTTCAGTTTCGTCATCTTGATTTATGCTTAGTGGTTCAAGAGTTTGACCTTTGTCGATAAGATAACTTCCGGTTATTTTCGTTGTGGCACTAATTGTTTAACTTATAAATATATTGGCAATAATGGCCGTAGCTATAGCAGTTACACTTTCCACTTTACTGGCGTACGTATTAAGGCCAATAAACACCGCATTTACTGTAATTCCAAAAAAGCCTCATTTGCATGGTCCATTGTAAACGCTGTAACGCTCAATATATCCGAGAAACCAAAACGCCGCCTTAAAGTACGCTTTACTGAACACAGCCGTCCAGTATATAAGCCTTCTAACACATTCGAACCCACTCCCTATTTTCTAACTAACAACAGCCCATCAGGGCTTTCACTCGGGCCACATGAGATTGAAGATGAAATACACTTTCATTTGAAATCCTCTTAGTAACAAGTCGTGCTTTAATTCGCCAGTGAGAACGTCATAAAAACGTCTGGTCTATTAATTGCTTTTATGACATGACTATGATAACGCAGGATTTGAACAACAGAATACTGGCAATTCAAGTGTATAAATGCAATACAATGACATAATTGATTGAAAATAGATCAAAAACTCGGGGAAATGTCCGGCTAAAGCTGTATGAATAAATGTGAAATGAAACATAAATTTCATAGCAAGAAAAAAATTGTAATTCCTAATGAGAAAGCTCTTCTAAATTCACAAACTGTTTCACAAAAACATTTGCGCTTATCGACACAAGAGTTCAGTTGACCTTTCAAATAATTTATTCTTAGGTACGCATACTCTAAATCACAGAGATGTTAAATAAAGCGATAATTAGAAGAAAAAGTACATTAACAGACAAACTGAGAGGAAATTTATTCAAATCAAAAAGAGTTTACTTACAGTACTAACGTAACTGAATCTTTCGTTTTGGATCTTTTGGTAGTGTTGTTGACAGCATCCCACCTTCGTGCACATATGCACTGAGCTGGCAGTTCATGCTTCTTGTTCGTGTAGTTGCCCCACTGAGTCGTAACCAGAAAACGAGCACAGCATTTCAGTTGGCATACACTAAAAACACCTGCTTAACTAAGATTTGTAAAAGTCTTAGCGGATCGTGTAAATATTCCGCTTGGCTCAATGAGGGTTTCTGCCGTCAAAGTTATTTTTTTGTTTCAGTTTTCCCCATATTAGCAGACATGTATAATGTCTCGAGCTCTCAATCCAGTAGAAAGACTATAGTTATTCTGTCGTCAAACATGCCTTAGCTGTACAATTAGGTTGTATTGCATAATTGCCCACGATGGGATAGATTTCTGACAATGACTCATTGAAATTGATATCTCCTTGTCTCGCCTAGTCCGAGAGCTTTAAACGTTCTTATCTGAGCGCGCCTGACGAAATCTAACCTTTGATTATAATTCGATACCCGTTGATATCCAAACGTGTTTGGATATTGTATTTCGCTTACGGCTCCTGGTTGTTCATGTATTTTATGGTCAACAAGAGCGCCAGTTGAAATATCCTGAGCCTGTTGGAAGGCTTTCGCCCTCGCGGGGCGACCATTTTGATTTACTGTATTAAATTATGTAAATAAATTAACCTGGCGAGTGTTACGTGACCAGCACAGTGCGATCTGATTGGTGGTGAACTTGACCTTTAACGCATGCGCAGAAATTTTGCGACACCCAACAAAAAAAACATAACGGCTTGCATTTTAAGACTCGGTGCTGCCACAGGCAGCCCGAGTAATAATCAACCACCTACTGGTATGCAGGTAATTCCACTAGAATCATTTTATTTCTCAGCGAGACAGTATATATACGCAAAGCGCGAGAAGCATATCTTATCGACAGAGGTCAAACTATTGAACCACCGAAGCATGCCGAATAAACGTGACGAAACTTAACTTGTTTTTCACAATCATTATCACGTCACGTCACATGATTTTCTGATCCCTACACGCTAGGAGATACATTTGTTTATAATTTCATTTCGTCTGTTGTCTCTTTACTTTACTTACCATTAAAGATGTGGCAGCCATACAGGTCAATCCTCATACATATCCCATTATTCCATGCCTGAGGTACAATCCTGATGTATCTGGCAGCGAATGGATGACTGAACCAGTTTACTACGATGCTGTCCTTATCACTGTTACCTTGAATTACCTAAAGGAGGTGAAAACTGAAATTAAATATGACTAATAACAATGACGGATGTCAAGTAGTTTTATTTATAGTTTTTGTTTCTAATTACAGCAAAACAAATAAAACAAAAAATAGTGAACACCGTTTAATTAACGTAAGTAAGTTTCATATTTAGTATAACAAGGAATATACATCTGATGGTACATATTATATTCTTATTATCATATGGAACAAAAGCAAATATTAAACTTCCAGACGAACACATAGTTATAGTTGGACAATGTTTAAAAGGTTGAAAAAGTCAGGAGTTACTGGTTGACACTCAGTTCTTAAACACTGGATTTAGAGCAAATTGATTTCCTTTTACCACAGCAACTAACGGCAACACATTTCATATCCCCATGACTATTGCTTAATTTGTCTCTTTAATTTTATTGTTTTGTTAAACAGTGTAAAATAAAATTGAATTGAAGTCTGAAAGTTCAAAAGCGCCTGTGTTAAGCTAGTAATAGGTTAATTCAAATTCATTTTGGGAAACAGAGATTGACCTATTAGTTCACTGCGAGATGAAAGGAAACATTGAAATCTAAATTATTTAGGTCTTATTATCCGAGTGAGAGGTCTGTAAGGGAGATTGTAAACCGCATTAATAGTCAATTAGGCAGCCAGCCAATTCTATACGCTGAATGATACAACGTGATGTATGCTCCAGTACAAAACTGATTAGACATTCGGTCCATACTTCGCTAGTTCTCGTTGGATACAGAACGGATTAATGAAGATCACAGATCACAGATAATCACAGATAAAGGCGTGATGAATAAAACATGAACCGCAGTTCCTCGAAACCCGATTAGCATTTATCCTGGATTAAATCGTATCCTAAGATCGGTTGCTTCTTTTGGTAAAAGGTGTATTTCTGTAATCTAGGAATACATTTGGAACTACTCATTTTTTGTCAAACAGTACGTTTGTAACCCTAAATTAGTATTCAGCAAGCTAAAAAAAATCAAACCAGTGATTACACTTAATCCTGGATTAACTAAATTCACTGATTACTCGGGGCAGCAGTATACCACTGGATCCGGTCGTAAAATTGCAATAGGTCATGTTTTTCCCTCCAAAGCGGAGGTTTTTCAACAAGGTTCCCAAATTGGTCTAATTGGCGATGTGATGATGAATGAATGAATAAACCTTTATTTAAGCAGGGTAGTCCCTTCAGTTACAAAAATGACTGCTATCAATAGGAGCCCTGACAATTAAATTATAACAATTGAACTATTAATAGCTATTATTAAAAACTGTTTACAAATATAACTGATCTACATAGAAAACTTACAATAATTAAAACTACCAATAGATGGTAAAACTATTTTGTTTTCAATCTATTAAAAATGATGAATCCGTTATAATTAAAAGAGCATTTAGCAACTTCAGTGCACACCTTTGGTAAATGTAATAGATTACTTTGTCTAGTTGTACGGCCTGTGACGTCTCTATTAAAACTAAAATAATTCTTAACAAACTGCGGGCAGCGATTGTTAATACTTTTCTTAACGAGTTTAAATACATGAGTATCGCGCCTACATTGAAGAGTAGTCCACCTTACATTGTCGAAGGCTCTGTCACTATCGTCCATTTTTGTTACTATTCTTGCCGCGCGCCTTTGTAGTTTCTCTAGAGAGGAGCTGTTTCCCTCTCCACAGCAGGTCCAAACAGTGTCACAGTAGTCCATAATAGGACGAATGAAAGATGTATATACAATGTAGTGAGTGAATGTGCAAAAGCAGTGTAGACGTATCGATCTGTACCGCATAATTATTTAGCAACAGCTTCTTAATCATGGTTATTCAAAATGTATGATACAAAAAAGACAGTTGGCTGGAACAAACATTAAAATCATTGTTACCAAAGTGTTGATATGAAATTTGCTTGTTATCTTGGTGGGGCCTAGTGTGATTAAACTGCTGCACAAGAAAATGCATGAAAAACAACTTTGCCAAAACATAGAGGGTACATTCGCAAATAACCAGGCTCACTGTTTGTAACCCACAATATTTATGTGCATGAAAGGACACAAGTATAGTAAAGGCTAATCCAGTTGTTTCCCAGTGATATCCATAAGGAAATATTTTTAACGGGTTTTCAAGTTACACTCTGTCCCTGTTGGTACGGTTTATAAAGGCAGTGGTAAGATTATAATATTAAATTTCAAAGTTGCATTTTCAAGTCAGATCAGGTCAGGTCCGTCCCATATCCGTCCGGGTAGTACGTTTAGGGTGTAACACAGAATTCAGAGCCAGTTTTGAAGCTTCATATAGTTGGTGTCGCATCCATCGCCAAACTTCATGAATTCAACCTTTACTGGAGCCAGTAAAATCCTAGGCTCGGTTTCCAGCCGTGGGGGTTTCGGTGAGCCCGCGATCCTCTCCCCACTCACGGCTGGGCGCGCGAGCTGAGCCATTATTGGTTTTAGCCAATCACAAACTTGCCACTAAATTCCTGTCGCTGAACGTATTTGCATAATTTACATTGTAAACGTTTTGAAAGCCGGACCGGACCAACAGAGGCTTTCGATTGCTGTTCCAAACTCTGTTTAAATTTGCTCTGGAAAAGTTTTGATTTCGAAGAAATCAAGGATTCACACAAAGCAAGCAGTAAGAGAGTTATCGGTTGAGACACTTTGTCAGTAACCGCACCGGATCTGGAAAGTCACTTGGGAAACCGTCAGCTCAAAGGTCGCGAAGCTCGTAAATGTGCAGTCATTTCTCATTTAACTTTACCTATGCAAGACCAGGTAGCCCGGCTATTCTTTATACTTCAAAGAAAATTAGTGCTGCCTTTATCGGAGCCAAGAAAAGACGGACGAATCCATATTAATAGAGTTTATAGAAGAGAAGAAATCACGTCTGACGCAGGCCATGTTTACGCGTTCAACTCTGCGATCACAATTTACTTGAAAATCGCTGCATCAAACGAGTTTTACAATTCTTCATGTCCTATGTACTAAGTTTGTACAATGTTTTAATGTCTCCAAGACATACTACACAAGTACTGGGCGAGAATACTCGACTCTAGCTCAGAATAGAGGAGAATAGGTCCGAGATAACATCTGAAGATCTCTGAACTTTTCCCCGGTAATTTTCGCCTTTTAATTCCTGTCAGTGAGTGTCTTGGTCGGCACTTCAAAGAGTAACAAATAACTGAAATAAAGTAGCCTGGTTTCTCAGTTATTTTAAATGGCGTTTGTTCTTGAGAATTCCAATGTGGTTTGAAAGTATATGCGAAATCGAACCACCGTGAAAGGGGAAACAGCTTTGCTTGTCAAAACACGCAAATAAATGAATAATATTGAATTTTAATCAGATGACGTCACGGACACGTTAGTAATAATAATAATAATAATAAAGCTAAATTTTGGGGGAGGCTTTGGAGAAACGACACCCCAACGGCTGAAACCGAGCCTAGTAAAATCCGTGAGGCGCTGGAACCGAATCTTAAAATAGCATCGTGACGTCCACTATGCCAAAAATAGATTGGTGCAGACTATCATAGGATACGGAGATCAGTTCTCTTAGGTATGGTCTGTTGCTTCTGTATAAAATTGACTAATAAAAAAAATAGTTGAGACAGACAACTTGACGCCCACAAGGGATGTAAAATATGTTTTATTTATGCTGAGTATATTCATTCTTGAGGACAGATAGACAATGTAGTTGATACAGAAGGCCGGTCTACCTCGGATAATCCAGACCGGTCTAAATACGCGCTTTAACGGCCCGTTTTCGCCAATCAGATTGCTCGATTTGCTAGCGCCCAGTATTAAACTCGCTGTATTGCTAATTCATTATGACCAAATCTAATATCGCTGGAAAGGACTGTCAATTTGTTCTAATTTATCCTCTTTCACATTTATATATACTTTAAGAGATATGTAGTTCATTACTTATGAATTAGTTCACTACCTTTTCTGTTGACTGACCAGCCATATAATCAAACCAAGATTCCTCATTAAGAATATATTTCACAATGAAGGCCTTGACCCACTTCTCAACAGATGCATCTCCCTGTGTAGCGATTCCTGTTACTGTCTTCACCTGTCCAAGATCAACCTGTATGTACTCGGTGTTAGATGTTGTGGAGCTGCACCACGACGAGCTGCCATACAGACGACCGTGAGATGCTTTGTGTGCGTTGTCCAGTTGAGATGATGACGTCATCTGCTTGTCTGCAACGCTTCCATCCTTTTCTAATCCAAGTGGTGACGTACAAGCTTCAAATAGAGGTGAAGACATGAATTCAATTGTATATAGCAAGTGTGTAGCAGTTGGTAAGGGTTAAATCGATCGAGGTGCAAGTGCGCATTCATATCGATATTTGAAATGAAGATTTCTGATATAGGCTGATGAACACAAATGATGTTCCTTCCACTTCATTTCAATTAAGTATTTTACAATTGTTTATTGACAACTGCAGTCGACACAGTAAGAGTTTAATGTTCTATAACGTCATTTTTGCTCAGAT
This sequence comes from Actinernus sp. WN-2022, assembly GCA_030867875.1. NCBI lineage: Eukaryota > Metazoa > Cnidaria > Anthozoa > Actiniaria > Actinernidae > Actinernus > Actinernus sp. WN-2022. The sequence goes on from JAOWCC010000469.1 coordinate 280,625, forward strand.
ATAAAAAAAAAAGACGTTTTCAAATGCGTATGATGTCAGAACGACGTTTGCGATGTTTCACTGTCACTGTTAAAGTATTTCATCAAACAAATATTTTAAAATTAATTTGAAGAAATTATTTCATAATAGTTTTATGTCACTTATTTGTAAAACATATAGAGAAGAGTTCTTAGAGCAGTTTAGTTCTCCATATAATACAAATAAAATAGACTGCACATAGTAACGAATGGAAGTTTGGGATAACGAGAAATGACAATGGCAACACGAGTGTTTCCAGTACTATTTCGAGTTCTACCAATCTTCCACAAGAGTTTCTGTAATTCTATGGGAAAGCGTTTTTTTTACTATTTCCTTTATAAAATAAACAAGTAAAATCACAGGAAAAACGTTCGATTTATTCGTTCATCCAAACGTATTCTGTCGACTAGCTCAAGCGCGCGCTCAACGTACTATGTTGCTATAGAGTTATAAAAACATGGTTGTCAGCCAATCCGAGCGCGCTAATCTATATTATAAATATAACTAAAACATCAACAATGAAAATCTAGATCTTCAACTGACCTTTGCTTATTTAAAACATGAATGAGTTCGAAGAGCAACAACACAATAACAGTAAATTATTTTAAGACAAAATTCCTATTCTTATTTGCTACGAGAAAGTTTTTAAATGTGTACATTTGGTGTCCCAATTCAAGTCACCTGACTTGAATTGAGTGATGTTTTCTTGTTTTTCTGTATCCCAAGAGGAAATGCACACATTTAAATAATTGGAAAACAGTGCACTGAATCCTCTGGAGAGCTGTCACATGATCTGAATTGGGACAACAAATGTAGAAGCTAACTCGGTCTATTGACTCTTTTGTACCATTACACAAGTATGATTAAAGCATATGTAAGACGTTACAACATTCGATTCATTAATACTTTATGAGAAACCGGGGATCGGTTGCATAAAAAGCAACTCTTGGCCTAACTGCTGACGTCAGAGATACAATAAAAACTCACTATTTTAAGGTCTCTCTCTAGCCTGCAGAACAGGCGCTTTGTGATACCCGCGGAGCGAGCCGCGAGAGAAAGCCATCTTACTGAAATAAGAATTCTGCCCCCTTTTTAATTTGCATGTATTAACATGATTATTAAAACACGTCAATCGAACTTTGTGATCTCGTAACTTTGTCGGTATCTAAGATATCTACTCAAAACTTTGCACAGTTCATTGTTTTACCTGTATTTCTCCTTTTCCTCTACAGTGTGGGATTTATTCACGACCACAACCTCTATAAAGTCACTCAGTTTTTCCTTCATGTACTCGACCCTGAACTATTTCACTCGAACAGCCTCAGCAGAATCGAAAACTACTTCAGGGTTCTCCGTAACTATTTTCAGTTCTACATCTACATCGTAGAGGGAGATGTCTTTTAGTCCCATGTACGTGTATTTATCTTCGATCAACTGGTCCTTCACAATGCCTTCGAAATAGGACAATGACAACTGCGGAAGCGCTAATTAAGTCCTGTCTGACCCGACTTCCACGGCAAACAGGTGCAAAATAAGGCTTTTACCTGTTGGTAAAACCGCCAAAACATCTCGCCTATAAAGTACAAATGTAGACTATTCACTGCCTGTTTTATTGTTCTTCTAAATTCTTTCCAGAATTCACTCTCAACCGCTCGATCACTTCTCTTAAAGTGCCTATGAAGCTTATTTTTTTTATTTTAGATATCAATTCTACATCAAGTGAATAGTAGAATGGTACAATATATATTGCTTTGAATGCTGTGCCGCTGAGTTAAGGAGGTTTTAATATCCAAAATGCTAATTACATGACGTCAGGGGAGGTATCTGCAATCACTTCTTAGTGGTTGTGAATGCATGGGCGTTTCTACTGATATAGGAAAACAAATTTCTAAAATCATTTTATTTCAACCATGGGTATAACACTGATAATTTGAAAAAATTGTTTAATTGTAACAAAAACAAATGTATAATAATTGATGCCTCCCCTGACGTCATGTAATTAGCATTTTGGATATTAACACCTCCTTAACTCAGCGGCACAGCATTCAAAACAAGATATATTTGTACCATTCTACTATTCACTTGATGTAGAATTGATATCTAAAATAAAAAAATAAGCTTCATAGGCACTTTAAGCACAGCATTGGCATCACTTATCGACGCAATTTATTAGTCGTACAGTTCGCAGGTGGAATGTGCAACATATCGTGACACATGCCAGCGATTACAGCTAATTGACCAATCAGTATTTCCCGTTCAGAGTCTGAACAATAATAAATAAAACCACGACAGTTAAACCCTGGTCAAACGAGTAGCTATGGTGACAGCTAAATAAGAAACACCCAACATTGCCATCCAACATCGCCCAACATTGGCTCAACATGTTGTATGATGTTACACGATGTTGGACGAAGTTTTTTTCTGTCAAACATTCTGTCCAATATCGTACATCATTTATTTTGTTCTCGAGTTTGATTAACGATGTTTGATTGTTGTTGTTGTACATCATTGTTGGATTCACGCACACGGTTCAGGCTGGGCCTAGCCTTTGTGTAAATAGTTACACAATTGATTTTGGTTAAATTTCGGTCCCAGAATCCTTGCTGTCTACAATGTTTAATACAACATGTTGGACTTGTTTTGCCACCCTGTACAACATCGTACAACTTTGTACAACCAACAATGTTGGACGATACTGGACTCGTTTGACCAGGGCTTTATACGAAAAAAAAACCCTCTGTGAACCGTTACGATTTGCGAGGGTGTAGCTATTGTTACATACCTTCTGGGAATATTTAAACAATACTAAATTATCGCTATTGTTTTTTACGCTTTTAAGCTCTAAATTTCATAGTAAAACAACTTCGCTTGAGTCGCGCAAAATAGGGTATTTACAACAACTGATGAAAAGATTAATACATATGAATAAACAGATGGATCGATGCAGAAATGTACATGTTAGAGTTGGTGTTCATGTTGATGTAGAATGAAAAAAAAGTAAAAATACGTAAACACACATTGTTTAACACTTGTATGTATACACGTTTCTTACCAATTGAAACCCCAAATACTTCAACTCGCAGTGTTGGAAACTTTTGAACAGCAACTGGATAAAAGCGAATAAGTTTTGCATTTGTTGGACGTACAAGGGTATTGATGACTATTGTGTTACTGGGGCCCGTGCTGCCGTTAAACACCTGTGAACAAGTACAAGAAATTAATAGGTGTAAATAGCTGATATTACAGTTCAAGATTGAAATTCACGGATCAAACTACACAAAAGCTAATAAATTTGTATAATAGTTCGGCGGTTAGGCCCTGAAAGACAGCTCAAGTATTTTATCGATGAAACATCTCTGGCAAAAGAAACTCGAGGAGTTAGGAAAGGCTGACCTAAACAAATTGTAACGCCGTGAATCAAACTAGGTAAGATACATTTTCACAACAATCTAACCATCCAAGTGTTTTGAATTCGATCCGGCCATCAGTGATGAAGTTCGGCTAGTCAAAAACAATTTCTTTGTTGGTTCATGTGCGAAGGAAATCTCGAAAACGCACTCTTCAGTTAAGCATAATGTTAGATATAATACTTGCCGAAGACGTTTCAGCTAACATTTTAAACGAATTATGGGAAACGGAGAAGTTTTTTTATAATGTAAGAGCTTCTCCTTTAGCACGATCATTAGATGGCCATTTTACAGCTTAATCAATTCAGTAAATAGCGCCGATTGCAGAGTTCATACCCCCCTGTGCTTTTCAATGCACGCGTATCGCAGCCTGTTTATACTGAATTGAACTTCGGCACAATGTGACGGGTTATTTTCCAATAACAAATGAATGAAATAAACCTGCAAACGTTCCTATATTTCATACATTCAGTTACATCCATTGTTTACCTTGTCAGTGTTGTTTTCTCGATAAGAACTCCAGTTCACGTTGTTTAATGAAAACTTCAATTTATATGTCTTCGTCCACTCTGCAGTGCCATTCCTGTTGTTACTCCCTTGGGTGCCTGTAGCACACACATAGGTGATGGAGCCAAGATCAACTTGTAGCCAATCACCACCATTATTCGTAGCCGGTTTCCATGAGTACAATCGACCGAGTCGTCCTTTCCATGGTAAAAAGGACGAGTTATAATGGCTACTTGCTGTAAACCGCTGGTCAGGGATGACGCTCGAGCTCGACAGTCCGACAGATAGGGTAGTACAAATTATAAATTAAAGTGTATCAGTCGAATAAAATGTTAGAAAAACAGGATCGATGCAAATGCATTTTATACAGCCAAACTCTCACCTCAACACTTACTTTCGATGATTACAATGATGAGTTCTAAGTGAATTCATTACATGTCATTAAGGGGGTTGTTGTTAGTTAGAAATGAAATGATCAAAGTTAGTAGGTTTGTTAACAGCGCGGCGGTGTTCATTAAAGCGATCTTTAAGGCGACGCTTAGTTTTTCCTTTACTATGTATGTTTGAGCATTACAGCATTTATATTGAACCATATCAAGAAAGCATATTAAGTAAAAGAACGAATCCCATAGTATGTGGCGTGCGATGATAATGTCGAATAAAATATATTTTCAGTACCCGGAAACAGCTGAAGCAAAGTAAGCGCGCGCGACAACTAAAAAATATGGCGCGAAAATATTGGCCGTCAAAAGCCGGCAAAATATTTCGCGCCATTATTTTTTGTTGTCGCGCGCGTGCCCACTTTGCTTCAAATGCTTTCGGTTACTAAAAGCAGATTTTATTCGACATTATCATCGCACAGGCGAGCCTACTGGAGATTCCCTCTCTTAATTATACTCTCTTGACCATATATGAGATTTTTACAGTTAATGTGACGTTAGATAAATTTGATGAGTTTGATTTCGCCAGTTGAGTGAAATGTATAATTACTTTGGCAGTGATTAATGTAGTTACAAGCAATCAGTTACCACAGCGACATGAGCCATGGAGGTCGTTAAGATCAAGTTTATCAGTGCGGATTGAACTAAAGTGTCATGTAGGTTTTTACTGCGTTGAAAGGCTACAAACGGTGGTCGGAGTTTGGAATACGTTTTAATGCTTCGATTAATGAAGAAATAATTTTAACATGTTTGCGGAAGATGGAAAATACGGATGGTAAAGCAGGGTTATATGTTATTACAAGAGGGACTCACAGGTTAGACTGTTCGTTAGTTTGCTTGCCCATGAGTGTTAGTGCTTCTGTCCGTGAGGTATTATGAATACGACGTATTTATTTGCCTAGAAAGGAGCGGTATGATTTCGGTATGATTTAAGTTCGAGACGTAAATTATTTCTCGGAATGGCAGATACGACGTAATTATTAATTACCATTTTAACAGGAAGCTCTTTCACACCAGTGATTTTCAGAGGTCCTGTAAACTGAAAGCAAGACTGAAAGGAACCGATCGCGTTTGGTGTGTTGTGGGTGACAATGTGAATGTAGTAGGTATTGCTATTTGCCAGTGGGCTTGGTATAACTATCTGTTTCGGTGTTAACGTTATTTATAGAAACTGTCACGTATTAGAAAGGTACTGATGTGGATGAGTGAAATGAAGTGAAATTGGTAGTAGGACGAATTTAATTAAGGTTAGAAGGAAATTTGAGGAGTTCGTTCACTTTTCGATTCCAAGTCCTGAAAATGTCGTCGATATCTCGACACCAGGTATGTAGCTGGTACGGTGCTTGAGTTAAAAACAAGTTGGCATACGAGGGTGCCATTCTTGTCCCCAAAAGCAGTACCGTGTACTTATATGTAGTGTCCGTTGTTAAAGTTATTCACCCTTATAATAATTCTAATGAGATCACAAAGAGTTTCTGTCTGTAAAGTAGATGTTGTGCAAGTGTTGAAGAAATGACAATAAACCTCAATGCCGTCGTTGTGAGGTATGTTGGTACATAAAGTAGAAAAGTCCAGCATGACAAGAAGAGCGTGATCGAGGAGTTTTTCAAGTTGATGTAATTTATTTCGAAAGTGAGAAGTGTAATTAATGAAATATGGAGTTTTAATTAGTAGCCAAAGGTGAACGATGCATTAGCCATTTCACGCCAAGCCTTCGATACCGATGTTTTGACCAATTAATTAGATGAAATTTGAGAAATTGTGAAATATGGTCAGTGGAATGATTGTTACTAGAAACGATGCGGCATCCAGGATTACAAGATTTGTGAATTTTAGGTAAGATGTAGTAACATCCATCTTTAGAGTCCCTGTGTATGAGAAAGCGTTTAGTGTCTTTATCGATTATTTCTTCCTGGTCATGCGTCGATCGAAGAAATGTATGCGTTTTTGAATGTCATTAGTGATGTCAGTGACGAATTTTTTCGTAAAACTTAGTGTCGTTTAATTTTCTCAGGCATTCGTTAATGTGTCAGTCGCAGTTCATAACAACGGTACCTGATTCTTTGTCAGATGGTTTGATGATGTTATTAAGTCGGTTTAGTCATTAAGATAAATAATGTCATTAAGCTTGGTTGTCTTTTCTTTAGCGCTCGAAACGTCAGTTGGTACTCGCTTCACACGGCGGTTCGCATACCTTAATCGATATTTACTTGATCATACCAGTATAAGTCGATAAGAGGCTTGTCGTTCGCATGCAGTAATATTATCACGGATGGAATTAAGTTTAATGGAAAGAATGTTATGTTCAACGACGTTTTCCTTCCTCCTAAAAAATCAACCTCGATTCCAATTCGACTCCCTGTATCTTCGACGCAAAATAAACCATTTGGCATTTTTTCGCGTTAAGAAAAGCGTTTAAAGCTGAGGCTCTGTTAGAAGGTGGAGTCAAAATGCTCCATCTACTTCTTCTCCATGTATAAACTTTCTCATCGAGTACAAGAATATTACTTATTCGCTCCTCCTGATTTCTCGAAGCATAGAATGATGTTCATCCTAATCTTGGACCCCCAGAATAATACCTTTAAGAATTACGTTAAAAACCTTCAGGGCAACTTCACGGGTGAAAGAACAAAACAATGACGTTACTGAACTGGAGCGAAAACGGCAAATCACAGCTTCGGAAATTCTGTAGAGGGTAAGCTCAGCCATCGGCCAAATATCTATTACATTTTACAACGTAGCAATCGCTATGCGGTTTACCGTACTTAGTACAAACATCGCCTACGACACCATCTAAATCCTTAAATATGTTTTGAACTATGCCTCTCCTTTGTTGATCTCCATCCTCTACACTGCCCTAAACATCTAATTTACAAAGAAATAGGCTTCTTCTAATCTACCTCAAATCTATGTTCAGCCGCCATCTTGGAAATTGACAATAACCACTATTCTCTGCGCGCCTGCGATGATAACAGGGGAGGGGGTATCTGACCCGGCGTGCTTGGAATTGACATTGCAGAATCACCAACTTAACTTCTGCCCACTGATTATCTTGATTATAATATGAGCCAATAACCCTTTCCGTCAGCGTCGACTTTCGTTACTTCGAGGAAGAAAACGGACATAATTTTTCGCTACAAGCCCTCACTAGGTATCTTCAAATTACGAATTGAGCTACATATATACTATAAAAGTATATTTTAGATATGAGTTATGTGTCAAACGTAAACGAATCTTTGCAACTCAACGACTTCAAGACGAGTAATAGCCCGGCACAGGCGTGTTTCGTGAATAAGCGTCACGTTTTTTTCGCGGTTTCCATGAGAACGCTTCCTGTGTTGCCGTCCATTTTTCTTTTCGGCGTAATTTCTAGTTTTGGATTTTTTTTTCACTAAACTGTAGAATTCCGCACTTTGAACATTCTAAATAATATTTTTTTTCCGGAAAAATTATTATATAAAGGGCTCCTGATAGAAGGCGTAATATGTGAATACATTGGTGTTTAGGCTTAGTTATTATTTCGCTCATCAGGCTAGTCTAAACAGTTACGTAACTACATAGAAGCCATAGCTTGTATCACATCAGACAGATAAGAAAGTACTTATCGGAGGACTCCACGAAAATCTTGGTGCACGCATTTGTGACATCCCACATCGATTACTGCAATTCTCTATTGTATGGGATTCCAAAATACCAATCTGACCGTCTACAGAAAGTGCTTAATGCGGCAGCTCGAGTCGTTTGTCTTGTACCTAAATTTGCTCACATTACTCCAACACTGATGAAACTCCACTGGTTATCTGTAAGAGAACGTGTGACTTTCAAGATCCTTTTGATTGTTTACAAGGCTCTTCATGGGCTAGCTCCACAATACATCTGTGAACTCTTAAATCGAAAAAAAGATGATCGCTACGCGCTGAGATCCGCCAAGCAGGATCTCCTTGCTGTACCTACGACACACCGGAAGACGTTTGATGATCGTGCTTTTGCTAGGGCCGGCCCCATCCTATGGAACTCCCTCCCACAGCAGATCCGCAGCGCATCTAGTATAGACTGTTTTAAAAGTCGCCTTAAGACATACTTGTTCAAGAATGCTTATATTACATAGTGTCGCATTCATAGCTGCTTTAACTATTGGTCGTTTTTAATTTTATTTATACATTCTTACAAGTTTTACCTTCTGCATAGTATTAGTATAGTAATTTATTACTTTATTTTAGAATTTTGTTAGTAGTTTATAGTTATTTTATTATAGTATTTACCATTAGTATTTTTTAGTATTGATATATATGTATTAACGATTTTAACAGCGCTTTAGAATATTTATAGTTTTAGCGCTATATAAATATTATAATTATTATTATTATTGTGATTATTTTGGAAATAGAGATTACTTAATGGGAAGTGCTGGCGTATGGTATTTACGCACGAGTTTGTTTTCACAAAACGAACGAGCGAGGTACGAGCGAGTGAGTTTTGTGAAAACAAACAAGTGTGTAAATACCATACAAAAGCACTTTCCATCTTGTAATTTGTTTATTATATACATACTGAGATTTTTCTCCAATATCAAACAGGTTTTATTTAGGTCTTGTCATTGAACACGTACATTTGTAGCTTTCAATTTTTTGTTTTGCATTTCGTATCCGACTCAACGTTGACTAAAATTTATGCTCGATACAATAAAAATGGAAAGAAAATCTTACTTTCTAAACTGACATCAGCCTTGAAATAGTTTTCAACATCAATGTGAAACTGTCTTTGATTCAACTGAATAAAGTTTACAAGTTTACATCGTCAATAGATTAGTATACCCTGCTTTTGTCCAAGTTGTTTGCTACGAGTTTTCAGACATCTCCACGGCTTGTAGGTTTTCTCTGCTCACAGAATATTTACGATTTTTCAAATATCGATGGTCTATGGAAGTTGAAATCACTCCACGAAGGATTGAAAGCTCGTAATCTTCGCCGTATTTTCTTTTGACACTAAGAATGATTTCACATAGATTATCTCAATATCTGTCGGAGTTCTTTCTGTAGAATTTCGCTTCTTCTTTGTCGCTTTAAGTCACTTTTATAATACGTCTGTTTCTCTAAGTTTTTGCTCTTGCGATTTTGTTTTCTTGGTCGATAATCAGTACTCGGCCTCAATTGACATGGAAGTTTTAACATCGTTAGTTGGCTGTTTACAGATCAATATTACATTATTTTTAAAAAAAGTCAAAACTCCAACTTTCGGTAGTGAATGAAAGTGGCGCCTCCGATCTAAGTCCAGTTTGAAAATCCCGATATGTTTTGGCAGGTGTTTTCTGATTGGACGAAACGCTTTTCGCACGTGTGAAAAATTCGTTTCGCGATTCTGATTGGCTAAGGAAAATTCTGAAGTGGGATTTCGCATGAATGATCCCATTCGTAAATCTCAGTATGTATGTGATAATGTTCATTACGTAACTCTAGATTCGTTGGACTATTACGTAATTAAGTAAACTTTTCGTTAGATTTCAATTACGCGGGAATGTTCTTATGTAACCGCTAAATAAGTGTTTATTTAGTTCGTATTTTACAATTGTAACGTGCGTATTGTATGTGAATTCCTAGATAGCCTTTTTTATTCGGGTGCACGGTAAGCATAATGTAGTACAATATTCGGACTTCAGTTGGAGTTTATCGGGACGATACGTTGGAGTTTTATCGGGTACATTTACTAGGGATTAAATACGTTGGAAATTCTGTCAGGCTGTACTCAAGCAAGGACTTTGACTTATGGGGTTTGTCGAATAAAAGTTCATTGTATCGCGTAAACATACATGGCTCACAGAGAAAAGTGTTCGAGTTTCGTTCATACTGATTCAGTGGAGCTCGCAGGGACGACTTGACGTAACTGTATTGTTTGATCTTTTGATTTAATCTTGACTTTACAGACATAAATTATTATGCCCTGTTTTATTCATTGCCCTATTAAAATGTTATTTTTTAACTATTTACAAATGTCAAGCTCTCATTTTCATACCGAATCTTTGATTCTTTTTGGTTGGTTATTCCATTGAAATATACACTGCTGTGCACTCAGTTTGATTATTAAAACGGTTAGAGATTTTATGTTTGTACTTTATGTTATAATTATCAAACTCATTAATAATTCATGAAGCAAAACCAAAGGAAATCACCAACCGATAAGTGATCTTTAAATCTGATACAGATTTCGTCCTGATTTACATAAACTTTGGCTTCGATTTTCTCGGCCAAATAAGTCGTATCGCCAAAATAACTGAAAATAACGGGGCTGGCAGGAAGCAAAGAGTGGTCATTAATGGTACTTTCTCAACATGGTCTGATGTCAACTCAGGAGTTCCTCACCGATCAATCTTGGGTCCGATCTTATTTCTGATTTATGTGAACGACATGCCAACTGTGATAAAATCTTCCAAACTTGCAATGTTTGCAGATAACTCTAAATGTTATCAGACTATCCATACCATGAAGGACAGTAATGCTCTACAAGATTTGAACTCCCTCTGTGATTGGTCATTGGTCAACGAACTTTACTTTCAACCCTCGAAATGTGTAAACTTACGCATTAACCGAAAACGTGCTAGCACTGAAATAAATTACGGCTTGCAAGGGAGTCAGCTAAACATTTTCACCAAATAACGAGATATCGGCATCATAATTTCCAAAGACTTGAAATGGAATGACCACATTATGGTAATTACTGCCAAAGCTAATAACATGTTAGGATTTATCAAGCGAAACTGTGCGGGAAACTTAAATCAAGACGCCTTGAAACTGTTATATATTTCTCTGGTGCGCTCAGATCTGTGCTTTTGTTCTCAAGTCTGGGCACCACAGTCTTTGATTTATAATGTAATCGTAATAGAAAAAATCCAGGGAAGAGCTACTAGGTTTATATGTAAAAACTCTGGCCTTAACTATACTGAACGTTTACTGAGATTGAACCTGTTACCCATTAATTACTGGCTAGAATACCTTGATCTTGTTTTTTTCTTTAAATGTAAATCTGGCGATGTCAAGTTAGATATACACACTTACTTATCTTTTTGTAATACTCGTACTCGCCGCTCTGAATCTGGCCTCAACGTTAATGTACAGATATCAAGAACTTCTCTTTACAGAGACTGATTTTTCAACAGAATTGTGCACTCATTGAACGCTTTACCAGTTGATGTTAAATCTAACACTTCTCTCTTAAATCGTTTTTTCTTTGATCCCGACAATATTCGTACGTACAAGCTATTATGTCCTAAGTGTCGTCGAATTAATGCTATGTCGGTTTGTAGCTGTTAATTAACATTCTTGATTATTTATTTTCTTTATACATTTACCTATATACATTTGAATATGTCTAAGTTTTTTTCTTCTTTTTTCTTTACTGCTATATAGAAATAATTTTCATTAATTTCTCAACACACATATACATATGTTTTTAACTGGGTAGCGTAAGGGTGGGGCTAGAGTAACAATGTTCTTATAGCGGTGGGGGTTGCGGTGTTCTGTATCTAGTAGGGGACCTCGTGTCCTATTATACAACACCTGCCCTTTGGGCGAATCTTGAAATAAATAAATAAATAAATAATAACATGACTCTCTACATCTAGACGATTGATAAGTATGATAAAGAATTCGCGTCCGATATTTATCCTATTTACAAACTCTCGCTTTCAGCTTGAGTTTGTAAATCGGATAAAGATCGGCCGCTCATTCTTTATCTATTACTTAAGAATTGTACCTAAATTATAAACATTGTACCTCCTCTTTGCGGCAATGCAAACAGTTCTGTCCTCATGCACGTCGGAGAACCTTGTCGACCTTTCGGTAGGACACGAATGTACCTGCTGACACTACCATTGTAGAAATTCATTTGTACGACCGAGTTAGAGTCGAAGTTCCCCCGGAATGTCTGTTAAGAGTGAGACAAAGTACGTTAAACAAACAACATGTGTTTTAACGTTCTTGTGCAACTTAGAAGGTGAGACTTCGAGGCGACAACGAAGCAACCTGAGAAACGCTTTCAATGTCATTAGTTTCTTTCTCATTCCTCTGCCGGCATCCTGCACATCGTTTCAAGTTTGTTTTGCGTACCGTTTCATCTGACCGCCATCCACTAGCATGGACGATGCAAACTAGTTTCTGAAACAGCTTTTACCGGTACAGAAATGACGCAGCTGACACGACGTCAAACTGAAAGCATACGAAGGCGCCTCAGACCTCGGAGCACAGGGCCCAGTTGTTCAAAGAGTGGATACTTTTATTCACCGCATAAATCTTTACCCAGTGGATAAAATAAGCCAGTTTGATTAGTACTTATCCACTAGATAAGGCTTTTTCCGTGGATAAAGTTATCCACCCTTTGAACAACCGGGCCCTGCTGCCTAACTAGTTTCAATTAGCTATGATTGATTAAAGACAAAACCGGAAACCGGTTGAAAAAAATGGAAAGCGAATGAAAACCCCTTGGAGTCAGACCACGTGTGACCTTAGCCGACCTGCAGCAAGGAACATGGGCCGCAGAGGTGAGAGGAGGGTGATGACCACTACGCCATCCTGACTCCCCTATAATTTTTATGTCGCTGCAGTTTTGCAGAGCCAGCAATACTATGAAAGTTCGTCCCACTATATTTAATTATTTGTTATTTTAAAGCTAGTTGATTTCCAAAACAAAAAATGCAAATATCTGAAGAAACGTAGCCCCCAATGGAAAACTCGTGGATTTTGAAAGTTAACAGGAGCCCATAACTACTGATAACACTAAGGTTGCGTTACGATACGTGTTTGTTTATACATTTTGGTTGGATTGACTCGAAAGACTTGAAAAGCAGTATACCATTAGTTATATATACCAGTAGTTGTTTTTCAAAATGCCAAATTATTGTTTATATAAACAAAGTGAGAATATTCTTTATATGCGTCAATATGGGTTTTGACGTAAGATATCAACACCTCATGCTCTATTACAGTTCTGTGACAACTTATTTAACAACATGCACCGCGGTCAAGTTACTGGTGTTCTTTACCTCGACTTGAAGAAGGCGTTTGGTACGGTCAATCATGCGGTCCTACTCAAGAAACTAACGCTAGCTGTTGGTGTTGATGCAAAGTGCTTATCCTGGTTGAGATCGTACCTTACCCATAGAATACAACGTTTATTGGTGAATCATCGTCTTTATCACGTACATGTACACTAACAACTGGGGTACCTGAAGGATCCGTATTCGGTCCCCTTTTGTTCCTTGTGTAAATAAACGATCTACACGAATGCCTAAACCATAGCCTATGGGGTGCAACTCTGACCTGGGACAAACCCAGGGCGAAGGGCGAAAGACGAGAAATGATGGGCCAGGCATCAACTACGGCTAAGTGAAGGTGGGTGAGAGGGTCGCAGAACTATCCGTTCGTCTTCTGGTTTCTTGCAAACAACACCTATAGAGAGCATTGTTATTTCTTTTATACTCTCATTAATTAAGTAATGGTCCAGATAAAAACTGTAGTGCCCTACGGCAAGGAATGTTAAAAGGTGTTAATTTTCAATTATTCTTTCTCGTAATTTCATTGGTTGATACTGATAAATTCAATAGAAACCCATCGAAATAATGCATTTTCATTCGATATTTTTTGTGGTTTGAATTTATTTTTGATCAAACAAACTATGGTTTAATTTCGAAGAATATCGTGTGTGGGGAAAGTTCTCAAATTTGCGATTGAAAAATCCTTTGTTTTCTCTATATCCGATTGGCTGGATGGTGGCTTTTCTGCTTTTTCACAGAAAAACGAGAAAATAGCATAAAAAACTAATTTATTTTCGAGATGTAGTTTGGCCGTAGATACCTACTAAAGCACTGAAGGCATATTCAAGCAAAGTCGTATGTGGGGGAGGCTCATTGCCGCAGAACAATGGATTCTACTACAGTTGTTATCTGGACCATTACTTAATTCCCTAGGCGTAATTTACATATTCAAATTGACTTTCAATAGTGTATTATTCCGCCTGGTACATTGTCATTAATGAGGTATGCAGTGCAACTCAGGCCTTCCCCAAACCCTTTATCCAACCGCTATCTATATATCACCATTGGTAATTAAACCGGTTAATTGTTACATTACTCTAGTCAAGGTGCTATATCCATAGTTACGTACATTTCTTTCTCACTGTTCTTTATACTAGGCACGTAAAACAGCTACCACTGAATCCTTCCCTTCCCAAACCTTAGCTTCACTCTCCTAAACGGGAACCCCATCCACGTTAACTGAGATGTAAATAAACATGGTACAATGTCGGAAAAAAGGCAGTGCTATTAAAAAGTAAACCACAAAGAAAACATGATTAATGTTCCGAAAAACAGAAAGGATGGAGTTCCCGATCAGGCACAGGCACAGGCAGCTCAGTTATAGAGGTATCCCATGCGAGTTACTTGCTCTGATCTGAGAGCATTTTCCTAATAACCATAGCCGAACCGGCAAGCATTCTTCGCTTGACTGTAAGCCACACAAGTATGATATTGATTTCTATATACCCACATATGCATTATATTTGAGCTGCACAGGCATAATTCTCTTGGCCACATAAGCTTTCTCTTAGCCACACATGCATAATATTCTCTTAGCCAAGCAGGCATTCTTGTAGCCGCACGGGTATCTGCTAGCCGCACAGGCATCTGCTAGCCGAACAGGCATTCTTCTAACATGCAACCTGGAGGTCGTTGGGTTCGAGTCCCACTTGGGTCAGAGATTTGTTCTCTTTCCCTCGTAGGGCGTGCACACATAGCACTACAGCTTACCACTTTACATCATATTCTTTACACTTACTAGTGCTACGCGGCACACATGATTTCATATCATAGCTACATATACATATATAATCGCCGTGACCCCATAAAACGCACCAATACCCACGATTGCTCTCATCTGACTTGATAGCTCAGTTGGTAGAGCGCCAGACATGCAATCTGGAGGTCGTTGGGTTCGAGTCCCACTTGGGTCAGAGATTTTTTTTTTTCCCTCGTAGGGCGTCCACACATAGCACTACAGCTTACCACTTTACATCATATTCTTTACACTTACTAGTGCTACGCGGCAAACATGATTTCATATCATAGCTACATATTCTTCTAACCGCCTATGCACAATTCTTTTTGGCCACACAGGTATTGTTCTATCCGCATAGGCACATTTTTTTAAAAAGCCACACAGGCATTTTTCTAGCCGCCTCTGCACAGTTCTATTTGGCCACACAGGCATTCCTTTAGCTCCACAGGCATTTCTTCACTGAGCCACACAGACATTCTTCTAAACACACAAAAGTCACAATATAATTATAACCTAACGAAACACGCATTCTAATGTCGACGTGCATATGAGTCATATTGAGGTATAACAAAACAATAAATGAACATGTATATAATTCTACTAGCTAAAACTAAGCTACAAAAGGCAGCGTTACAGAAACTACGTTACAATTAATAATGAATGTTCTAGCAGCAGAGATCCAGTTTTGAGAGCAGGGAAACTTTTCCCAGATACACCCGCCATCGGTACCGTAATATAGAAAACCACGTAGCAATCGTAAAGAAGCTTAATTTAAACTACAACCGAAAAGTGAAAATTCCGCACAGTAACCGAACTGTGAGGTAAACAGCATAAACCACCTAACATAATAGACAAAATATATCCGAATACAAACTAATAGGAGCTCTCACAACGCCCCCGTAAAGAAACGAGGACATGTCATACCAAATACGCTATCTCATGAGTGCTAGTCATTAAAAATTGCGGCTGGGCTGCCTTGGCCGAAACATTAGAGAGCCTTAGTTCAAAAGAACTGTTGAAGAACGGTGGCTATCATAGACGACTTCAGTTGGATTTTTCCCTCATACTTCTTCGAGAGCCAGCAAGTTAGCCGGAGTTGATGCTGGACGAGACCCAGAACTACCTGTTCGTAATCTGGTTTCTTGCAAACAACACCTATAGAGAGCATTACCTGTTCGTATTCTGGTTTCTTGCAAACAACATTAATAGAGAGCATTGCTCTTCCTTTTATACTCTCATTAGTTAATTCCATAAGCGTAATTTACCTATTCAAAATGACTTTGAATAGTCTCTCAATGAATAATTGTATTTATCTGACGTTTACATACCGGGATACGTTTTATTATTTTCCGTGTGTATAATGTAGGCTTAAGAAAACGTAAATTTTCTTCGAAATTAACCAAGATCTTAATTCCTAAATCATAAAGATAACTGTACCTGTAGTAAGTCTTCTATAATAAATGGGCAGCCAGTCAGCGGCACAGAGAAACTTTCACATGGTCGCACTGAAAACGTCATGTGCTTGAAACTTAGGAATGTTTACCTCAGAAAGCGAGCGGGTAAAATTTGGCGAGAAATACATGTAGACAGCATCAAGCCATTTATGAAACTTTTTTTTCAAATAACTTTTGGAGTCATATATTATTACATGACAATCTAGAAACTCGAAGAAGACTCGTATGTTTTTAGAATCGTATCATATCAAAATCATTGCACACAGAAGAGGACATTTGGTATTAGTCATCGCTTTGAAGTAATTTTATTTGTGGCTTACCTGTTGATAACGGAACTATACGAAGGACAATTATCTGCTTTCATTTTGACTGCTCCAAAATCTCTCCTACTGCAGCTCCCGCCATTACAAAGGTCACACAAGAACAAAATAGCACGAAATGGACCTTCAACAGCGATTTGTACCACTCTAAACTCGAGAAACCTCGATGATCTATATATCAGAACACTAGCAATTTATTCTCCTATCTGAATACAGCGGTAGAGAGTCAGTTCAGACATGCGTATTCAAGCTAAATCCAGTTTTGCTCTGTTTGGTCGTCCATAAACGAGTAATGCCTTGTAAAAATTCACTTCACTTGCGAAAGCAAATTCAAATTTGTTCAGTCGAAATCTTAAAGGGATACCCGAGTGAAAAACACATTTGGGCTCAAAAGCATCTTTCAAATGTACTTTGTTCAGAAAATGTATTATAATTTTATAAAACTTTTTCAGAGTTGAGAACGAGCCTCTCAAAATTGGCCCCGCGAAGACCTGGGCGCCGCCATTTTGTTCACATTAATTCCTGTGACGTTTTTTACGTCACTTCGTCCCACCGGAGTCTTGCGGCTAACTTGTAGCAACTTGTTTTCTTTGTAGAATTTTCACACGCTCGGAATTAGAGTAGATTTTCATCGATATGGCAGAGCAATTTCGTACTAGAACAAAAATATGATGAAGACGATATTGTGAGAGAAGTTCAGAAGACTGGGAGGACATAGAAAAGCATGTGGAATTTAAGAAATTATGCTATTTAAAATAGTTTTTCCCACGCTGAACACTGGCAATTTCGGGATCATTTATGCCCACCGTGTATATCTGGTCTGTTGTCCCTCGGTTAAAAAAAAAAGTCAACTGAGGTTATATTTGCCAGAATTTGGTGACGATTTCGTATTTCGTATTTCTTCCCGACCACTGACCGTCATAACAGTCTTGGTGATTTCTGGGTATCTTTAAATGATTCAGAAACTTGGAATGTGTCACGATCATACAGGATTTCTCACAATCTTAGATCATCCTCTGTTACACTGAAAATTCAACTAGGAGTCGTTACACCATGACCACGTATGTAAGGGCGCAGCTAAACAAAAATATTTTTCCTCATGCAGAAAGCTTGTGTTAAGGATGTATACTTTTCTCTATGAAATGAAATAATAGAGTGACACAATCTTCAGAAGATCTAACGGGAGTGACTTGCAACATATTATTATTTAATTTTTTGACAGCGAAATTGTTCTATTTACTTTTAGGCGACTTTCAATGAGTATACACA
Organism: Actinernus sp. WN-2022; assembly: GCA_030867875.1. NCBI lineage: Eukaryota > Metazoa > Cnidaria > Anthozoa > Actiniaria > Actinernidae > Actinernus > Actinernus sp. WN-2022. The sequence continues at coordinate 298,860 of JAOWCC010000469.1, forward strand.
TTCAAATGTTTACCCTGACACAGCTGTCCTCTGTGTACGAGGTCCACGTCGTCCCATCAGTTGATTCATTTATCTGGTATGTCTTCACCCACTGGTCTGCCATCGAGTTCCCCTGTGTAGCTACACCACAAATCACGTGAATTGATCCTAAATCTATCTGTAGATATGGAGTAGAGTCACTTGTAGAGGCGCACCACGATGTTCCTGCTGTGTAATGTAGTCTGGCGTTTGAAGCTGCAGTGCTACTGTTGAATACTGAAGACGCCGTCATGTTGTTATCTGGTATCTTACCACTACCAACTCCTACAGGCACTGAGCCACAAGCTGAATATAAAATAATCGTAATTTATGACATGATTATAATTTATTGACAATTATTATTCTATATGTCGTAGAGGGTTATTGTTGAGGTCATAAGTCTGTGTATGAATGGTACAGTGCAACCTAAAACAGGGGAGTAAAGGGAATAATTCATACTCGGATTTAATTATAATTACAACTCTAGACTATTGCACCAACGTACGTGCCTACATTAAGTCACGGGTTCGATTCCCGACCAGACCACAGCCTAGGGCCTTGAGAATTAAGAAATACAAAGTAGTTTCAATGATTTGATAGCGTTTAGTTTATATAAATGTGAATGAATGGCTCAGCTTTAGCGTGCGCCCGTATTGCATTCTAGTAATTGTGGCAGCAATGGCGGCTGAAGGATACAAAAGTTGCGACATTCTCAAGTGTTACAAAATAATTACCCTGTCTACGAAGAAGTAACATCAACGAAACAATTTGCTCAACGTTCGTGTTTTTTCGTACGAAAATCTCGAAAAGCATCTGATATACGATGCCTGGAAAACAAAGGGTCAGCTACCGCCAAGCAGCGTACACGCACAAGAAAAGCGGATACCAGAGTTTCAAAGCTAGTTATGTCACCAAGGTAACTACATAATGCTTAGGTTTGCACCAGTTGAGAGTTGTAAAATCCTGAATAAATTACCAGTTTGCTTGAAAACATGTTGGTTAGCTATAAAGTTAATCGTTGACCAGGAAATAAGGTTTCTAAAGTATAAATTACCAATTTGGTTGAAAAAATGTCATGTAGGAATAAAGTTATTCATTGACAAGGTGATTTATCGTCTTTTTGGTTTGGTTTTCTTGATATGGTTGTATGTGACATAACAGGTTAGCTTAGTCTTCGTTCCCATGTCGCTAGTAAAAAAAATGACGATTTAGACTTTTTAGACTTGTGTTTGGACTTACTGACCACGAATCGTTTGACCATTGTGAGGCCTGACACGACAGTACTTGATGATCTATTAACTATGTCATGGTACAAGGTCCAGGAACCGAGATCCGGGAGAAGTATATTTTCTATAATCTTAGCCGTGGTATCACGGTATGCCTCCAAGACAAAATTCTCAGTTCCTCGGCAATCCTCGAGATCCCATCAAGAATGTCGATACTTAAAGGGTTACACGGTTCTTCGTTGTTCAAGTGTAGCGTATCTTCCTCCATATCACTTTCCTTTACATATCCAGCGTAGGCTCGTGAAATATATTGCCTAAAGCTAATATTCTCGTACCCAGATCTCACATATTACTTACTGTCACAAGGAAGGGAGATCTGGAAAAGCTCGATCCGCACATGCGCAATATTTGCGAGGCCGAATATACCGGCCAATTGCGAAATTGTAGTTTGGTCGCTAGTTGGATTACTGTCAGCGTGAATAAGGGTTTATTCTTATTTTATCTATGAGAATAAAAGTTAGTTCAATGGAAAAAAATCGAGGAAGAGCTAAAGAAAGATCTTGAGTCCAGAACTTCTACCAATTTTAGAGCCAAACCAAAGCAAAAGGTAGCCCTTCAAGAGATAGTTATGAATGGGAAAGATTGCCTTGTTGTGTTACATACAGGCTACGGAAAATCTATCATGTATCGACTACTCCCCTCAATGTTTGATCGTCTAAGCGGCTGATAAAAACAGCGTTGTGGACAAACAGTCTATAATTGTGATCTGAATGCTTTAATTGACGACCAATTAAATAAACTTCGTTCAATCGGAGTAAGTGCAACGAGTCTTCGACTGTGTGAAAGGGAGGTTGATTTAGAGGAAAGATATGTTGAGAGAGCCTCTTTACAAGATCTCAAAGCAGGAAGATGGCAGATAATGTTTGTACATCCTGAGGTAGCTGTGAGCGACAGGCCTAGGCAGTGCAGGGAGATTTTCCTAAGTGCAGCATACCAGAAACATGTAGTGGCTCTTGTGGTTGATTATTTCATAATAACTTATTATTAATATGATGCAGCCTGACTATATAAATGCGTTGTGCTAGAACAGTTAAAGTTTATTTCATGTTTTACTACAATTTGCAAGCTACCGTTAAGCGTGAACCTTTTTCCGCGTTGGTTTAAGTTTGAATCCTAGACGTCTGGCGTCACAAACCTTTGCAATTTAACCGCGATAATGACAGCCTTTGACATGTCCCGCCTTCATGTTTCAGCGAGTGGGATTCCGGTTTGGAAACTTTTCAGCTAGATTTTCCTTCGCGCTACGCGCTAAATCATATAAATGTCGGTTCAAGTTAAAATTTTGGACGCTCAGAATTATGAGAGATGCAAGACAACAACTGTCTCTTGGCATAATCTGAGTTGCACGACGGTAGAAGACATATCAAAGGTTTTAAACATCAAGGTTGAAACTAATTAGTTTGCCGACGAATTGCAAAGGCGTCTAGTTTCAGACATAAACGAACGCGGAAAAAGGTTCCGTTGCTTTTTTTACACTCTCCCACATACATGTAATAATTTTATAATTTTCAGGGGACATATGACTTCCGACCAGATTATGCAAAGCTTGAGGGACCCTAAACTAATTCTTGAAAACCCAGACAGGTCTAAAAAATTTTATCAGGTAATACAGGGGCTTTCATATGCCAAACAAGATAATGTTGAGCAGTTTGAAGAAATGCTTACTCCAATAGAACTGCAACTGTCAGCCAGCAAAGTTAACATCCATTAACAATAATTTACTCCTATATTCAACTGTGCAGAATTGGGTATTCTTTCCTTGAGAAACAACTGGGAGAAAATCAGTACTACCCAGAAAACAGGCTCTTTGCCCAGTTTCATTCTCACAAACTGAGCAAATGAAAACTGAATTAATAGCTAATATTGTGACTTGAATCTTGTACCCATGCATATCTAGAGCTATTTGCTACTCTTACTTTTGCGAATGCTAAGTCAAATTACTTCAAACAAAAGATCATGGAAAATAAAATAAATACAATAATATAAATCAATATAAAACAAACAGCACCAACAAAGCCCTCTTCGCAAGCTCCTACCTATATTGAATTTAATGGAGAGCATATTTCAGATCCTGTAAAATAGCAAATGCATTCAATGAATATTTCACCTCGGTGAATGTTACTACCACAACACCACACGGCCTAGTAACTACGCAAGCGCAACCCGATAATTTACTAGTAGGCTTTGTTCACAGTTATATATCAGTCGCTTCCGGTGATCCATACATAATTCCGCCTGTGACTAAATAAATTATTGAAGCAGATCTGAAAATATCCCATCAAACAAAGCTACATGACTTGACGGCATCAGTATCCGTCTGTTAAAAGAGGCTTTACCAGCAATATGCTCAAGCCTAGCGCATGTGTGCAATGCTAGTATTAGCGATGGTATTCTCCCTGATGCCTTTAAAAGAGCTAGAGTATCTCCACATCATAAGCAAGTCTCAGCTTATGAGAGAAGTAACAACCGCACCATTTCTATATTACCGATACTCTCGAAACCTCTAGAAAGACACGCACCGTCATCCTACCTAGAGCACCTAACAGAGAACAAACCGGATACTGGTAAATTATATAGTATTAGAACGCAAATATCTGTTATACCTTGGTAAACTTAAAAATGTGGTCTATTGTCCAGAATGAAAATAACATATCAGATAGAACTTTATATAGCGAGAGAAAAAACATTTTAACTTATCATTATGAAAAGTGGGGGGCCCTAATGCCCTCCTTGTATCAGCGTAAGTGGATGACTCCTCGATTGATAAACCACTCATCACCAAATAAAGTATTTTTTCCTTTTTTAAACTATTTACATGTAACAACCTGTTGTTGTTTTTCTTCTTTTTGTTCTTCTTCTCTATGCTGTATTGTTTCCCTTTATAAGTATGTATATGTATATATGTGTAGAAATAGACAAAATAAACAATACAAAAAAATATATTTAACCAAAATCGTATCTGAGGGAGGCTCATTGACGCAGAACAATAGATTCTACTATAGTTCTTAGCTGGATCATTACTTAAAGTAGATTTGTATCGATATGGCAGAGACATTTCGTGCTAGAACAAAACTAAATATGATGAAGACGATATTGTGAGAGAAGTTTAGAAGACTGGGTAGAGGAAGAAAAATATTTGGAAGTCAAGATTATCAGACGAACAACATGATATATCAAAGATTCTAGTTCGAAACCGAGGCTCGAAACAACTTAATTAACAACCGACTACCGACTGCTACACTGGTGTTGTGCTACGATGTAAAGTGTCGCTGTGTGTGTTTATTGTATGGCACTTGTCAGCCTTAAACACAAGACTAAAGTCTGGGTGTTGGGCGATCGTAGCGATAATATGGAAACAAGTCTCTACGATTGCGATGATCGCGACGTTCGTGGTGATCGTAGCGATCGAATGGAAACCACTTTTCGGCGATCGCAACGATCGGAATGTATCCCACAATACGTTGCAAGTGATCGGAACAAATCCCATAATGCACTGATTCGTATAGTTGTCACTTCAACAACATGGCGTCAACTTCAGAGAGCATTTTGTTTATGTTTATTATGTTTATGAGGAAGTTCAAAAATACGACTGTCTTTACAACATATTCAGTAGAGTCTATAGAGACAAGTTCAAGATGTTTTGGTCTTTGATTGCTTTGTCTCCTTCATCGAATTAGGGCAAGAACAAGAAAATAACACGACTCAAGCACGAGTCTCCTATGTTTCTCGACCCCCGTTTTATTCATGTTTGGCGCCAAACTTTGTTGTCGGATCCAGGCTCTTTTGTTTGACCAGGCGAACGCAACGATCGTAGCGATCAAATGGAAACCAGGCTTAAGGTAGATTATGACAATATTGATATCGTCATTGCATTCGAAACGTATGTATTATTATTCGGGAGCTATATCATTTGCGAGTTGATCCGGTTCTATCTGTGCTCTGCATGCATGGCTTTGTGCTATTTGAAACGATCACCTGAAAAGTTAAAACCTCCCTGTAAAAACCGATCATAACTAACCCAACATAGTAGAGAATAGGCAATGCCACAAGAACGAGACACTCGGAGCAATTTTGCGCAATCAAACCCGGCATGATTGTGGTGCCAAACATACATACATACATACATACATACACATACGCATACACACATACACGCATACATACATAATCTTTATTTATACACGGTTTCTATAACTACGGTGTCTATAACTACAAAATTCATAAAAATACAAAATCGTATTGAAAATAAAAAATGGCGACACTAGGTATTTATAAAAACTATTCTAAATCATTTAATGTATCTCTGTAAGCTGCAATACTTGTCTGATTCTTAATATTGTTAGAAAAGCTATTCCAGAGAGCTGTTTGGTCTAGGCACAAACAGATTACTGGACGAATTTCTCAAGTTATAAGAATGAATATTGTTTGTATTTTCAAACATGTTAGTCAAGTAGTTTGGAGTGCTCCCGTTTCGTGTTTTATACATTAATATTGCTAATTGTTTCAATCTTCTTTCTTCAAGATTTTCCCATCCCAGCTCATCCAGCAACTCAGCCGACCGCTTATCATAATTTGAAAAGGTGACCACTCTGCCGGCTTTGTTTTGGAGCCTTTGGAGTGTGTCAGACATCCCTTTCCCACATGTTCCCCATACTGCACTACAATAATCAAAATATGGTAGCACAAGGGAATTATACATTGTAATTAAAGTTTCATAGGAAACGAGATGCCTTACTCTTTTTAACGCGCCAATTCCTTCCGGAGCTTTCTTAGCAGTTTTACTTATTTGTTCTTTCCAGGTAAGGGATTGATCTATCTCTACTCCGAGATATTTATATGTCAATTCCCTTTTCAGAGGTTTGTTATCTACTTGAATTTGAAAAGGATAATCTAGGCTTCTTACCTTATTTTGACTGGCTACTATCATGTATTTTGTTTTAACTACATTTAGGCTACGCTTATTTGCTTTTAACCATGTATGTATTTCATGCAAATCATGATTCATGTGTTGCTCTAGGATGCTCTCTGTTCACAACACATCAGTCTGCAAGTCTGTTTAGGTAAACAAAATTAAAAATTATGTGGCTTGCTACACCCTGTTTATCTGAGTAGTAAGAAAGAAACTCCACATATATTACTTCCCTTTATTCGAAAAGATTTATGGATCTGAAATGCCAAATTACCATCACTTGCTTGAATTTCCGTGAATTTGAACAATGACATTTCGATTGCAATGCCGATATCAATATTGTCATAATCTACCTTTATTTATAGTCTTGTGTTTAAGGCTGATAAGTTCCATTCAATAAACAAAAACAGCGACACTATACATCGTAGCACAACAACAGTAGTATAGCACTCGGTATAGTCGGTTGTTAATTGGTTTTGATCTATCATATGTTGTTCGCCTTCCAAATGCTTTTATTCGTCCTCCCAGTCTTCACTTCTCTCACAATATCGTCTTCATCATATTTTTGTTCTGGTACGAAATGGTTCTACCATATCGATGTAAATCTACTTAAATACCGAGCGTGTGAAAATTCTACAAAGAAAACAATTCGCCACAAGTTAGCCGCGAGACTCCAGTGGGACAAAGTGACGTAAAGAACGTCACATCCGTAAATGTAAAAAAAATGGCGGCGCCCAGGTCTTCGCGGGACCAACTTTGAGGGGGTCGTTCTCAACACAATTTTTTAAAATTAAATTTTAATACATTTTCTGAATGTTCAAAGTTCGTCTGAAAGATGCTTTTGAGCCCAAATGTGTTTTTCACTCGGGTATCCCTTTAAATATATTGTACGACATGGTTAAGAAAATAACTTGTGTGTTGTTAAATAAAGCATTTCAAATTCGCAAAAGCATTAATAATTCATGAGATAGTCATCCAATGGAGGAAATGTATTTAGTCACATGCATGGGTCTTGAAACTCGGTGAAACCCTTATTCGAAGCTTCATCGGGTGGATGCATCTTGACATCCAATGAAACACCAGTTCCAAACGCACTAGTGTTTGATCAGACAACAACAACAACAACAACAAAAAAATATTGTACCCTTTGAATAATACAACAGTTAAGTGTTTAAAAGTTTAAAATAAATATAATTAGGGTACTGGCTTCCAGAAATAACCTTAAGGGGCTAAAAATGCCAGGAAGCCAGTTTAAATAGAATAATTATAATTACAAGGTCGGAAGAAAGCAAGGGGTACACACACAACATAAACTATGCTAACATAACCACACATACACACACAGGCAAAAGCAGCAATAAGCACACATTCACAAACAGATCTACACTAATGTCATAATAAAATAATCTTCGAGAGCATAAATAGTATTTAAAATTCAGGAGAAAAAAAAGACAAAAACAGTTTTATCAACTTTAGAAGTGGTAGAAGAAATATCTTTAATATTTCTCCAATAAATCACTTTTCTTTAAATTTTGAAAACGAAAACGATTTCATGTTTTTATCCATAGAATTCCATATTTTAGATCCTTGAAATCTTATGTTAAATATACCATAATTCGTTCTTGCTTTAGGAAGGTAATAACATTGTTTTGATGCAGATCTTGTATTATGGCTATGGATTCTATCAATTGGAGTAAATAACTTTTTAAAGACTGAAGGTAATAATTGATGGTAAAACTTAAACATAAAAGATGCGATATGGAAAGTGACCAGATCGAGCAACTTAATTATATTCAATGACTTAAATAAAGGACTTGAGTGTTAATCGAATTTAGAAAAAGTTATAATACGCATAGCGTTTTTTTGCAGAATAAAAAGTGGTTGTAATGTGGAGGGGTATGTATTACCCCAAACAATTATTCCATATGTTAAAAAGGGATAAATCAGAGCATAATAAAGATTAATTAAAATATTAATATGAACATAATACCGTAATTTAGACAGGATACCAACACTTCTCTTAATTTTTTTGGCGATACTTTCAATTTGGGATTTCCAGCTTAGGTTAGAGTCAATCAGGATGCCAAGGTATTTAATACAATAGTCTTGTTTTAGTATCTTATCATTTATGGTTAATTCAAATTTGATACTTATTTTCCGTTGAGGTGGATGGAAGAGAACAAAGTTAGATTTTTCTACATTGAGAGAAAGCTTATTTGCACTTAACCAAGTATTGACATTATTTAATTCAGAATTTATATCTGATTGAAGGGTATTTATATTTTTATGTCTATAAAATAAATTAGCATCATCAGCAAATAAGTGGAAGTCAAAAAGATCAGAGCATAGGTGGAAATCATTAATATATAGCAGAAAGAGAATGGGGCCAAGTACTGATCCTGGGGCACACCACAAGAAATGTATTTAGCCGATGATGTAAAATTATTAACTGTGACCGTTTGTTGACGGTTACTGAGATAAGAGGTAAACCAGGTTTTGGCTACACCCCTTATTCCATAGTACTCTAGTTTTTATATTAAAATTTCATGATTAACCGTATCAAAGGCTTTACTAAAATCTAAAAATATTCCACAAGAGAAGTCTCGTTCATCAATTGCTTTCTGGATTTTATCTATTATGCTAAGGACTGCATGGTCAGTGGAGTGTTTTGCACGAAATCCAAATTGGTTGTCAAACAGAATTGCATTCTTTTGAAGAAAATCAAGCAATCTGTTACACATAAGTTTCTCTAAGAGTTTATTAAAAATAGAAAGGAGAGAGATTGGGCGATAATTGCAAATACTAGTCTGGGATCCATTTTTATAAATCGGTAGGACGTTTGCTAATTTAAAATTGCTTGGGACTATCCCAGCTGTGAAAGAAGCATTGAATAAGGTTTCCAGAGGCTTTGAGATTACAGTTTTAAGAATTTTAATGACTGAGACTGGAATACTGAAAGGACCAGTGGCCTTTCCAGTTTTTAAATTAGAAATTTCATTTTCAATTTCCTCAGTAGTAGCAGGAAAGATATAAAAGCTATTGCATGACGTACCAGATAAATAATCTAGCGGTGATTTTTGAACATTAGGTATTATACAGGCTAGACTATTTCCTATATTAGCGAAATAATTGTTAAAAGCTTTAGCAATTGTCATTGGATCAGTTATTTCATTATTCCTTTCAACAATTTTCATAACTCTCTGATTCGCTCGGGACTTAAAATGAATTATTTGTTTGATACCATTCCAAACTCTCTTGGTATCTTTAATGTTCTGTAAAAAATAGTCATTATAATATTTTCTTTTACTAATCTTCAATATGTGGTTTAGTTTATTTCTATAATGTTTAAACTTTGAGTGATAATAGGAGGACTTTGTCATTAGAAATTTCTTGTATAATTTATTTTCACAAGAATAGATACTTGAATTGAACGTGTTATCCAAGGTTTGGATTTTAATTTTATTTCTTTTCTAGATAATTGCTTAATAGGAATGTGTTTATCAATTATTTCAGTTATTTTAGAATAAAAAGAATCAAACATGACTGATGGATTAGTAATAGATGCAAAGACTGTTAGCCAATTTATAGATTGGATTTCATTAATAAGGGCTAATTCATTAAAATTAGAATAGTCTCTTTTATATATATTAACATTTGAAGGTAAATGATCAGTTAGGTCATAAACGAGATTACCACTGATAACAAAGTGATCAATTGAATTTAAAAATATGTTATCAATCAATGTTGAAGAGTGATCGGTTATCCTAGTTGGCTGCAGAATTTGTGGTTGAAAGAAGAAGGAACCGAGAGTGTTAATAAAGTTGTCTGAGCCAGAGTGTGAATTAATTTTCAAAAGGTCTATATTAAAATCTCCCATTATTAAGCAAAGTTTATTCTCTCGGTGAATTAGTTCAACTGTAGAGTTAATGCAATCCATAAAGTGATCTAAGTTACCATTTGGGTGTCTATACACTACACCACATATTAGATTAGGTTTACCATCAGACTCGATTTCAATCCAGAGAGTCTCAAGGTCTGATTCAGTAACAGATATTTCATTTCGTATGTTGAAATTTAAATTATTTTTAACGTAAAAAGCTACACCTCCTGCATTAGAAAGACTAGGTTTAGAAACAAACTCATATCCAGATATATCTATGTTTGTCAAGGGATCCTGATCAGCTCTAAACTTAATTTCAGAAAGCCCAATCAATGAAAATGGAAAATACAATACAGATAGCATATCAACGAGACTGTCATAGTTGGCTGCCAAACTCCTAATATTACAGTGTAATGCAGAAAATGATTTGGGGTCAGATAAACACCCAGATTTCCAACCCTTCGAAAAATGTGATCAGCTACGGTTCCGTTCAGGCCGAACGATAAACGGTGTGATTTACTTTCTTACGTTCGCGTTCTCCGGCATTGAACGTAAAATTCGTATTTTTCGCGTTCTGTTTTCTTAAGAGAACGGTCAAAATGTGGGCGACTGCGTGCAATTTCACATACAGTTATTGTATTTTGTAATTAAGGCTATTGTTTTATGCCGTCGTCCTAGACGTCGTCGTCGTGGTTGCTTAAGGACCCTATTGCTGGATTTCACTTGACGTCATAGCCGCCATGTTTGTGCCCTTAAACAATAGATTCCTCGTTAGCTTCTTTTGTTGCGGCACCAACATGGCCTTTGCCATGCCCTTTGTCATTTGAATCTCTGGGATTGAGTGACAACCAGCAATAGGCCCTTTGCAGCTAACAGTCACGTGCTGATATAATACTTCGTTAACGAATGAATTGAGCTCGTGATCCCCATGGGAAAGGCGTTGCCATGGATGCTGGAGAGCAAGCTATCTTTAAAAACGCTGTTTTAGAAAGATCGACAATCGATTGGAGGTGGAAAATAGCATTTACAAACAGGTTTTGCTAATATCAATACCGATCTCGTACAAGGCCTTTAAATAAATGAAGTCAGAATGTTTTTGCTCTCCAGTACAACCACGTGATTTGTTAGCTGCAAAGGGCCTATTGAACATTCAAGGCCAGTTTACAACCACAAGAAGCCCAAACTCTGTTTGTCTATTTTATAACGGTTGTATGGGAATTTTTAAATCTAGCTTTTAGATAAATATACTGTAATAAAATTAATAAAACTTACCTAGTGTCTATAATCTGTGTCCTGGCTGTGTCTGTATGCAGTTTCAGCGAATTTGTGCGAATTTTAAATCCCTTACCCTACACACTAAAGAATAATCGGAAGGAAGGACACGAACTCCAAATCTCAGGCTGCAAGCCACTCACGTTTGGACAATTTTGTCACCAAAATCGCATGGATTTTACATTATATTCCCATCAGCATACGCAGCGATAAATTTCCAGTAGATCTGTGACAATGAAATGAAGATATATGTATTTGCCGAGCTACCAGCTACTGTTGACTCCACCAAAATTTCGCATCTTTCCCCGTGACTCGCCAAAGTGGTGACAAAACCGTTAACACAGTAAGCCTATATTCACTGCAACTGCATACAGACACAGCCAATACACATCTATAGACACCAGATAACTTTTATTCGTTTATTACAGTATATTTATCGAAAAGCTAGATTTAAAAAAATCCCATACGGACCTTATAAAATAGCCATCAGCAGAGCTTGGGCTTCCTGTGTTGTTACCACTTTGGCGAGTCACGGGGCAAGATGGCTTCTACTGGCGAGATTTTGGCAGACTTGACAGTGGCTCGTAGCTTAGAAAATACAGATATCTTCATTTGGTTGGCACGAATCGACTGAAAATTGATCGCTGCTTATGCTGATGGGAATAAAATGTAAAATCCATGCGATGTTCTTGACAAAATCGACCCAAACGTGAGTGGCTTGCAGCCTGAGATTTGGAGTTCGTTTACTACCTTCCAATTTTCCTTTAGTATGTAGGGTAAGGGATTTAAAATTCGCCCAAATTCGCTGAAACTGCATACAGACACAGTCAAGCCACAGATTATAGACACCAGGTAAGTTTTATTCATTTTATTACAGTATATTTAGCTAGATTTAAAAATTCCCATGCAAACCCTTATAAAATAGACCTAAATGGAGCTTGGGCTTCATGTGATATAACAGGAAAAAAAGTAACGGTTCGGATAGAGATAAGTATCGGTCCCATGAACATTTGCCCATTTACACGAGAAATCTTTTGAAACGGTTCAGACAAAAAGTGGAACCGGTCCTCAAGCCTAGGTGGAACGCCAAGAGGTGGTTACACGATAATATTCCCGAGACCGGACATGGTTGAGCTCATGATAATGTTTAGATCACTGTCATTCGTATGCGTCGGACATGACATGTCGAGGTAAGGTTGTTGTCTTTTATGTTTTCTTTCAAGAAGGAAATCGGTTAGTTCTACTTTGAGGTTGCTTGAAAAAAAAGATATAAAACTAAAAGACTCGTTTAATAGAAGATAAAATGTGCGTCAATTTCCTTCGTTGTAGCTTATCGTTCGCCATATTGCGAGAAAGTGGACTTTAGATGCGCAACTGCGTTTAAAGAATAAAGAGAGGTTTGGGGTTTACAATGTGAAATTTGGAAGAATTCCAATTATTGTACTATTATGTATAGACCGATAATTGAGTAAGGCGAGTTAAGTTGATTTAAGAAAAAAATACTTAAATGTGTAAGTGGCGAGTTAAGGGTGCGTTTACCAATTGTTTTGGGCCGTTGCTAAGTAGAATTTAAAACGCCATAAAAACTCCAACAATTTGAGTAAAATAATTAATAAATCACTTAGGTACTCCTGGGAGACGGACCTTTATATTTTGATGACGTCATTATGACATCATCTAAGTAGAAAAATTCAATCATTTCATGATTTCTTTGGGATAGTGCTTTCATATGTGCATATATCATTGGTCTGAGTTAGGCACAAAAGGTGTAGCATGCCTTTTACGATATATCGAAAATTGATTGTTTTAGAATTTTTTCCAGAGAATTTTAACAGTTAGATGGTCATTACTTCCGTGTTTTTTTTTCGCTAAACCCATGCTTTTATGTGAAGAAGGATTGACTTTTCTTTGTTTCACGAACTCAGTTTAATTTTTTGTGAAACCGGAAGTATAATATTGTTACAAGGGCCCACGGGCCGTGTATCGATGGAATTTGCGAGGGCAAAGCTAAAGGAATTGGACAAGAAAATGACATCAGCGAAATTGAAACAGACATCTAATTCCAGTAGTTTATTCACGCAAAGAAGTCGATTTGTGACCATCTGCACCATAATCAGTCACACGTCTAACCGCCTCCCGGATGTAATAAGCGCCTATCTATCGAGCGGGAGGTCGCGTGTTCAAATCCCGGCCGGACCAACACTCAGGATCTTAAAATAACTGAGTAGAAGGTGCTGCCTTTACATAATAGAGTAAACGGTTAGACCTTCACGTCTTCTCGGATAAGGACGTCTAAAAATCGTAAGACTAGTGTCCCCAATTAGATGCAATTGACACTAAACTAAAGTCACTTACTTTACTTACTTTAATACTTTACGTCGCGTCGAGGAGAAACAACCCGATTCAACTTACGGAAAGCTTACATCAAAATCTGATTCAGTTTTCTATCCTATTGCAATCAAAACCACTGCTAAATATGTCAATTCCAGAGGAATGTCTTGCTAAATGTGTAATATCATGTGCACATGTTCGTAATCCTTATACTATTCTCCATTGAAAAAAAATAAAATTAAAAATCGGCAAGTAGGCCTTAGGCTTTGTTCGCCCTAAAGGAATGGTTCGGACCCAATTGCAATCATCGCAAATTATTAGCCACTTCGAAGTTGCGCAGGGGATTGGGACGAGTTAAGCCGCGCAAAGTATTCTGGGACTGTTTTGTAGGACGCCGAAGCTCGTAAGCCAGCCATGGCAGGCAAGTTTAATTGTTGTGTTCCTAAATGTTTGAATAACTGGCGAAATTCACCGAATTTGAAGTTCCACACTCTTCCTAGCGATACAAAGGTTCGTCAGCAGTATGTCAAGCTAATAAGGAATGACAGTTTGAAAGTAGAAGCCCAACATACACGGATCTGTGGAGCTCATTTTCCGCACAATGAAAGGATGTGCAGAACCCAACTGCCTTCGATATTCCCTTGGACATCTGTACCGGTAAAGCGGCGATCGATAGAGATGCATGAGTTGCCTGTCAAAGCAAAGAAAAGAGTTGTGGAGCCGAAGAAAAGTCCTGGGTCTGATAGAGAGGACGAGCAGAGTGTTCACGAACAGGCTGGTGTCAGTATAAATGACACGAATACAGCGAATACTAGTACTGCTCAACATTTCACTGAACAGTCAGCACTAGTATCCGAGCCCGATGTAGACACAGAGGCAAATAGAGATGACAACAAAGTAAAGCAGCTACAATCGGAAATACTTGGACTACAGAAAGAATTGTTGGAACTGAAGCGAAAAATTCAAATTGACAACACTAAACCGAAGTTTGACATTGACAACTACAAGGACAGCGATTTAGACATTTCTTTCTTTACAGGATTCACAAATTATGACACAATGCTATTCTGCTTTAGTTTATTGAAAAAAAAGCTGCCAACCTTAGTTACGGACATAAGATGCGGCTAAGTTTTGATGAAGACGCAAGGAAGCCTGGTACTAAACGAAAGCTCACTACATGGCAGGAATTTACCATGGTGGTAATGAGGTTAAGACTTGGTTCTTTTGAGAAAGATTTAGCAGAGAGGTTCAGGGTTTCCTTGTCTACTGTGTCTACCATTTGTCGAACATGGACCAGGTTTATGCGGAAGGAACTGGAGCCAATCTGTATATTGTGGCCTTAAATGAACAGATCATATTTTACATGCCTCCTGTTGTCATGTCATTTTACCCCAACCTTGTTTCAATCATTGACTGTACTGAAATACAAATGGAGTCTCCTTCCAGTCTGGACACAAGATCTCTGTGTTATTCCAGTTACAAATCAAGAACTACCATGAAGGCCTTGTTGGGTATCACCCCAAATGGAGTAGTTTCCTTTTGCAGTGAGTTGTACTGTGGATCAATTTGTGATCCAGAGATTGTTAAGAAATCTGGCTTCCTTTCCCATTTGAAAAGAGGGGATCTGGTGATGGCAGACAAAGGGTTCACTATACAGGATGAACTTGCTTCAGTGGGTGCTAAGCTAGTTATGCCTCAATTCTTGAAAGGAAAGAAGCAGTCCACTAAGCAACAGTCAGACCACAACAAAAAGATTGCAAGCCTGAGGATACACGTAGAACGTTACATGGAGATACTTAAAAACTGGCTTTTTTTTGACCGCCCAATTCCTATTTCAATGTCTGATATAGCTTCAGATGCCTGGATAGTAGTGGCTTGTTTTTCAAATGTCCTTCCCCCTCTGGTTAATAGTTAGTGTTCAGATGCAATATTGTTTGTTTGTAATACATTCTTTATTTCAATATATATTTTATTTAAAGTTACATAATAATAATAATAATAATAATAATTTGCATGTATGCCTTAGTTAGCTCCACGTTTTCCGGATACTTTCGCCCCTCTGCATGCAAGCCATCGCTTTAAAATCACAATCGTACACTGCTCAGGTGGTTATAAAAGTACAGCGCCTGGAATATCAATTTCTTCTAGTTGAACTTCATCGTTTTTGCTTCGTGGTTCTGACAATATTTCACTCAGCTCAGACGCCATCTTGTAATGTTCGTCCTACAAAACAGTCCCATAATACATTGCGCGGCTTAACTCGTCCCAATCCCCTGCGCAACTTCGAAGTGGCTAATTAGGAACTTGCCATCGTTCGTTTCCGTATTTATGTTTGACTTGCGCATTTTTCACAGACATTTCCGGCCTTAGAAATAGTTGACGAATTGTTCAAGCAAGCAACCGTGAACGACAATCTACGTTCTACGTTGTATCGGTCTTTGCTTCTTTATAGTTAGAAAGTGTCCAGGGTATCAGAACACTCTGGTATCAGAATATATGAAAACGTTTTGGTCATTATTCACCGATTACTTCCAGTCAAGTCCCTAAGTATCGTGACGAGCCGCCGTAGAAATGGAGTTGATTTCTCTTTCGTAGGCACTGCATTTTTATTCGCTACTTTCTTGTGCATGAAAGTGGCTCAAAACCAAACTCTTCGAAGACTTCTCTCACGTCTAGCTTCTCACTTGTAAGTACATTCTGGCTCCCCTCGTTATCAACAAGCTCTTTCCGAGAACTAACCAAATTTTCTTTGTCGAAATTCTAAAGAAAATGAGTTTGCACTTGACACCCGAATTCCCTGAAATCGGAATTTTCCCTCGTCCAGCAAACCTCCGCAGCTAGAATGGCTTTCTCGTTTTTATCGCTCTTTTTCGGCATTTATATAAAATTAACTTGAAGCATGAAAAGTAAAACAACCCGGGTTGAAGTAACAAAAACCTTATTGTAACTTTAACAAAATGTCAACAAAACCGCGAAGGGCGCGCGTTGCTTTTCCACTAAACCGGAAGTAAGTTTTTCCCTCCATTTGCATGAGCGCGCGCGTGCTCGACCCTTCATAGCAACGTCGGTAAACGCACCCTTAAGCCGAGTTAAGGCGGTATAAGGCAGTATAAGAAAAAAATACTAAAATTTGTATGTGGCAAGATAAGGTGGGGCAAGGCGATTTAAGGCGGTATAAGGAAAATTACTTAAATTTGTATGTGGTAAGTTAAGGTGGTTTAAGGCTGTTTAAGGGAAA
This sequence comes from Actinernus sp. WN-2022, assembly GCA_030867875.1. Taxonomy (NCBI): domain Eukaryota; kingdom Metazoa; phylum Cnidaria; class Anthozoa; order Actiniaria; family Actinernidae; genus Actinernus; species Actinernus sp. WN-2022. The sequence continues at coordinate 315,794 of JAOWCC010000469.1, forward strand.
ACTCCTTAGGGACGGACCATTAGAAAAGAGATGGGGGGGGGGGGGGGGGGGGGGTAAAAAGCAAAAAAAAATTCATGCAAGAGAAAATGAGAGAAAAAAATTTCGACCAGCTTCGGCACAAACGAAAAAAAATTCGATCAAGAATCCAGTCTTCTACGAGGTAGGTAATAATCCATGGTTGAGCACATTATCCAGACAATGGGTCTTGGGGAAATCCCCCCAATCATTGTAAACAGTCATATTTTCATGAAACACAAAATCATAGTAACAATAATATATCCTTTTATTTTCTGCTATTCAAAATATGACATAAATTAACAACTACTGTATAATTATAAGATTAACTTGGAGAGAATCCCTGGCAGGATCGAGAAACTGGAAGGAGCAGTCCTCGCCACCATACCATGAAGACTCAAGCAGCTTTCACGTCTGAGCAATGCAGTCATGGGATTTATCGTGAGACAAAGCAATGCACTTTGAAACAGTATCTTTGAAATAGTGACTTAATTAAGGACTGTTCATTATTTATGACTTGGGGGGGGGGGGGGGTCGGTTAAATCATGGGGGGCAACACAAGTTTTTAAGTGCTTTTTTAGGGGGGTCATCAAAGATTTTACCTACTCCTTGAGGGGTCATCAAAGTTTTGACATACCTGTAAAATGAAATTGCTGTTGTAATGCTAAGCCAATGTTTAGTCTCCAGAACACTGGAAATCAGTGTTTCAGAGAGCAGTAAAATCTCGCAACATATAAAAAATGTATTCTGCTTTGTTTACTTTATACACATGATGGTATTCTCTAAGTGCATGATCAAAGGCACATCCCCAGATAATGCATCGGTGTCCAGGAGATTAGTTTTAAATGCCAATGCTGAGCTCTTTTTCATTAACGTATTTGAGACTACGGAACAATGCAATATGATGCACTAGAATGCAATAAAATGCACAAACAGGAGCACATTACCAATTAATGGTACAATTTCAAGTACCCATCCGGGAAGGACGGTGAGGTAGAGATTTCCAGAAGAATACATGTATATATGTGTTTTCTACTAAACAAAGGTAATGTATCATGGAAAATACCATAAATCTAGAAACATTAATAGTAAATTTAATAGATTACATGTATATGCAATTTGCATTCTTTCTTGCACATCCATCTTTTTTTTGGGGGGGGGGGCAATAAAGTTTTGAGCAATTTTATAGGGGGTCATTTAAGTTTTAATTCATTCATAGGGGGTCATAAAAGTTTTAACAAGAGAAGCAGATGAAATGCCGACCCCCCCCCCCCCCCCCTCCCCAAAGCCATAAATAATGAACACTCCCTTAATTATGTCAATTATGTTATCGATGCATTTGGCTTTATGCTGCTATATAAAAATGATTAATGAAAACAAATATTCGTGCGGGCCGATTACCCACACAAAAAGATTCGTGCACAACTAATTCTTGGAGAAAAAAAATCGAGCAAGTCAGAAAAGTACCACCCCCCCCCCATCACTTTTCTAATGGTCCGTCCCTTACGATATTTAGTGGTGAGCTAAGGTGAGTTAAGGCAGGTTTAGGAAATTCACCACTACCACAATAATATAAACTGAATTGCAATAATTAAAATATACTTGAAATACAGATCCAATTAATTAATTATTAAACATTTTCCTAATTTATGTAAACATCTACAAACACATCTGCAAACATGCATATAACATTAACATATACACACACATACTCAACATTTAAATAAAGTGAAGAAACTTAATTTAACATACATTTATATTCAACATGATGAATCCGTTTAAAGGAACTATCAGTGACTCAACTCACTCACATGCTAATCATAAAGAAGCATGCCTTTAGCTTTAAAGGAAATGACAAATCAATAGCTCAACAATTATTTTAATTACAATAGCTTTGACATTAACAGCACAACTGTATAATAAATACGTACTGACTGGTGCATTATAATAAAACACTTGACTTTTAATATTAGGCTCAACCTTCTGTCTCACCATCTCTACTTAAATATTTTGCCATACTGGACTCAAATAAATCCAATGGTTCTACATATGTGACAACGTATACATTAACTTCAACTACAGACTACAATAATGCCTTCTTTTTGACACATGTAAACACAAATCACATGATGTATCAACAACTTTGTATACATGAATTTCAGTGAATGGGGCTCCTTATAAGTTAAGTCATGTTTAGTGATTATCATTTTTAGCTTTGCCATTGAAGGCAATTTAAGGAAAACTTGGAGGGGAGACAGCTTTGTGAGTTAGGGTGGGTTAAGGCGATTTAAGGAAAATTTCCATTTTCTGGCTGAGTGAGTTGGGGAAGGTTAAGGGGTGGGTTAAGGCGATTTAAGGAAAATTTCCATTTTCTGGCTTTGCGAGTTAGGGCGACTTAAGGCGAGTTAGGGCGGGTTAAGGCGATTTAAGGAAATTTCCATTTTTTGGCTTTGCGAGTTAAGGCGAGTTTATATCCCAAAGTAGGCCTAGTGGAATATCGGAATTATTTGATTAAGTTAAAGCGATGTTCAAGTCTTAGAGTGACCAGTTGACTCGCCGACAAGAAAGTTTGAATGAATTGAACTCGGAACCGAAAACTCATCGCTCAAGCAGCTACTGAAGAATAGGTGAGATTACACAAGGAAAAAAAACCTGCAAAGTAAGCCCAGTTTATTTTGTGGAATGTTCTTTCAATTGTCTTGTTTACGATTCATTGACAAGAAATCCTTGCAAAGTCGAACTCAGTTCAAAGTTGCCTGAAGAAATATCCTTTCTTATACTATTAAATTTGAATGCTTTTAGAACTGGAATTTCATTTCCCGCTGCAACAGTTTCTTTCAGTTTTCTTTTCGGCGATTATATTAACAGAAGTTTACTTTTCTTAGATGTTCGTAATATCACTCACTAGTTTGCGGCTATATTCATAAATCAGTTTTGAAATAACTGATGAGCTGTATTACAATATACATATTAAAATTCGATTCAACGAAACAAACGCTATATATCGTTATAAACAATTTTCTAACCATAAGCGAACCAAACAAAGCTAAGGTTTAACTGCTGTAATCGAAAGTGGAGCACTGTTTTTTTCGATTTTCTATAATTTTACTTCCGTTCCATGTATCCTACGGTGATCATCAAACCATCACGTGATATCTCTTTCCTCCATTTAGGTGTTCTTCTTTCTGATAAATTCCCGAGCGTGGTCCTTCGAGAGTCCCAAGTCCTTCGTCCCGCGCGGTGACTAAGCCAATTCCTGCGCGTGTATTCTTGTGAAAAATGTCCGTCGGTCCGCGCGTCTTTTCGCGAAAAACTAAATAAAAATTAGAACTCCCAGTGGTGGTGGTAGAAATTAGGGTAGGCTGATGTATCGGGTAACAATCCCCTTCTCTTTACGAATAGTATAACAGGTTATTTTACGTCCCCATTTCAGTATGAAGATAAATTGTTGGGAGACAAGAACAACGGCTTTCACGTCTCTGCTCAAGGACGCGACCTGAGCCTGGATTCGAACCCTCGACCTCATGCATTCATGACCGGCGCTTTACCACCTGAGGTATGAATTGAATGAATTGACCATGCAATCCATCCTTCCAGTTTTTAGCAATCGCCAACCAAACAAACATATTTGGTAAAATGACAGGCTGCCATCTCTAATTTCTCGACCTTTCAAGGATCCTTCTACTAGAACTAGTACACGACTTTGTAAACTACAGCAGGATAACTATAGATGTTGAATTCATTCGCACCGTTCCAGCATATAAATTCGTTGCGAACGACGTTCTGAATTCTTTCATCTTCGGAGTTTTTCAACCTCATCGAAAACCATATCGGCCGCCAAAGCTTACTCTAAAACGCGTAGAATAGAAGCTTAGAACTGGTTGTCGTGGTACCAGTTCTAGTAAAAGTTAATTTGGTCATAAAAAGCTTGTTTTATTAAACGGCATACGCATGAAGATTCGATATTTTAACTTTGAAAATATTACTTCCTGTTTGTAGGGTATTGCTTTCAAAGCCAATCAGGAAACGGAAAATATTCTGGTTTCCCAGAGCCTTCTCCGCGACGGTCCCCGCTGCCCAAATCTGAAAGCTCTGGGGACGAGATTGTAAAGGAAATTGAAATGTAACTAACAATTTCAGAATATTTAGCATACTTATAACCAACTGGTTTTAATTAACTAAGACTGAAAGGTCATATGTACTCATGGATAGGAAAAGGACTGTCTTTTACTATCCATGATATTCTCAAACCATTTCACTCTTTTCACGTGGTAGCCATCTTGGATTCAAAGCGAGGTAGACTGTTAAGGTTACCGGATACCTTCAAGGTATGTTTTTTTAAAAATATTATTGATTATTTGGAAAGTTTATGGATTGTTCTACAATTTAGAAAAACAAATATTTCAAAAGATATAAAAGCTTGCGAGATATTTAGAAAAAACGTATTTAGAAGGAAACTAAATAAATCACCGAGGCGTTATAATTCCTTTACATGCCGTGGACTTTTAGCGGGAGCTGTTATCCGAGTAATTTGCATACCGTTGTTGTAGCTTCCATTGTTCGAAATAACAAACGTGCATTTAGAGTCTTTTATCAATCGTTTGTATGGGGAAATCCAAAAGAGAAAAGCAAAGTTCTTGGGTAAAACGTGAAGCGAACCCTGGACCGAAAAAGTAAGGAAACCGGCGATAAGCAGGACTTCGGTAAAACGAGGATTGAGCTCGCGGACAGCGACAAAGGCTCGTGGTTGGAAGAACATGCGAAAGGCAGCGAAGAACAACCTTCAACTTCAGAGTCAACTCCAAATATAAGCCGCGCTAGCAGGCTTAAACTGTCGTTTGGCTTACCAGGAACCATCAAATGAGTCATTTGAAGAGACTGAGGACGCGAGCAGCGATGAGTTCACATCGGAGTCTGATTCAGATCCGAATTCACTCCTGGGCCGTTGTCAATCCTCGACTTCTCAATCGTGAGCTTGAGAGGATATCAACTTGCAGTTGTTGTGGAACTTTGGGAATGAAACTTAACCGCTCTCGAACTGAGCGAAACTGTTGAATTGTTATGAGAGCAAAAGGTTTCTTTTGAAATATGACCTGACCTTTCCCGCGAATTTCGCTACTGCTCTGAAGCTCCAGGGATCCTTGCGTAGTCATTGGCTAGTTGGTTCGACGTGTTGACATTTGCTTTGATGAGGTGTGAAATGCTCACAAAACTTTACACGCCAAATCTCCGACTAGGTTTTTCTTCGTATCCCCTCGCTTTGAATGAATTAATAGGGTATTCAGACTTGCCAGAATTTTATAAAACTCGGCCAAAAGACAGATAAGTTACTGACAAAGAAAAAGGGTGTGAGCGTTTAGCAATATTCAAAGTATTTTTCCTCGTAGAGTATCCCGCGTAATGAAACTCGGACATTATTGAACACTAAAACTTTAGGAATGAATTGCATTTGAATGAAGTAAAATATCAACAAATGCTCACACCCTTTTTTTAGGCTGTCATGTGCTGATTGACATTGTGCAGTTGAATTGTTTTTGTGCGTTAACCCGAAGGCTGCTATTAAATTCACTTTTATAAACCTTGTCAATTTTGTGTTTGTTGGCTTAGCATTGCTTTACAATTAAATATATTTTTAAACAAGTCCATTCAGCGTATTCTGCACTTCATAAGCTTTACAGAGGTATATAGGTTTCTATAGTTTTCTTTAAAACAATGCGCATACAAAATTATTAACGAGAGAGACCCGCGAAGGTATCCGGTAACCTTAAGGTGGCTCGCCTGGATTTTCCTGGGACGCACCATACCACTTTGAACGGCTGATGCTCCATGCACTGTCAGAGCTCGGTCGGGCTAGACACTTCACCCATTTACTAGAAATAGAATAAACTTTCCAAAAATGTAGGTTTGTTTGGCATTGGTGTTACCATAGCAACACAGTGTTGACGTCATGTATTTTACATATCATCAATTTTCTCGAACCCTAGACCTAAACTTTTAAAATGATCTAGTATCCCTTATAGTCTAAATGAAGGTCTTCAAGACTGCAACGTTTAAAGAAATTGTATGAGAGCGTTTACGAAAAGAATTGGGTTGAATATTTTCGTCTAAAAAAGAAACAATTCGCCTTACTTCCTGTTTAGTCGTCGAGAACTGTGTTTTCCGGACCAATTATAGCGATGTTTAAGCATATTTCGTACATGTGACTTAGGACTACTTCCCATGAAAAAAATATTCCATTTGCTTTATTCGATTTCGGGTTATGGAATCATAAGTAATGTCATAAATATGATCATTTTACTCAAAATAGTAACGTATTTGCTAAGGAAGCTGTAATTCGAAAACTAGTCAACACACTGAATCATTTAAGTGCGCGGAATAAAAACAAAAGCATAGACCCATTCGAAAAATGGCGTTCAATTTAATTAACTATTGTTTAGTACTGACTAGCCTCGCTTACACGGTCAAAAGTTTTTGTGTGTACTTACTATACTAGCCTCGTGTTCATGTTACCAGGACAATAGCTTTTTAAATTGGACGCCATTTTTCGAATGGGTCTATAGGGAACTTTTACATTCATCCACGCCAGCTTCATTGCTGTATAATTTTTTTGTAGCTTGTGTCTTTCCGAAATTTCTCTTTTGTCTAGATTCTACATACTTGTGTGTTTTTGAACTAACAACTTTACCATTCATGCTTGCTACGCTTCGCTACTGCCGGAATTCTCGTGCAAATTCTGTTCTTAGTACAATGACATGCAATTATCATAGTCACGCTGCCAGTTGTAACGCTGTTATAATATAACTTATAATATTTATTTACAAAACGTTTTAAAATATCACTAATACAAAATCTCGTTTTTCATTAATATTTAGAACATGTGTTTTCGGGTATTCTTCTGTCTAAAGGTGTAGTCCCGATCTGGTTACTAAAAATACACTTATTAAACATTATCATCCCGCACTGCCTAGCTTCATTGTTTAACTAATTTTCATGACAATGTACTAAGAACAGACTTGGCACGAGCGTTCCGGCAGTAGCGAAGCGTAGCAAGCGTGCATGGTAAACTTGTTAGTTCAAAAACACACAAGTATGTAGAATCTAGACAAAAGAGACATTTCGGAAAGACACAAGCTTTCAACAAAATGATACAGCAATACAACAAGAAGTTTATTTTCGTACTTAGCTTACATATTTACAGAGGGGAGATCAACTGTTATAGAAAGATAGAAAGAAACAAAATTAAGTACATGTCATCTGAAAATAACCATGCCGCTAATCTAAGTCAGATAGCAATGAAGCTTGGATGGATGAATGTAAAAGTTCCTATGTTTTTGTTTTTATTCTGCGCCCTTAAAATGATTCAATGCTCTTGAAATGTACAGGGACAGGGTAGTGCATGTTGAATATCAGGTGAAAAGATACAAAAAATATTTATCGACTAGTTTTCGAATTACAGCTTCCTTAGCAAATGCGTTACTATTTTGAGTAAAATGAGCATATTTATGACATTACTCATGATTCCATAACCCGAAAACTAATAAAGCATATGGAATGAAATTTTCATGGGAAGTAGTCCTATGCCACAGGTATGAAATATGCTAAAAACATCGCTTTAATCGGACCGGAAAACACAGTTCTCGACGACTAAACAGGAAGTAAGCCGAATTGTTTCTTTTTTAAACGAAAATATTCAACCCATTTTTTTCGAAAACGCTCTCATACAATTTTTTTAAACTTTGCAGTTTTGAAGACCTACATTTAGACTACAAGGGACACTAGGTCGTTTTGAAAGTTTAGATCTACATTTCGAGAAAATTGATGATATGTAAAATACATGACGTCAACGCTGTGTTGCTATGGTAACACCGATGTCAAACAAACCTACACTTTTGGAAAGTTTATTCTATTTCTAATAAATGGGCGAAGTGGCTAGTCCGACCGAGCTCTGACAGTGGAGTATCAGCCGTTCAAAGTGGGTATGGTGTGTCCCAGGAAAATCCAGGCTAGCCCCCTTAACTCGAGCTGGGAAGCTCGACCATATTTTCCCTATCCTATATAAACTTCACTGGCTGCCACTTAGAGATATGGTCACTTTTAAATTGAAATTAATTACTTTTAAGGCTCTCCATGGCCAAGCTCCCAAGTATATAAGTGAATTACTTAGACCTTACATATATTCTCGTTCAGTCAGATCGAGTTTCCTTAATTTACTGTCAGCTCCATGTTCTAACACTCTAACTTATGGCGACAGATCAGTATATTCTATGTCGCTGCAGCTAAATTCTTCTGGATTGTATTCGTAGTATTGATTCATTAACAAGGTTTAAATCAAGTTTGAAGACCTTTCTGTTTAGAAGCTAGTTAGTTAGTTACTTCGATGCATTTTACATATTCATGAAATTATTATTATGTTCTAATTCGCTCCCCGCTCAACCGAACATAAACCATTTATCATGTAACAAGCAACCACTTATTGAGGTGTATCTACACGAACCGCGTGCTCCCTCTCTGTTAACTATCATAAATTACACTCAATATACATGGAGATAGTGATACTCTAGAGCAATTTGAGCTCATGAACACTAGTTGACAATAAACAGTGTTTAGTGAAATATGAAAATCGAGTAAATATACAACTTATACCGGATTAAACCAATAAGCTGGTTACTCCTATGTACATAACAATAATACAGCAGTTGACTTATTGTATCGTGAAAATAGGTAACACTTGGCAAATTCAAATAAACTCAGTAAACGCTGCCTTGCAATAATAACAGTATTATCTGGTGTATTAATTAATACATAAAACTGCTACAAAAAAAATCATCTAGTAACTGAAACTATAACTTCGTTTCTAACTAGAGCCATATACGGATTTATGAAAACATATAACCTTATGCTCATTGGGTATTTAATTTGGAAGGCGAAGCGGCGAACGTAGGACTCGAATGACTGTACATTACGCAACTCCGACTATATAGTATTGTACCACTAATGATGTAGTGTTACTAAAATAACACGTAACACCCCCATGTCTACGTAACCCATGATAAATACATTTACTTTTTAGGAATAATACGTAAAAGCATCGAGACTTAGCTTTGTAGGATGCTCCTAATATGTTGTTATTATTAATTCTTTGTTTTTGCCAGGTTAGCCTCGTTTTGACTATCAATCACTACGAGGCTAACCTGCCAAAAACAAATGATTGCCTCGATTCGAATTCAAGATGGCCACCGGGGGAAAGAGTAAATTAATCTAGGCCTGAGATTTTATCCGCTAAACAGAAAATCACTAATACATGTCTTAATTTGAACACGGATGCCGAAAAGCTTTCTTTTTTCTTAAGAATATGAAACTAATCGAGCCTGACATTTAAAACAAATTGCATTGTGTTTTTTTTACAAATGTCACGTGACGAATCATGTGACAAATGAATATGTATTCAATCTCCGGTGATGAAGAAAACAGGAAAGAGGATAACGTCACTGCATTTTGACTATACTCAATGAGTCAATTGAGATGATGTTTTAGCATCTCGACTGTTCATTTGGTTAAGGAGATGATGCAACATTTGTCATGTGACCTAGTGTTTACAAACTAGACGATCAGCCAAAATGTCACCCTATAGCTGATATGGCAAGCATGCAGAAAGCAAATTATGAGTTCACGTATCTCTGACGTCCACCACCGCATAATCTATGTGGTCACGTGACGGATCAGGTGATAATTTTAAAAAGCTATCTAGACGATAATCGTATCAATATATGTAACTAAGTCAAATTATTCTGGCATGACACTTTTTATATGAATTTCACAAAAATGGTAAGGTGCAGCTGTATTTTGTAATTTAGCTTGATACTATCTACCGTGGGGAAACGACGAATAGCGCATTACGGCCTTATACTGGAGAGTAAATATATTAACGGCAAACAGTAACTTGTAATAGTGTACGGTGCAAATTTACGTCCAATAACTTTAATATGATACAAAAATTGTGTATAAAGCACAGAGGTACTTACAGATACAGCCAAACAGCTCGATCCTCATGCAAACTTCGATATTCCATGACTTGGGGATGACTCGGACGTAACGAGCAGTTATTCTCTGACTGAACCAATTCACTTTAACTCCACTTCGGTCAAAATTTCCGGTAGAGACCTATATCGAGGAACGTGTGCTTCAGTAAAATGATTTTGTGTGTGTTGATACTCAAGGGAAGTCTAGCGAAGTGTAAACTGTGAAAGAATGGAGCGGTAATGGCGCGTATTTATGTTTCATTAGAGTCACTAAACGAGTGTCCACCTCGCTAAGACTTTTCCTAATAATTATAATAACTTCTTTAAATCCTTTTCAAATAGTTCAGTCAGGAATAATAATAGCTATGACAGTTTTTATTCGCAACACTGTTCCCGCTACTTTATATTCTTTCAACACTTTTTAAATCAATCTACCGTGACCAGCTTCAAATTGTCGATTTCATTTCACACAAGCGCGGCCTAAAATCCATCGTCAAAGGCTACCAAAGGGGTGGGAAGATCATATTGTCGTCTGGCGGGAAAATACTACTAATGAGGGAACAACTATCAAATTGCATTCAAACGAGTCCGTCGAAACAGTCTCGATCAATGGAAGTCCAGAAACCTAAGACCAAAGACCTAAGACCTAAGAACTTTGTAGTCTATATAGACTACCCACGATCAGTCGCTTTATCTGAAACCTCGGAAAATAGTCTTGTAGAAACAAACTTTGAGGAAAGCTTAGAAAGTTAAACTGGAGCCCTTGGAAATCGTCGAATTATAGCTGAAATTGTTCAGTTTTATGTAAAGGGTTGACTCGAACTTGACTCGACTTTGAGATCTCCTAAATAACCTCTGCCAGACTTCCCCGAGCCAGATGAACACACAATATTCTAAACGCTTAAAAAAATACTTGAATACCCTGACAGTTCTTATCAATCTTTTTATACTACTTTTGTATCAGCACAGAATGTTTGGTTGCGATATATGGAATGGCTGGTAACTAGATATTTCCTTCTAAAAATGTCTCGCCATCCTGAAACAAATCGAGTACAATCCCCTGGGGCCACATAATTCGTCACTGAATTGCCATCAAATCGGTTAGACTTCACTGTTTTGTAGGTCGTATCCTATTGGACTTTACTGATAAAGAATCCCATTGTTTTAGGGTTAGGGGTTGTATTGTTTTAGGGGTAGACTATTGTTTGGGTAACCAATAACATTTCAGGTTGCAAACGGTGACGTCTGCCCCCATCAAATGCTCCACATATCCCCGGAGGGCTGTGGTTTCAATTCATAAGTGCATAAGACTTTCAGAGGTTGGAGGTTTCTTACTTTGTAATTCACTGTGGGCCTAAGTTATAAAATTATTTACTGAAAACGTTTAAAGTGCCCCTCAACCTTTTTGCAATTTGTATATATATGAAACTTTGAAAGGCCTGGGTCGATTCCCTATGTTACGTCACCTCATCAATGCATTATTGTCCATGACGCCTTTCTATCACAACAGCATCGATATATAGAGAATATACACAGTCTGTGAGATTTTAGTAAAGAAAACAGCTATTTTAGACAAAATGCTAAATATTTATTCAAGTTATTGCAAAGTCGAATTAATTGGATGACGTAAGATAGGGAATCGACCCAGGCTTTTTCTTACACGGTAATGGGTCAGGAGAGGTCACATTTTCACCATTTCAAACAAGCCTAGAACATAGAGTATCCTCTGTAAGCCAAAAAATTCTTTTCTTCGCAGAAGTACTCAAAACCATTCAAAGTTTCATATATATAAAAATTGCAAAAGGGTTGAGGGGCACTTTAAGTATTTGAAATCTAGAGTCTTCATTCTTTCGGCCAGCGGAGTATAACGCTTTGCCGCGATTTGAACAGGGTGCAGCCTGCAGTGCATGAGTTCTACTTTTGGAGGAGCTTTGGGAAACTTGGACGACGGAAGAATGGGGTGAGACCAAAAATGGAAGGATGTGAAGGAAATGGAAGACCTGCCAGCAAGCCCTATGATTTTGAAGAACCCATTCTACTAGTTCCTGACTCAATAGACTAATGGGTGATTGGTGCCAATAAAGAATTATTGGATGAGATTGAGCGTGATATCCATTGGCAGAAATTATGGACATCAGCGGAAAGGTACTGCGGGCGCCTTTTTAGCCGATTCAAAATGGCGGCTTATAGTGAGTGAGGCTGTAGGTTCTTTATAGATCTTCCAACTCAAAGGAACCCGAAATAAGAAATAAGAATAGAGGAACGGAACGAGAGTTATATTAGATTAAACGTAGCCATTGTGATTAAAATGCCATTGTTTTAGGATTTGTCCTCTCTCCGGCGTCTGTCTGTCCAAGTCCACCTGCTTGGCGGCAATTATTTAGAGGAGAAAGGCCTGAAACCCAGTTTATATCCCAGCAAACATTGCAGGATTTAGGTTAACACAACACGATGGCGGACAGAAAGCAATATGGTGACGTTTCTTTCCTTTCTCGTAGAGTTTTCTTCGAAAATGTAATCCTATATGGCGTCCTGGCACTAACATTATTTCGACAAAACTCAGACTCTGCTACCCTTATAGACAATATATTTTTCAACTCTCTTGATTATCATCTAGTAAGTGGAAATTTACTCTATGACATCACTGATCACTTGCCTAATTTTCTTATAATCAATAAATTATTAGCCCTTCCTAAGAAATTTAAAATGTATAAGAGAGATTATTCAAAACTGGACGAAACAGCCTTAACCACAGAGGTAGGCATGCTGTGTTGGGAAGAAATATTACCACAAAATAATGATGTTAATGAAATATTTGATTGCTTTATTTCTAAAATTTCTGCAATAATTGATAAACATGTTCCAATTAAAAAGCTAAGCAAAAAACATATCAAAACTCTTGCAAAACCCTGGGTGACAACAGGGATTAGAACTTCTATACAAACAAAACATAAATTATATAGAAAATATTTAAGAACAAAGAGTTCACATATTTTTCTTAAGTATAAATTATACCGTAACAAAGTAAATCAGTTTCTTAAAGTTAGCAAATCTAAGTATTATAATGAGTATTTTTCCAGGAACCCTGGTAATATGAAAGGTACATGGAAAGGCATCAAATAACTTATTACACTAAAATCGCACTGTACGAACACACCTATGAAAATAGTCAAAGGAAATACTGAAATTAGAGACACCCTAGATATTGCTAATGCTTTTAATGATTATTTCTCAGGCATTGGAAATAAACTACCTGATGCAGTTCCATTCACCGATAAATCGCCTTTGGACTTTATAAATGAATCACAGCAAAACAGTTTTTATCTCTATCCAGTGACCTCAAGTAAAATACAAAAGGAGATAAATGGCCTTAACCCATCAAAAGCAACAGGACCATCAAGTATTCCTACAAAATTACTAAAAGTACTTAGTGTATGCTTGTCTAAACCACTAGAAATAATGTTTAATTGTTCCTTTTCCTCTGGAGTTGTACCAGAGAAATTCAAAATTGCTCGTGTGATACCTGTTTTGAAGAAGGGATCTCAAATCTATACAAGTAATTACCGGCCTATTTCATTACTTTCAATTTTTAATAAAATTCTAGAGAAATTGATGTATAAGCGATTGATTAGTTATATTGATAAAAACAATATTTTACATGATAGTCAATTTGGTTTTCGTTCTAAACGCTCCACCATACAAGCTATTCTGTTAATTACTGACAAAATCCAAAAATCAATCGAGAAAGGCCTTTACTCCTGCGGTATTTTTCTTGACCTTAGCAAAGCCTTTGATACGGTGAACCATCAAATCTTAATTAAGAAACTTGAACGTTATGGTGTAAGAGGAATTACAAGGGACTGGTTTGTTTCTTACTTAAGTAATAGAAGGCAATTTGTTTCAATTGGCAACACAGTATCTCTTGAACGTGGTATTTCCTGTGGGGTCCCTCAAGGATCTGTGCTTGGTCCATTGTTATTCCTATTATACATTAATGACTTCATACATTGTACTAAGGCTTTTGTTTTCCATTTATTTGCTGATGATTCTAATTTATTTTGCTCGCATAAGAACCTCTCTGAACTAGAATCTTTAATTTCTTCTATGTTAACACCTGGCTATCTTCAAATAAGTTATCTCTTAATATTGACAAGACAAATTTTGTTATTTTTCACCCACCTCAAAACAAACTCATGCACTCAGTTAATTTGCACATTAATAATAATGTTATAAGGCAGGAAAATACTGTTAAATATCTTGGCCTTTGCTTAGACTGCAACTTGAATTGGAAATGTCAAATTCAACAAGTAGCCAAGAAAATCAAACGAAGCATAGGAGTCCTGTATAAAATCCGTAATTTTGTAGCTCCTAAAATCCTTACTCAGCTATATTATTCTCTAATCTATCCTCATCTAACTTATGGCCTGATTATTTGGGGAAACACATATAATTATAACTTGAATTAAATTGTTATACTACAGAAAAGAATTGTGAGGATAATTACATTTTCTAAGTTTAATGAGCATTCAAGTCCTCTATTCAAACTTCTTGGTATCCTAAAATTTACTGATTTAATTTCTTTGTATAATTCATTATTTATGTATGACTATTATAACCAATACCTTCCACCAGTCTTCAATAGTTTTTTTACACCTGTAAATAAAGTGCACAATTATAATACAAGACTAGCCTTAAAATGCACATTTTATTTGCCCTCCATAGAGGTAATCGGCTAACTATGTTGCCACCCAATTCAGATCATGTGATGTAAACACACATTACTCTGGAGAATTGACTCTTTGAAAATTAATTTTATTCAGATAGGCACGACTGCATTATGATTACAATGAAAAAGTAATAATTCCCCAGAGTAGCATCTGTTTACATCACATGATCTGAATTGGGTGGCAACAGCGTTAGCCGATTACCTATATTAGAACCAACTTTGGAAAGTTCAATATTCGCTATATATGACCTAAAAGCTGGAATACAATACATGAAAATACTAAATCATTGAAAACATCAGGCTTTAAAAAACGGATTATATCTTCTTTCTCTAATACATATTGACATGATTGACTTTCAACTGTTGACTTTCTTTTTCTAACTATTAGTACTATATTTATCTATATTTATTGTTTATTTATTTCATTTTAGTTAAGTTATTCTTATTTATTTAATTAGTAATATAATATAATATATTTTTTCGTCCCGCATTATTATTATTAATATAATGAATGCACTTAAAAATGTCCTTAATGCTATTTTAAATAATTTTGTTAGTTCTATTTAGCTCGATTAGCTTTAGCTATTTCTAAATAGCCAGTACTCTAGGTTTAGTTTTAAATAATTAAAAAATATGTTTTTAAATTATGTAATACATTAGGTACGAAATAAAGTTATTGTTATTGTTATTGTTACGTCTTTGGAAGTACTTTGGAGGAATGTTATTGTACGTTTTATTGGCACTATGGATGCATTGAACACTGCTTTATTGACATCGAGGCTAAGAAATAAGCCTCACCTCAAACTTGGCGTACTGTTGTACCTCAAACTGTGCATGGGTTCAGCCAGATTACAGACAACAACATGGAGAACGAGAAACATTTGAAGGGCGAAATGGACTTCTCGGGGAAGTACTTTGCCGACGATCTGAGGGATTGTTTGTGGCCTCAATACACAGCTTCATCCGTAAGATATTGGTCTCGAGGAGAACAAATATTAAATGGAAGACACTGATGCGCATGTGCGCCGCCATCTTGTCTCATAGTTCTGCCAATGCATATACCATTTGAACAAGTATATACCCCACAAGTAAATAGTGCTTTTCGCGCGCTCTGATTCCGGAGGTGAACATCCTTTGCTATTCACAGACGAATAAAGCAGAGATCACTTCGCGCGAGTTGTTGTCCATTTGACAGAAAATAAAATAACTATTTGGTGCTGGCTATTCATTCGTGTGATATATTCTAAACTAATTATTCACCTCAGTGTCACTTCGATGTATAATTTTTCAATAGCATGCGAAATCTAATCCAATAATTGATTTATTACACATTCAAAATATTATTTGAATGTTACTACAAAGACAAAATGCTAGAATCGGCCAAAAATTGTACTGATCGGTATATTATAAAAAATGTAAGGTATTGGAACCTATTTTCTGGCACTCGAAAAAAACATTCACCTTAGCGAAATTAAACAAGCGAAATACCTCTTTCCCTTCGATATTATACGATAAACAAAAACATTTTTGTAGCCTGCAGAAGAAATGGCGCTTTGTCGTGGCATGAAGTTTTCCCTACAATGAAGACGACTCTGCCGAAAAAAATGATTTAACTCGGACCGAACACCTTCGCACTTCGTATTCGTATTATTACGTATCTTTAAAATGTTTAATGATAATTTATTACATAGAAGCCATTCTTGAATATCATAAAGCTCTATGTGCATGTATAGTTGTTTCAATTTCAGTGAAACTGCTATTTAAATATTAATAATAAGCTAGTATCATCAGCAAAGAGAAATTGTTTTAAGGACTCAGGAGTTTAGATAGATAGATAGATAGATAGATAGACTGGTTTATTTGAGTCACTTCGCAGTAAGAAAACTGAATTGCGTTACTGTTACAAATTGTATACAACTCTAAATGATACTGAATAATAATATAATTAACTACTACAAAACTAGGTACTACAATGAGAACTACTATAGCTAAAATTATTATATATGGCATTAAACGAATTCCTACATAACTACTACCGAATGTATGATAGCTATAGCCTTATAACACGTTGCAGGCATTACAACTGGAAATAATAAATGATTTAGAAAACCGTTTGGTTTTTGTGCATGGAACCGAAAAAAGCCTTTGTTTCCTGAGGTTATACCTAATATTGGAGTTGGCTTTGGGTAGGAGATGTTTCAACTGATTCTCAGGATTCTTGCTTATAGCTTGGAACTGTTTCCTAGTTCACATTTCGTGATGGTCATGACTAGAACTAATTCAATGCTCTCTTCTGGATACGCCTTAAGTCTTCCTGTAAGTATTTAGGGAGAGCATGATGAAATACAGGACAAGCATAATCTATAGATGACCTTATACATACGCAATAGTACGCTACAAGATCGTTCGTTGGAACGCGAGCACGTTTAAGCTGTACCAAAAAGTACAGTTTCCAAGAGGCTCTTTCAACAAGGTCTTCAATGTGATCATTCCATGTTAGCTTGGAGTTAATCGTTACGCCCAGTAGCTTTGTACTGGTCACGGTGCTGATGGGTTTCCCCTTGATGAAAACTGTTGGGAGAGATTCCTCCTGAGCTGAGCGGCTGAAACTGATGATAAGATCTTTGGGCTTGTCGCAGTTGAGCTGGAAAAAAATCTTTTGGACCAATCGTGAACTTGGTCGGCTATAAGCTGCGCTTTGCTTTGCTAACCTTTGGCAATAGTCTCACACACTGTAGTGTCGTCTACGTATTTCCAAATGCTGAATGGATCTGAGATGGAGAGGTCATTTATCATGACCAGGAACAACCTTGAACCCAGCTTGGTCCCCTGGGGCACGTCCGAGGGGACTGCGCCCCACTCTGACAAACAGCTCTGACCCAATTTGACCCTCTGTGATCTGCATGAGAGGAAGCTTATAACCCAGTTAATGATACTGTTAGGGATGTCCATCTGCTTCAATTTGATAATAAGCAGAGAATGATCTATTAGATCAAACGCTTTACGATAGTCAAAGAGTAAAACTCGTGATGTAGAGCCCGTACCATCGGTATCCCCCAACCACTTATGGAGCATACTTATCAACGCCATGACGGTAGAAGAACCCGAGATTGTCTCAAACTGATTAGGGTCGATAGATTTAACAACAGCAGGCTTGATGTAGTTGATTACAACAAAATCCTCAGCAACTTTAGATAGAGAGGGCGTGAGTGAGATTGGACGGAGTTCCTTTTTTGAATCTGTGACTTGCTTAACTTTGGGAAGTGGGGTTATGTCTGCAAGTTTCCAGACTGAAGGTAGTTTCTGTTCTCTGAAAGAAGCGTTCAAGATGTCAGTGACAGGTTCCACTAGGAGTTCTGCGTACTCTTTAACTCTTTGTCGTCCGATCGTGTGTGAGCTCAATTGGTGAAATCCTGAGTGCTAACTAAACCATCCCCCCACAGTTCCAGTTTGGCTAGCCCGGGGTAATTAAATACTGCTGACTTGTTAAGCCAAGGACTCAAACTTTCCCCAAAATGCCATTCGGGAGAATTCTACGTACTGGCCGACGGTAGGTATGGCTGCTTCGGTAGGGTTTCCAATGAAATATGCTCTAATTTTGGAGAAAAATGACACTGTCAGAGAGCTTGAAGACATTAAGTCTGAGGATGGCTGAAAAGTACTTGGTTTGCCATTAGTAGGCCTTGTGAGGGGATTTCACAGGTTTTTTTCCGTTGTGTTTGTGCTTTCAGACACAGGAAAAAAATATTCAATGAAATCCTTGAAATCCTGCAGTTGGCATTCTTTTACCCCTGCTCAACCTATTAGGATGTGTTTTTGTCACTTTAAAGCAACGGCTTGAATGCAAATCACCGCTTTTGGTTGTAGGGGTAAAAGACTTATACAAAAATCCTACCAGAGTCCCAGAGGGGGGGACCCCTTGTGATTTTTGTGTCCATTACCCAGCATGCAATTGGAGGTGGGAGCAGGAAAATGTGGTCGAGTGAAATGCAGTGTAAACATCGGCGTGGTTCACAGTCGTTTGGTGTGTTTTGTGAAAAAAAACCTGCTGGTTGGAAAGATTAAACAAGGTACTGTAACGACTGAGTGGTTATTTTGTGTTTGCTCTTGATTTCAACTGCAAATGGGAAGGTTTTTTGAGCCGATTTTCAGCTCCTCGAAATTCGTGAAAATCGAAGAAACGAAACAATCACCAAAACAAATGGGCTTTTCAACATCAGGAGATGGTTGAAAATTCAAACAAACAGGATCAGTGGTTGGCTTATTATACTGGGATACTACCCTATTTATTTTAATTAATTCTGACGAAAACCGAAAGCGGGGTGAATTTTGACGTGCGAAGACTTTAAAGTCTCCTTTTTACAGGGCCGGACGACAAAGTGTTAAGCAAAACAAATTAAAATCTATAAATGTCTGGTCTTTTCCTGCAGAATCAGCCTATTGGATATTCACTAAGTAACGAATTATTTGACGAAGTTTTGTGATATAACTGTTTTCCAGACAGGAGCTAAGGGCAAAAATGTACTTCCCTTGCCTTCTCTTATAATGGACACTAATTCAGAACAACCTTAAGGTTGGAGTGGGTGGTTAAAAATTCAAGTTCATTACAAAGATTTGTATTAAGCACAATATATGTATCTTCAAGTTGCTGTGAGAGACATGTTGCTGATGAGTCCAATCATGTGATCAGCCACACCTTTTTTTATTTTTATTTTTTTAAACATATTTTTATTTTATTTTATACAATATACAAAAACACACTCATACAACGACCATAACCCTGAAAAAAAAAGGAAATACTATAATAAAATATAATAACATAACATAACACCCTTGCCAGCTGTATATATAATCGACAATATTGAATTTAATTTAATCCAATAAAGCACTATTTAATTTTTCCCACTTCCGAAGATGCACGATAATATTGTTCTTAGATTTTGCCACTCTTAGTTCGACTTTCTGAGAATATCTTAAATGGTTTTTAAAAAGAGACAGAGAAGGAATATGTTTGCTTTTTCTAGCCTTATACAATATCAATTTATAACTCAGAATAATGTAATTTATTGGTGTTTCTGCCTCTACTCCCAAAATAATATTCACTATATTCGATTCAGGTAAAAATATATCAAACTCTTCCAGTCAGTCCCTTATTTCAAAATATAGATTTTTAGATTCTATACATTCAACAAATAGATGATCTATCGTTTCTGAATACAAATGACAAAATGAGCAACTAGGGGACTCCAGCAATTTAAACCGATAAAGATCACCATTGAGATAGAGGCAGTTGTTTAATATTTTATACTGAAAACATCTCGTATACGTATCGTTTGTAGTTTTGTATATTCTACTATACACTGCACCCCAGTCCGGTGGGGACATCAGATTGATCCGTCTACATATATGTCTCTGAGAAGATGGTAATCGAAATTTCACGTTAAGAAACCACTGATAAATCTGTTTAGTTTTAACCTTGTCAATTTCAATTCCATCCTTACTCAGATATAAATATCTCGACGATGATCTTTCTTTATCAACATTATCTTTATTTTGTTTTAGTAGAGTTTTCCATTTCAAAGGTATGGAATCTATAATACTAGCCCATCGAATGTAGTCTTTTGCTTGTAATCCTTTACGTTGAGCAAATGTCCAATCAAATATTGAGTTGTCTGTACAAAGGTCACCGACTTTATTTATATTGCATTTAGAAAATTCTTTGTAAAATACCGCCTTATTGTCAATTTTAATATGCTTATTATTCCAAAGATATTGTTCTAAGACCAGTAAATGATTATCTACTACCTCAATGGTGGCAATTTGAGCCCAGTTCGTGAGGACACTTTTGTAAAAAATTGGTATATTTGATGGAATCCTTGTTACATCGAAATTATTGCATATCACATCAATTCCTCCTATTTTTTCTAAATGCAAGAGAGACACATTTTCCATGTTTTCTCCTCCGGCTTCATGAGGTTAATAGCACATTTTATACGACTAGCTTTAATCCAAGAAGCAAGGTCAGGCAAGTTTAAACCGCCTTTATAATATTCCCCAATTAGCGTTTGATTCTTTATTTTCGGTTTCCTGCCATTCCAAATAAAGTCAGTAATAATACGTTCTACATCTTTAATGAACCCATCTGTGACGTGTATTTTTGAACATACTTATTCTTGTCCATAATTAGGATATTTGCTCTCCAACCATAGATAACCTGTAAAAAATTATCCTATTCAAAATATAAGGTCATTTCACATGCAATTGACATTATTCAACTACAATGGATGCTAACATCCTGTAAAATAAGTTTGAGTGCAAACAGAAGAGGTTACATGATATGGGTAGGGTGGTGTATAACTCTTTGTCGTCCGATCGTGTGTGAGCTCAATTGGTGAAATCCTGAGTGCTAACTAAACCCTCCCCCCACAGTTCCAGTTTGGCTAGCCCGGGGTAATTAAATACTGCTGACTTGTTAAGCCAAGGGCTCAAACTTTACCCAAAATGCCATTCGGGAGAATTCTACGTACTGGCCGACGGTAGGTATGGCTGCTTCGGTAGGGTTTCCAATGAAATATGCTCTAATTTTGGAGAAAAATGCCACTGTCAGAGAGCTTGAAGACATCATTAAGTCTGAGGATGGCTGAAAAGTACTTGGTTTGCCTGTAGTAGGCCTTGTGAGGGGATTTCAAAGGTTTTTTTCCGTTGTGTTTGTGCTTTCAGACACAGGAAAAAATTCTTCAATGAAATCCTTGAAATCCTGCAGTTGGCATTCTTTTACCCTGCTCAACCTATTAGGATGTGTTTTGTCACTTTAAAGCAACGGCTTGAGTGCAAATCACCGTTCTTGGTTGTAGGGGTAAAATACTTATAAAAAAATCCTACCGGAGTCCCAGAGGGGGGGACCCCTTGTGATTTTTGTGTCCATTACCCAGCATGCAATTGGAGGTGGGAGCAGGAAAATGTGGTCGAGTGAAATGCAGTGTAAACATCGGCGTGGTTCACAGTCGTTTGGTGTGTTTTGTGAAAAAAAACCTGCTGGTTGGAAAGATTAAACAAGGTACTGTAACGACTGAGTGGTTATTTTGTGTTTGCTCTTGATTTCAACTGCAAATGGGAAGGTTTTTTGAGCCGATTTTCAGCTCCTCGAAATTCGTGAAAATCGAAGAAACGAAACAATCACCAAAACAAATGGGCTTTTCAACATCAGGAGATGGTTGAAAATTCAAACAAACAGGATCAGTGGTTGGCTTATTATACTGGGATACTACCCTATTTATTTTAATTAATTCTGACGAAAACCGAAAGCGGGGTGAATTTTGACGTGCGAAGACTTTAAAGTCTCCTTTTTACAGGGCCGGACGACAAGGTGTTAAAGAGCCAATTAGGGAGGCCATCTGGACCCGAGGCTTTATACTTGTTTAGATTAAGTAATGCCTCATAGACGCGGTGTATGGGAACTTCTAGGAAATCCGCGTCATCTTCCAGAATTAGACGAGCAGTACTAGAATCAAGTGGTTCAAATACTTGCAGTGGTTCTAAAAGGGCAGCGTTAATAGCATTAGCTATTTCATGTCGGGACATATCCTCAAAATCAGGAACTGCCAGAACATTTAACAGATCTATTCAATGATTTATTCATATATGCAAGTGACAAGCACACTTATAACACAGGATATGCTTCAAAAGGAAATTTATATAAATCGCGCATGCGTACGAATACTGGGAAACAAATGCTTTCATTCCAGGCAATTGATTTTGGCAAGATTACTCGTAGCCATCTAAAAGCTTCACCCTCGTTTTCGTTCAACAACAACAAAACATTTTTACTGTCAGAACAACGCTCAATTTAGTTCTTTATTATTATTATAACTTTCAACGTTCCTATTGACACTAATCTGTAACTGCGTTTCCAAATTACTATATATAACTTCTATATTCGCTATCTATTCTAGCTAATAGGCTGGGGGCTAACTCGAAAACCTTAGGTTTATTTAGCCTCCAGGCTCAAATATCCTTATATCTTTAAATTAGTTATCTTCTATTTATATTCTGTATGTTCGTCTCGTTATATATTGTATATATTTATTGATTCAAATAAACTATTGTATTGTGTTGTGTTGTATTGTATTGTATTGTATTGAAATATCATTAATGTGAAGTAACAATAGAATTGGCCCTAAAACAGAACCATGTGGTACTCTACAAGATACTTCAAGATGAGAGGACAATATTATATTAATAGATCAGAGACAAGTTGTTGGCGATGCATTAGATCTGGTTTGTTCCAGTCAAAAGCAGTGCCTCAAATTCCATAGTGCATTATTTTATTTAGTAATAATTTGTTGTAAATTCTAGGTACAGTCGAACATCAGATTAACTGGTATATTATATATAGCAGAGGCTTTACTGTGCTTAAGCTGATTAAAGGGGCTGTATCATGGTTTTGTGCATGCCTTTAATCAAATTCTAGGTACAGTCGAACATCAGATTAACTGGTATATTATATATAACAGAGGCTTTACTGTGGTTAAGCTGATTAAAGGGGCTGTATCATGGTTTTGTGCATGCCTTTAATCAATGTTCGATTGGAGGCTGTTAATTGACTTCATACAGTTAAAGTCCCCTCCCTCAATTTTTGATTGAAATGTTATGCAATATTTACGCACAGTTTATGCACAGTTTGTTAACCATTTTTGCACATTTACTTTGATTTTATCCATCCCACACGCGTGCAAGGGTCATCAGTTTCTATGAAAATCACCGAAAAATTATTGTTCCGGACAAAACACAAAGGCTTGTTCTTCACCTTGACACAGCTCCTTTTAGGTGGCCAGCGTATATTTATGTTGGCAACGGGGGCCTTTTTAAATCGCAATTTGAAGAGCTGAACGTTATACGGTTTCTGAGATTTTTTAAACTGTTAATAAAGGACCTCGAATTTTATAAAAATTAAAATTGGAAATTGAGAATTGCTGAAGATATAAGCGATTTTCGAAAACGTTGTTTTTATAGGAAAGAGCGTATATTTCCAAACAAAAAATATGAATTTGTTTCATTTTACTTTCAAATGAGTGTCCATCATCCAAGGTCTGTAACAGGTAAATTTCAGTTTAATCGGCACCATACAAATTTCTCATCAAACGGCTGATCAATTTTAACCTTAAAATATTATGCTCATGCATCTGATTCAACTGCCCGGGGAAATATTACAGTAATAATTAAATCGTATATACCACATGGAAGTTCAATACCACAGATTAGTCCATGTGTCGAGTCTTCGAGGCCGAAGGAATCCGACACCTCCTCGCGTTTTTTCGAGGAGATCTACAGAACGACGTCATCGTACTCAATCGACCAATCGCTGAATCTCCTCGGAAAATACACGAGGTGTCGGATTCCTTCGGTACTCGTTGGTCACTGCTCCCGAAGTAAAGCCGTTCAACTAAAGCTAAGGTGATGGAACCCCGGATCGGTACATGCTAGGTTAGCTACAGAAACCGTCGAATTGTACTACTTACAAAGCGAGGAAATAAGCGATGGGTCGATTAAATGTGTGCTAGAGGACTGTGAGTTTGGATTTTCGAAGAATTAAGAGACTTCGAAGAGTCGCCACATGGACTAATGGCGTCTCGTGTTTCCTGCCTTCTCAATATTTATATATAGCAGGGGGAAAACAGAACTGCTTCAAACTAGACATAAACACATCAGTGATGAAGAGGAAAATCTTCATAACACACAGATAAGATTTCATGACTTTAGTGATAATTTTAGTACAGTTTTAGATTGTTTCTAATACAATCCATACATTCCTTGTAAAAATTATTAGCTTGGGCTACCTGTGATACATCTAGACGTTTTTGAAGCCGTTTACAAAATTGCAGCAGTGTTTTATCACGTCTAAAACACTCGTACTTCGCCTTGGTGTTTGAACACTTCTGCTCGTTTTGTAAATTATAGTTACCGAGTTTCAGCGCGCTTTGACCATACGCTCTTGAGAAATAAAGGCTGTAAACTTCAGCTAGTGCAACACTTCCAAAATCGAACGCCTTGAAAACCTCTCGTGTTCCTAATTAATTCAATATTACAGAGCTTTGGGTTTGTTTTGAATTTACGCACGCGTTCTGCCACTTGGGAATCGCGAGGCAAGGAAAATTGAAATTAATGGTTACTGCACACAGTCGCATGAATTACAATGTAATCCGTATTTTAATTTCAATATTATTGTCAGCACTACTACAATCCGAAACAGGGTCTTCACAATCACAGAGCTTTCTGGCAGGCATTCTCTTTCTCCCCCCTCTCTTTCTTCTTTTCCCTCTCTTTCTTTCTCCACCCGTAACCTTACGTTTTATCGAATAAAGAATTATGCTGCTTTAAATGTTCTTTCCATTCTTTTCACTTACTAAAAAGAACATCGTAATCTTACGAGTTCTATTGCTCTTAACTGCAGTAGAGTTTAAGATCGTATATTTGTATAATTCATATAACAATTAAAAATGTGAGTTAATCGATATTTTCACCAGTCAAGATCACCACTCGGGACCCAGATGTAGTTTCACATGATTTCTACAAGTCGTTTATTTCCTTGTAAAACACCCCCTTTCACCGTCCATAATATTTTTTTATTTGAAAATATTAGATAATAATTCAATTTTGTTTGAATAATTAATGAAGCAAAAACAAAGGAAATCAATGACTATGAAGACACTTTATACTGATAAAAGTCCATCCTAATTTACATAAACTGTTTAGCTTGGATTTTCTCGGCCAAAATAAGTAGTTTAATAAACTCGCAGCTAATGTTGGGCCTTTATCAGTGAATTTCTAATTAGGATAAAACTTTATATAAAATTTCATCCTACTAAAAATTATTTTCTTTATGTCATTCCCTTGAGATGTGCGTCTTTCTTTCATTTCATTCTTCAAAACACTCACAGCACGTGTTTTATCAAGTCTAAAAATTCCCGTGCTTCGCGTTCGTGTTCCAAACAGTACTTAATACTTTATTTAACTAGCATTTCATAAAGGGTTTCACAATATTTAATAAATTAAATGCAGCAACTTCAAGGAATAAAACAATAACATCACCTGGCTTTCATTTCGGAATGGTATCCACTCATTGTTATCGTTGCTATAAGTGATGGCATATGACTTCACCCACTTATCAACAGTAGGGTCTCCCTGTGTAGCGATTCCTGTTACTGTCTTCACCTGTCCAAGGTCAACCTGTATGTACTCAGTGTTGACTGCTGTGGAGCTGCACCAGGACGAGCTACCATACAGACGACCGTGAGAAGCGGTGTGGGATGAATCATTTCTAGAGGACGCTGACATAAAGGTGTCCTGAATAACGCCGTTCTCTATTCCAAGTGGACTTGAACACACTTTGATGGTGACAGGGAAAATCAAACTGTTACATGTAACTGATTCGTAGTTTTAAAGTGAAACTTGTAAGGATGAAAACAGATACTGGTAAATGTAAATGAGACATGGACAAAAGATAAAGGAAGTAAAAGCACAGTGAGACAGCAAAAATGTAACATATTTAAACACGCTGGGCACGTGTGTGGCCTAAACCGCCGGGGTTATTTCTGACCATTTCGCCACCTTGGAAGGGAAGAATGTTTTTGGGAAACTGTAACGAAATTAACGAAAATGCAACGTCATATCTTTCGGCCTTTCGTATGGCATTTGTTTTTATACGGTAACTACGGAAGACGGGAGGAAACGGAGCTGACTTCGACCTCCAACTTGATAATAAACTCGACTACTCTATCGTTTGATAACAATTCTAGAAAGACCGTCAAAGTTTCCTATTTTCACTAAACATTTAGCGTGTTTTAAACATAGGCACCAATGGTGAACTCGTGGATAGATTAAAGTAGAATCCATTTATATTTCCTGAGGACTATTCACAATAGAGGGCATTAAGGGGAAAAAGCTGGGGGGAAAACAGCTAATACTGATTATTTTTTCTTTAGTACAACACTTTAATAGCACTGCCCAATTATCATTTTAGCTAAAAGTATACAACTAGTTTACCTATATATATCATATACCTATATACGCTCAGTTAGGGAAATATATTAGAAGAAAACCTACAGGGGCTAATTCCAAACGGCATTCTTTCCCAACGATGGCGTCCCCACGGTGTTTGAAATGTGATGAGGTAGCTTGACTCATCGTCCAATTCTATTTGCAGGAATCCATCTTTGAGGTCAGCCTTAGTAAAGACTTTAGCCTTTGTTAACTCTGGGAGTGTGTCCTCTATTATTGGTAAAGGATAATGGTTTCAAGTGCTTCATTAAAGAGTGGTGGGTCTAAGCAAACTCTAACTTTACCACTTGGCTTAACTTCTGCAGTCATGTTTGAGACCCATTCCGTAGGTTCGTCTATCTTAGTTATCACTTCCATTGTTTCTATCCGACCAAGCTCCTCCTTACACTTTCCTGTGATTGCTATAGGTTCTCTACGTAGTGGCCTAACTACAGGGGATATTGTCTTATCCACTTCTAAATGTAGTTTCCCTTCCATCCTACCTAGACCATCACATACATCTGCATACTTGGTTACAACTTGTTTTTTGGTTAGTGATACTCCTTGGGTGGGTTGTGCAGGATTATCTACACCAACTTGATGGATGTTATGATGTTGGACTACAAGTAATCCCATTTGCTGTGATGCGCGAGCTCCAGTTAGTGGTGTGTAATCTCCAACAACAAACTCTGCATTGTATTTATTATTGTTTTTTTAGATTACACATGTGCACTCTAACAGTTCCTATATAACAGACATTTAATCTTGCTATACAAGGTCAGTTCCCTATCGGCGTTCTGAATCTCAGTGTTTTCTGGTATATATTTATTTGGGATAACATTACATGAAGCTCCAGAGTATACTTGCATATGGGTTTGTTTCACAGCTATCTTCATAGTAACATATATCTTTCTCAGATACTGTGAATCACTAACAGCATTGACATTATGAGCTTGCTCTGTCTTGCTTGCATACCATGATACTGACAGCACGTCTTCATCAGCTGACGTATCGCCTGCCACAGCATTTACATTTTTGCTCTCCTGGGGCGACTAGCTCGTTTTTTTCCTTCTTGTACTTCAAGCATGTTTTACCAAAGGCTAGTCGCTTTTCCTTCTTCCGTTCGTAGTCCTTTCCACAAAATTTGCAATCTTGAACAGTACTGACCGATTTCCTATTCGCTTTTTTCTTCGCCTTGTCAATTCTATGGACTTCACTCAGTTCTCTTAGTGGACTGTTATGGCTTGACACTGCTTTCATTTGTGTTTTAGTGGCCTCTGCTGCTCTACACACATCTAAGTATCTATCTAGGGTTAAAGTGGTTTCTTGTAAGAGTTTCTTCAATTCCACAGACTAACCTGTCACGTATGAGGTCATCTTTTAGGGTCCTGAATTCGCATGTGTCTGCTAGGGACCTCAGTGCTGTCGCGTAGGCATCAATGGACTCTCCTGCTTCCTGTGTACGGTTATTAAATTTGTACCTCTCATAAATTACATTAGTTTTACCGAGACAGTATTTCTCCCACTGTTCGATTACTTTGGTTATGTCGTCCTTCTCCGCCTATGATGTGAAGGGCAGGCCCGAGTGGATCTCCAGAGCCTTTGTTCCTATGCACGTTACGAATGTCGCGAATCTGAGTTTCGAGATTTGTTTGTCGAGGCCCGAGACTATTTCGTACGCGTTCCATATTTGGTTCCAGTTTTTCCAATTTTTGGTTAGGTTACAATAAACTTCGAAGTTTTAAGAAAGTGGCACGTTCGTTGTAAACTGGCGGGTTGGTTTGATAAGTTGGACTGGTGGCGGATCTTCAACTTCGGGATAGGGCATTTTCTGTGCTGTGGGTTTTTACTGTCTAGACACAACGCCCGCCGCCGACACGCCATGCATGACAATAAAACATTAAAAACACATAAATTGTATTATCTACTCATTTCCTCCTCATTTCCACCTCCTCCTCTGCCTCCTCCTCATTTTCTCCTCCTCGTCATCATTTCCTCCTCATCATCCTCATTTTCTCCTCCTTCTCATTTCCTCCTTCTCATTTCCTCCTCCTCCTTCTCATTTCCTCCTCCTCCTCATTTCCTCCTCCTCATTTTCTTCTCATCATCATCGTTTCCTCCTCCTCCTCCTCATTTCCTCCTTCTCATCATCATCATTTCCTCCTGCTCTTTCTCATTTCCTCCTCATCATAATCATTTCCTCCTCCTCCTTCCTCCTCCTTCCTCCTCCTTCCTTCTCCCTCCTCCTACGACCCTCCTCGGTACCCCAAGGCTACCCTATATTACATTTTCGGTTGTCCATATATTTTGTGTAACATAAGGTAACATTAGGGTAGCGAGGAGGGAGGAGGGGGAGGAGAAGGGAGGAGGAGGAAAGTAGAAGAAGGGGGAGGAAATGCGGAGGAGGAGGAAATGATGATGAGGCGGAGGAAATGAGGAGGAGGAGGAGGAAATGAACAGGAAGGGAAAGAAATGAAGAGGAGGAGGAAATGAGGAGGAGGAAGAGGAAATGAAGAGGAGGAAGGGGAAATGATGAGGAGGAGGGAATGAGGAAGTGGAGGGAATGATGATGAATAGAAGAAAATGCGGAGAGAAGACAATAAGGAATGAGGAGGAGGAGGAAATGATGAGGAGAATATGAAGAGGAGGAGGAGGAGGAAATGAGAAGGGAGAGGAAATTTGGATGAGGAGGAGGAGGAGCAAATGGGTAGAGAATACAATTTATGTATTTTTACTGTTTTATTGTCATGGCGTGCGGGTGTCGGGCGGCGGGCGTTGTGCCTAGACGCTCTAGTCATTTACGCAGTGGCTTGACAAAATGAATTTTACTGGAAGCAGAGGAACCGACCGTGAAAACCCTTGTTGTTGTATCACTTAAAATATACTGCAACCCTATCAATAAAATCTTGTTCCGAGTATATTGTTTTGTTGATTATGTTAATTATGGTAGTTTCGTTATAGAGAAGCATTTGTATGTAAGATTGTTTTTCCTACAAACAATAGGGCTGTTGTCTCGGTCAAAGTGTACTGATGGCCCTTCTTTTATTGCTAATCCCTAGGACCAATAGCAGAGTTTTTAAGGAAACTAATGTAGATATGTTGGCATCTCTTATGAGTTTATTTACCATTTGCTCTTTGTAAAACAATCTCTTGGCCTTCACGCAGTAAATGTTCTCATGTTCTAACTTAACGAAATAAATTTCCAAACAAAAGAGAGAGTTCCTCTCTCTTTTTTATCATGAATTTGCATACGACTAATCCCTCACACAAAGAAAGTTATACAACTCAACGTGAATTTGCATGCGACTAATCCCTATAACAACCGTAGCAGGGTTGCTGTAGAATTTAAAATAAATAAATAAACTCTTTAAAGGTTATCAAAGGTAAATTGTTCTTACTTTTTACGCTACAAATGGTTTAGATATTGCCAGATATGTTTTACTTTTTTCTCCTTTGTTTGCTTGAACCGATTGAAAGGTTTGTATTACTTAATGAAGTTGGAGGCGGAAGGTCCTGGCTTCTTGGCCGCTCCACTCAATAGGCTCCTATAATAGAAGCTTGATCTTATCCACAGGAACAATAAATAACGAGATACTACCACACATTATTCATGAACCAAAAAAAATAGATAATAAGAAACCGCCACACTTTATTAACAATAGATAATGAGATTCCACCACACTTTGTTCGTGCGTATAAAGACAATAGATCGAGGACGTCATCAACCCACATCACTTTAATGAGATACCACAGCACTTTGTTCATGCGGAAAGACAATAGATCCATGACGTCATTGAATTAATGAGAAACCACCACAACAATTAACATAACGCTACAAAAAAAACGGTTAATTCGGTCCCTCTCCTACTAGTAACAGCCGTATCAGGACCAAAGTTGTATTCATATGGATGTGTTGACTTATATATTGTAAACAACAGCAGTATATATTTTTATGCTGTCTGTATAGTATGTTCATGGGAAACAAGACCCCCAGTTATCTATGAAAAAAGTATTAACTTATGTTTTGATTAGTTTGTTTATCAACGGCCGCATAAATTAAAGGCTAGCTTTTAGTGGAACTGAAATGCTCTCGATTGTTTATTAGTTTCATAAAAGAAGTACGCATACACTTTGGGTAACGAATTTTATAATTTCTACCGGATTAAAAACCCAATCTAGACCATGAATCTTCCCCAGGTGTTTTGAGTATGATTTGAACAGTACTTGGCAGGAAGCCAGTTGGTATATGCCTTTAGATTCGAATTCGGTTTAAGATGCGCCTTTTCAAAGTCCACAAGCAAACAAATACTCTTGGTATCTTGTTTTCAGGTCTCCAGTATTGGTTAGCTGTATTTGAAGATCTCTACTTTTCTTGCGAATAATATATTTCGAGTGCAAATGTCGTACTCGCACTCGAGTCACACTCAAAGCGACGAATAGTT
Organism: Actinernus sp. WN-2022; assembly: GCA_030867875.1. Lineage (NCBI taxonomy): Eukaryota > Metazoa > Cnidaria > Anthozoa > Actiniaria > Actinernidae > Actinernus > Actinernus sp. WN-2022. Next base: position 347,032 of record JAOWCC010000469.1, read on the forward strand.
GAACTCGGCGGATCTTGGTTGCATGACTTTCTGGACGTACTGGAGGAGGGAAAAAAAGGTTAAGGGCATTGCTTTCTCTGCTAATAAAAATGCAAATCTGAAGTTTCACACATAAGAGATCACACCTCAGTGGAGCTGAGTCGTGCGAAATTATAATTACGAATAATCTTGATGCCAGACGTGTTACGTGCAATAAACCCTTCGCAGCGCCTTGTGTTTGTTTCTTAGTCTTTCCAACGAAGCCCGCCGATCCTTAGTACAGCAAATCCCCGGGAAACTCACGTAGTAGTCTTTTTGAACTGCAAGTGTTCTCTTGTAGATCTAGAGAAAGCAAAATGTGGACTGCTGAATGATTATTTGTCGAGTCGCTTCGCCTCGCTGACTGTTGTCTTTCTTCGGCATTCTCTACTCGCCACTCTAGATCGGTATTCGAAATTAAATGGCCATATATACAAAAAATGGAAGTCAGTTAAACATATATATAGAAATATTTACACGATGGCCCAAACTAGAGATTGATTTCGAAAGATTTGAGAGTCACACAATAACAACACTGAACGTTCTGATTTTCGTAGCCTACGAAAACAATTTGCCGCTCGGACACAGGGTCTTTAAGTAAATTGTAAACAACAACAGTATTCATGTTTGTACAGTAGTATTCATATGATATTAAATCAAATAAAACTTTAACATATACTGGTAAGGTGTTTCTGTAGTAGTTTTAATATACCATATTAAACCAAATACACGACTGTGAAAGAAAGTCATCTACATGTAGTTGCAGTCTGTCTGACAACTGATTAACAGTTTTATACAGAGTAATGTACCACTTCCATTATAGAAGCCTCTAGCAATGTGTACATTTTGTCTGCTAAGGTTGTTCACTGCCAGATATATATACTCACTGCTCATGATCCCAGTGTAGAGAACCAGGTTTTTTTCATACTTTTGGTCTAGAAACAATCCATGTCTTTCATTCTTCTGATATTTCGTTCTGAAACGTCTACTCGGGTATTGATCCACTTAGCTTCTTTCTTCTCAATTCAATCAAACGAAACAGCTAGCCTATTCACCAATTCAATTCAATTCAATTCGCCAATTCAATCAAACAAAACAGCTAGCCTATTCACCGACTTAAAGGAGGAATACGAGATGACTTTAATTCCATGTCCTTTGCCGTTCTTGCTATTAAAAATTTCAATGTCACGATTAAAACTCGTTTTCCTGCGTACAGTGTGTACACGACTCCACGAGCGCCTCCCAGCGAGTCTTTGATAAATCACAGATAAAGAAAGCTGCTGATTTCAGTGTCCTGGCTGTTTCTGACAAAAGTCGGCGAGTGGCAACATAAGTCTGAGAAGTTCCAAGTTCAACACTAGATTTTAATTTTAATATGGACGACTTCTTCAGTTCATGAAAAATTGGACATTAAAAGCTTCATATCCTTGCTTATCCAAAGATAGTACCCTGTTTATATCTTCCTTCTCCTTGTCTTCCTCATATTCATTCTTCATATCACTTTCTTCCTCCTTATCTGATTCAACCATAAAAATCAACTCCGACAGAGCTGAAGGGGCGCTACTTTGTTTCCCGCTCACGCGCGAAACCGCTGAACAAAGTAATGGCGAACATCGGCGATTTTACGGCCTTTCGTGCCCAGCGTGAAATGCATGCCTACGTTAAAATTAAGGGAAGTTTGCTTCGAATCCAATCAATAAATGCAATTTCCTTAAAAGTGCTTCCGTTACAGTTTTCCGTTGAATACTCTATAAAATTTAAATAATTGTCTAGATATCACGCAATCTTTGTCTAGTTTCCACACCAGACTTTATTTTTCACTACCGACAACATTATTAGAACAATGGGTTACGAGTTCCTGTAAAAACTAGTGTGGAACTGCGTCGGCGGTGAAGATAACCACTGGTGCAATCAACTAAAAGTCGATTAAGGTATTCTAACCGCCGTGGGAAGCGAGTAGAAGCTGACGTTTCGATCGCTAGCCCTTCGTCAGAGCAAAAGAGGGAATTGTTGTTGCGGAAACAGTTTATAAAGTACCGAGCGCATGGTTACCACTGAGGAAACATGTACCCGGATCAATTAGGATCAAAGGAAATTGGGCCAACTAAAGAAATGCTAATAGCTGTTACAGGGCCGGATAATAAAGAGTGTTGATGAATAAAATAATGAAACATGCTGATCTAAGTACGAATGAATACGCGAATTATGAAATTAAATGAAATAAACGTATTCATTAATGCCGTTAGGTGCCAAAGTGCCTAATTTGAAAAAACGTTATGTTCTTTGCGTTTACATGTTTCGATAGTACTCTGATGAAGAGAAATGCCGCATACAGTGATCTGATTAATAGAATGGCCAGGAAGATTATTAGCGAGCTACTGGTTTGGTTTCTGTGCTAGATTCCTGGATAGTACGGCGGTGGAAAAAGTGTTTTATTAGTCACTGGGTATGACAGTGTCATTTAAGAGACCTAACATCTATATTATCTTCAGAAAATGAAAACTAGTCAAAAATCTTAAATTTAAGTGTCCTTAATGTAGGAAGGTAAAGACTGAATGAAAGGAGCCATCTGCTTGTCAAGTTACTAGAAATCAAACCAGTAGGGCAGCTGCAAACAGAAACAATGGGACGGCCCTGGTTGTTTGCTCATCCCGTATTCTCAATTGCTTAGAATTTGCTATTTCTGCAGCGATGAATCTGACTTTAATTCAAAGTCTGAAGAGATGCACAAGTTCTTTGTCGAGCGTGTTTATCCCACCTCTGTTGTAACAAGTGCATTGGACCGCGCCCGCGACATTGACAAAGATTCAACTCTACTGACGTACGAACCGAAGACTGAATAAAAAATTCCGTTACCGTTAATTTACCAGTCATCCAATCTCCCTATCAAGAACATCATCTTAGATTTTTTCAAGCGAAACAACCTTCTAACGAAGTTTCAATCTGGCTTTCGGACTATTTACTCAACCTTCACAGCTCTACTAGCTGCGACAGATCTCTGGCTTAAATACATGGACAATGACAATTTGAACGGCAATGTTTTCATATATCTAAAGAGATCCTTTGATACCTTAGACTATAACTTGTTAAGTAAGCTAAGTTGCTACGGTGTCAACGGTAGAGCTTTGCAATTGATTGAGTCATACTTAAGTAGCAGGAGCCAAAGGTGTTATGTACATTGTAAATGGGATATTATCTAAGGAAGAATACATAAACTGTGGTATTCCCAAAATATCCATCTTAGGCCCCCTCCTATTCATAATTTACGTGAACGATTTTCCAAAATGTCTTAATCATTCGATACCTGGGATGTTTACTGAGGACACTTAGATCACAATGGCAAGTAAAAATGTTATCCATATTGAGAACATGTTAAATGAATAACTAGCTGCTATAGAAAATTGGCCGAAAACGAACAAATTAAGTTGTAATACCACAAACCACCAGCTACATGTCAGTATAGGATCCAGACAAAATCTTACAAATCTAAAACTATGGAACTATATATCAACAATATTGCTATTGAACATAAAGCGTCCACAAAACGTCCAGGAGAACACAAAGCTGAATTGATGAATTGGGATGATCAAATTAAGCACATATATAACCTCAAATGTATCAAATGGCCTGCGGATGCTATATAAAACAAGAACTTTAACGGATTACCAAGATATGCTCAAGTCAATTTATCACTCACTTGTGCAACCTTATTTTGATTATTGCAGTATCGTATGGGGCAACTGTTGCAAAACAAGGGCTGATCAATCGCAAAGGCTTCAAAATAGAGCAGCTCGCATTGTTACAAGGGCTGACTACTCAGTTAGGTCACATGACTTACTGAAGCAGCTGAAATGACCAAATTCAGATGAAAGACAAAAAATACAGTTAATAATGTTCAAGGTATTTCACAAAATAGCGCCAACTTATCTAGAGGACTAATTTCAAATGACCTCAGAAGTACATAACTATAATCTTATAGAAGTACTAAATCCAACCTACAATTACCACAAAACCTAAAGCTAACTTTCTAAACACTCGTTCTCCAACCGAGAATATGGTCCGCACATGCGTGCATTCACGAGTTAAAAAGGGATATTTTAAAATTATTAAGTGGCATTGTTATTATTATTTTATCACAAGTGCTAGATTTATTATTATACTTAATATTATTGTTATAAGTAAAGTTGTTTTATTAACTATAAATTATTAGTAGCTTAATTAGTATTGTAATGAGTAGAAACTGTATTGTAAACAATATATAATAAAAATAATAATTCCTAACGATAATCATAGCAATAATACAATCATTAATTAATTAATTTATCAATGTTCGGTAACCTACGCACAGTTAATGGAATACAAACCAGCCTATCTTATATAATTTCACCCAACTATATTAAATGTTTGGGTTGATACTCGCGCAAATGAAGTTCAGGAGGGTTAAGGCGTTTTTTCTCGTTTTTTACTTGACCGAGCACTTGAAATCTTAGAAACCGATCAGTCATGAATGACATTCCGGGGACATTTTGCTAACACAAATCATAGTTAATAGAGTGGAATGGATAGGAAACCCGGCAAACTTCAAAGGGGCTAACAAAGGCGCTGCGATTTAGGTTGGAAGGGGTAAGACAAAAGATTGTGCACGGTTATAGTTCATTAGCGTCCCCTCAACGACTGAACTCACGCGTTTCTATTGGCTGAATGATTAACACATTGGAATTTCTATTGTCTTTTGTGCACGTTCAAGGTTGAAAAAAGCTAACAAAGACCTATAACAAAGAAGGTCGCTGGGTTTTCTAACCATTCCACTCTATTAACTATGCACAAATGGATATACCATTTATAGCTTGGAGGTATTAATGTTTGGTATGTTGCACTAAGGTAACGGAAATTAAAACTAACCTATCATATATAATTTCTGCCAATTTGATTAATTATTTGATGTAATACTCGCGCAAATAAAGTTCAGGGGGTTAAGGCATTTTGAAATTTAATTTTGGTTCTCAATTCCCCCTGAACTTTAATGTCAACAAATAATAAATTAAATGATGTATTTGATGTCGAAGATACAGGAATTCGAATTGGAATTTAGGTCGTTTTCGAGGAGGGAGAAAAACTGGAGAACAACCCTCCGAGCAAGGGCGAGATACCAACAAACTCAACTCACATATGGCGCCCGGTCCGGGAATCGGACCTGGGCCATAGAGGTGAGAGGCGAAGCGCTTAACCACTGTGCCACCCCGGCTCCCATAAATTAAGAAGACCCCTGCAGTTTTCTATGGGTAACATTTTGGTGAAAACCCCATGTCTCTAGAACGTTGCTTTATACCCGTAAAAATCCATCGCTCTTTGCGTTTTGGCCGCGAAACATACTGGGATAGTTTCATTTTTTATTCCCCAGTCCAGAACTGGATTAAATATACTTGCAGCGTTAAAATCATAGTTTTGGTACTCAACCAGTTGAACACAATATGTTGTTTACAAATTTGGGCTAAGATCTGCGAACCTTGCAAAACTGAAGGGAGAGGGGTGAAAATCATATGCATTTCCTGTTAAAAACGGTACCATCCCCAATTACAAATGCATTGAATGAAGTTACAGCGTCGGAATCATGGTTTTGGTATATTACTAAACTCGATGAGAACAACGTATTGTAGAACAATTTTTTGATGTGTTTTTCACTCTCTGTGCTTGGCCGAGCGGGGCCTGGGTAACCGTTTAACTTTAATTGTGTAGTTACTTTTAGAACTTGAAATCTTAGAAACTGATCAGCTTTGTCATGAATAACATTCCGGATACATTTTGCTAACACAAATGGGTATATCATTTCCAGGGGGGTGGGGTAGGTAATATTTGTAATTCATTGATTATTGGAGATGTTAATGTTTGGTATGTAGCACATAGCTACAGGGAATAAAATTCAGCCTATCTTATGTAATTTTACCCAACTATATTATTGTTTTGATGTATTACTCGCGCAAATGAATTTCAGGCGAGTTAAGCCGATTTGAAATGTTCTTTTGGCTCTCGTTTCCCCCTCTGAAAGTTGATTTCAACCAAATTAAGAGGACCTACTGCTGTTTTCTATAGGCAACATTTTGGTGAACTCCCCATGTCTCTACGATGTTGCTTTCTACCCTTAAAAATCCATCGCACTTTTGGTTTTGGCCGCAAAGCATGTTGGGACAGTTTCATTTTCTATTTCCCAGTCCACAACTGGACAAAATATAGTTAATACGAAGTCCAAGGACTAGGGAAAAGCTGACACAATATAGTTGCAGCTTTAAAACCATAGCTTTGGTACTTAACACGATGAATACAACATCTTGGTTGCAAATTTGGGGTAGGGGAGGGGTTGGGAGCAACATGCAGTTGCAGATCCGGTCGGTTCATACAATTTCAGCCTCGTTTCTATGCCGTATATTTATATATGTATTTAAATCTTCATATCGCTGTTGAAAATGCCATATCATTTATGATATAATATGACTTGAAAAGTTGCCATGTGTTTCATGAACTCTACTGGACATCCAAATCCTCTTCACCTCTGGTTGGAATGCTAAAAAGTTTCCAATTTCTTGCGTTTTTCGGCTGCTGTATTCAGAGTATTCAGTGGCGGGCTACCCCGCCGGTTAGCAGCACTTCTGCTTTTTTGTTTTAGTTGTGTTGCATTGCGCAACGACTAATTTTGAATAAAAAAAATAACTAAAAATTATTTAACCATATCTCACAATTCCAAAAATGACCAAAGAAGGCTAGGATGAGATCAAAAAGAACACAGATGAAGTCGATTTAAAAATCGATATTTCACCGCTCTGAGAATTTCGATCCGGGCTAGACAGTAATTCAAAAATCATCAGTTTGTGATACTTGCGCAGTACCGTAACATAGCGCCTTATTCGTGATATGGCATAATTAGAGCGGTTTTCGAACCAAAACCAAAGTAATCACAGAACCAATCACGGGAGCAAGTAAACACACAATGAGCCAATCACGAGCTGAAGTAATTCACGATTGGTTTTACTTGAACCAATCACGAGGAAAAGTAAACACAATCGTGGATGGCGTGATGGACCAAAACACGTTTAATTTGGTCTTAGTTTAGCACTTGATTGGCTGATAATCACAAAACATTTTCCACAGCCAGTAGGAAAACTGAGCAAACGCAAAACCAAAGATCCGCTCTAAAACCGTTATTTCTGTGCTTGACGCGACGACTGCAATAAGGTTGTGATGAAATTTCAATGCGCTTTGATGGAAAATAATAATTTCAAGGAGAAAATGTTTTCACTCCAAGTTTAGGAATGAAAAGTTGGAAGACTACAGCAAAGCTGATATACAGCGTAAAATTCAAACACAAAGCACTACGGTTAGCTATGTCTGACACGAAAAGCGCTCGGACTAGATTGCAGCCATAGACAGCTGTTTCGTTCTTATTAGAACTCGTCATTATTATTATTATTATTATTATTATTATAGTTTAGGGCACTTATTGGGAAGAAAATGGCTCAAAATTATTTTAATTTCATAATTTCCGTATTCATTCATACTTATTAGATCAGCATGTTTCAATACTTTATTCATAAACACTCATTATTGTCCCTATTACAGCAATTATCATTTCTATTGTTGCCGCAATTTCCTTTGATCGTAATTGATCCGAGTACGGTTGCTCAGCGGTAATCATGCGCTCAGTACTTTATAAACCGTTTCCCCACCCACAATTCCCTCTTGCGAAGGGCTAGAGTTCGAAACCTTACTCGCTCCCCACGGCGGTTAGCATACCTTAATCGACTTTTAATTTATCATACCATTATTAGAACAAGCCTGTTCAAAATATGGTACTACCTTTCATGAAGCCATAAACCTCCAATCTTACTGACTTCCACGAATGATAAGTAATTGGCTGTAACCTTATAAATTTTCCCTCGGGGGGATCCACCAGAGCATTTTTAACCACTGTATGCATGTCATGGTTACCAGGAAACAGCTGCAACAAACAAACAAAAAAACATTATTTCCTCACAGAACGATATAGGTTAGGTTTGAGTCGAGCGGGCGAACTAAAATGAAAGTAGTTGATGACATTGTGCTATTTATCTTGGTATAGTGCCCAAGAAGTACGACAAACGATTTTGAAAGATTGGAAACAAAATTAGGTCCACAAATTGATCCGAGGGGTAATATAATATTTGTTTATAAATCTAACCTATACTATAAAGTTCACGTGTCTGTATGTGTGCTTGGGCAGTTACTTCATGTTATGTCCACACCACGATTCATTGCAAACCTAACCCCAAATAAATAAATAAATGTTGAAGCCAAAATCATTTTATAACGACTCTAAATATGAAGAATCGTGGTGTGTCGTGTGTTTATGTCAACGTTATGCTTGGTCGAGTAATGCCACCAGTCCGCAAATCAAAACTCGGAAAATTTCGATCCATTCGTATTCAAGCTTGGCAGTTTCCGAAACCTTTCATCTGATTTAAAATGTAACTTAACCACCTTTTCTCTGCAATAGACCGATTTAGCATCCCTAATGTTGTCCCAATATATATCGCGACAGCTCTCAAGAGGTTCAGTGCTTTGTTTTAGAGTTCTACAAATTTATGCATTCCTTCTTGGGATACAGAAAGACACAAAAACAGTACTGAAGGGTAAAGTCATTTGATCTGAAATGGGGCACCACATTAAAGAGGCAAGCTAGCTGGAAGGGTCTATTCCGGAAACACCTGAAATGGAAAACATTGCATCTGACGCCTAAAGGTATATCGGCTTTCATCCTTGTTTTTCTTGACTTGGCTGTACTTTCTTTTTACGTATGTATAATGGGATTACCATTACGTAAATTCGTGGACTAAAAATAATTACTCAAGGATAAATTCAAGTGATCTGAAATTGAGCAAAAAAGAGGCCAGCTAAACCGGTATATTTGGTTAGGCATAAATAAGACCTGCATGTTGCTGAAGTACTTTCTCAAAAACAACATCCCTAACGTTACAAATATTAGCAGAAAAGCTGTTTGAAGTTGCGATTTCAAGACTGGGCTTGAAGTGGCTTACGTGTCAATCACTCCATTCACACTTATCCTCTGTCGTCGGTCTCAAAAATCGTGTTGTTCGATCCAGTAGTATTTCAAGCTCGGCTGTTGTAGAAATCTTCATTGGAATGCCCAAATATTTATTTCAAATTTATAATACTCACTTTTTCAGTTAGACCTACATTTAAACCACGTATTTTCTCAATAAATCACAAGCGAAACTGTTCGCCGAGTGAGAAATATTAGTATAAAAAATAAATTGAAATGCAGTGGATCAAACTAGAAAATTTCATTGTTTTGATGATTGTGAAAATTTGCATTTTCACAACAATAAAATTAGCGTTTGCAATACTAGCCATCCAGGAAGTTCAGCTATTCCAAGGGAGCACGGCAGACTTGCCTGTTTTGTTTCACTCACGATCTCTTCCATCAATGCGACTTTCCACTGTCAATAATTAATGTTGGCGCTCACGAGGGACGTAGTGCCGAGCGAGCTCCGAAGAGACACGTAGTGCCGAGCGTGCCCCCAAGGGGATAGAAAAGGCGGGGATGAAACCGTTACAATTCTTTAGCTTGATGCTCGTAGCAAATTGCTAGGCACAGCAGCTGTTACTAGGCACGGATACTGTAAACACAATACAAGCTAGAAGGAAGGTGGAGTACCTCCCGGGGGGTACTCCTGTTTGTGACGTATTATGTATGTGCCGCGGGGGTGGGTTAGGGTTTTGAGCTCAGTTTGCCGGGGCAGGTAGGGTCAGGGTTTTGACCTGATTTGGGCAGATATGGGTCAGGATTTGAGTTTAATTTGGGTGCAGTCAGGGTCGGGGTTCAGTATTTTTCAGGCAGTTAGGAACAGGCGTAAAATTTGTTTCACAGGGCTTATTTGTCTTTATTTAAAGAAGGGGCAATCAGGGTTTTGGAGCTCGGATTTTGGGTCAAACAGGGTCAGGGTTTGAGCCTCTTGGCCTCACAGACAGACAGACAGACAGACAGACAGATGATTTATTTGGAGCCTTATACTAATGTGTACATTGGCAGTAGCCAAAATAAATTTACATAAAAGACAAGTTATATCAATAAATAAAAGTTAATCTTTCTTTTACGCATTCATATTCACATACATACCCATGTTTCATGTAAGTAACCACCTCCCCCCCCCCCCCCCTATTCGTGTGAGTACCAAATAGTTACATACGGAAGAAGAAGCTATTGCAAGGCACTGAATTGAACAAAGTACTTTGAACACAGCACAAACTAGAAGGGAGGTGGTAGAATTACATATGGATGAAGAAGCTATTAAATTAAATTGAGGTGTGCGATTAATCAAAAGTCTGTTGTGAATTATTTCGTGTCGAAAATCGTATGTTTATAAGCCAAAATTTCCTGATAGAAATTTAGTATACATACCCTAGATGTTTCAGAGAGTTTTTATTTGGTGAAAATCTATGCAGAAAATAAATTTCCTCGCCTTTGTGTGCGAAAGCAGTTGAAAATAGCGGCCCTTCTTGTCAAAGCAGCGCTGTATAGACTAGGCCAACTATAGCAGCCTTAAGTTGCCTTAGGTTGACTAAAAAGCAGATTATTTACGACTAGGATATCAAGCGATTCGGGATAGCTACGTTTCGGGACCAGAAACTGCGAAGGAGGCAAATTAATGGACTGAAGGTTGTGTTTAATGGCTACGCCAGTGTTTTCAAAATCACAGAACGACTGCCAATAATTGAAAACTTCTGAAGCATTAGAACCTATTAAAATATCCGGTCAGCTGAATTCAAAGGATTTTCCCCGTTTGTAGGGACCGTTGGTTGTTCCTCGTTCGATTGTAACTGTTAATAACTGCCATAAGTGTGTACGGTTCTTCAAATACGTTGAGAGAAAAACATTTTCCCAGCGATTTAGACTTTGAAATCAACAAGGCAGTCGGTCTGCGGTTTTCAAATGACAAACCTGTCTACAATCATTCTTACTACTGCCGAAATCGTTGCCCGGAAACTGCTACGAGCATCAGGAGAAGACACACACCAAGTTCTTGTTTCCAATTGGTTTATAGACGTCACTTACACCACAGTTTCACTCCCCGGTTTTATATCAATATTCTCAATAAAAGGCTGTACACTGTCAGAAACAACCAATCACAGCATACTTCTACGAAGTATTTCATGTTTAGAACATTTAGTATCTTGGTGTTCCCTATCTCCAAGTGAAGCGTTTGGATTCAGGGTTCCGTAATCTCCAAATGTCCACTAGATCTATTTCCAACGTAATTGACTCAATCGCCTATACTGATCCTAGTTTTATCGGCGGATTCCCACCTGACGATTCTAATTATATACCAAAAATACCAATAAAATCGCCGCCCCACAATACATTAGTATCTGGATCACATTCAAAAGTACTTAATTGTGAAAATAGATGATTACAATAGTTGATCTGCGCGTATTCGGTGCCTAAGAATTAATTTAGAAGAAAACTCGATCCCTGAATCGTTGCTAAAATAATAATGAATCGGCCGTTGTTATCAATACATTTCTGGATTATTTTATGTTCTAACCTTTTCCCAAAGAGAATTGCGACACCTCTGCTGTTTGAAGAACCGTATATACTAGCCCAGTCATACGTATCCTAGCCCAATCATGCGTAATATCCTATCCAAGCATATTACTGATACTTAACGTATTTGGCAAAACACTTCAAAAGGAGAGCTGATTATGTCATATATAGGTGCTCCTACCTAGGGATATAACTAAACCCCAGAAAAGGGCATCTACAGTTCCTATAGCGCGACCCATAAAAAGAAAGAAAGAAGCACCCGCGCTTTACTTCACCACTGAGCCGCATTCTGAATTTCACTGCCAGTTTTCACTGCTAGTTGTTGGTCCAACTCAGTGCAGTACGATTATTTTGTTCAGCAAATTTTGGAGCAAGACCACATTGTATATGAGAAAAAGCAATGCAGGCGCATCCTGTGGTACATTCAGTGGCAAGGCAGATATGACACCCTCGAGAAATGTCTTGGAAACAGCATTTGCTTAGTAAGGGTTTACCAGAGCTGTCAGATGATATTAGAGAAATTGATCCAAAGTACAACAACATTATTATTCTGGATCATTTAATGACTGAGGCCACCGATAACCCCGTTGTCGCTCGGCTGTTTGCCCAGAGTCGTCATAGAAATGCAAGCATCATACTTTTGCTACAGAACATGTTTCCCAAAGGGAAATACAATACGGATATCAGTACATGTCTTTTTTATCGGAGTCCTAGTGACCGGAAGCAAATTGGCATCATCGGGGAACGCATGTTTCACAAAAACCGATATCGATTTATAACAGTCTACTACAAAGAGACATAAAAGTCGTACGGTTATCTTTTAGTAGACAATAAGTCATAAAATATCGGAAACAAACAAGTCCTAGTCGATGTTTTCGGTTCTCGCCGGGTCTATTCCAGAATCATCAACACAAAAGAGGTGGATTCTGAAAATTCGATTGAAATAGACACTAACTCCAGAGTCCAAAATACCAGAACTAACTTTGTCTGATGTCGACGCTTCTACGTGGAAAAAAATATGTACGATGGGTCAAAAACGAGAAAAAAAATCCAGAAGGTTATGCCTTAGTAGAAATGTACAACTTACCTATCGTAATCTCTATATACCAGGAATGTCTGTTTCCACCGGAAACGATGGATACTATTGGCTGGTAACACTATAACATTTAGGTCGTGGCTCGACTAAATCGATTTTACTGGTTCCAGAGGAACCCACTGTGAAATCATTTGCAGCAGAATCAGTGTATAACCGTATCAACTGCACATGCGTTCGATTGAAAACTTAATCTTGATGTAATAGAAAACAAACCAGCTGCCATGCTTGTTTACTTACGGTTAGGGTTAGGTTTGTGGCACCGGTACCCTGGTCGCAGAGGCTTTCTTCCGTCGGAGAGAAAGGAGCCGCGAAGCGGCAATATATCAACGGGCCGCGAAGCGGTGAGAAGGGAAGAGAGAATAAAGCCTCTGGTAGCCCGCGACCGTTGACTGATCGTGCCGCGCCAATAGATTTGAACTAGGCACAAGATATATCCCTTCCTCCTGATTGGATGAATATTTAATTACTTTATAGCGTTATCTGATTGGCTATTGTCTAGTGTCTAATATGTTGTGATTGGTTCCTCGTTAATTGAGCTAGTGATGTTGATTGGCACCTATCGTTAGCATGATAGTGAGAAACGGTTGCGGGCTAACAGAGGCTTCTTCTCTCTTCCCTTCTTACCGCTTCGCGGCTCCGTTCTCGAAAGCCTCTGGGACCAGTGTAGGTACCGGTAAGGATTATATTTCTTTTAAATCGTTCCATCGCAAATTTCGTGGGCTCATTGGTAAAGGTCTGGTCTTACACACCGAAGGTCGCGGGTTCAAACCGCGCGGCGGTAAATCGAAAGTAATATATAAAAGTAAGATTTATTAGTTAGATACATTGAACTTAGAGAGGAATAATGCTGAAAGGGGTCAGGATCCTAGGAAGGGATATTAAGGAGATCGTGAAATAAATTAAATATATTTTTATGAGCACTTTAACTGATGCGACATTGCTTAGATGAACATCTAATATCGGTTCCACTCACTTTTCTAAATTTAGAGCATGTGGTTGTTAGCCATTTAGAACCGGCTGAAAGTAATGGCACCAAACGCGAACTTATGGACAATGACGAATTTGGTTGGAATGAGACAATGGAGGCGGCCATACATAAACGAAAATTTATCAGTCTTGTATGGACAATTATTCATAAACGAAACTATCCCAGAGTAGAAAATCATGACATTTTTAATTAATGGAAAAGTAATTAAAGTGCTACTACGATGAAATTCAACCATTTTCTTCCAGGATGACAAATAGTGTCGAAAATATCCAAATCAGTAAAAAATATTACCAAAGGACCAAATTAAACTATGAATTCTGCAGAGAGTGTACCGTCGAAATCACGTTCGCCATTACTGAAATGTGTTCCAAATACTTCGTGATTTTTTACCTGTCGTGATGTAATTTTCTCAACGCACCGCTCTTGATTGTAAATTGATATTTCCATTTAAAACTCCGTTCTTTCCTTTCCATTTTGGATACAAATGTATAAACATGTACTTCACTTACAAGTTCGTGCGAACGTTTGTGTGAAACGTAACCGCGAATGTTGTTGTGTTGAGAAAATCACGTCACATCCGCTGGAAATTAGCTCTGTCACAGGAACGGGATTGTATAATGGCGGACAGGTAATATATAGATTCGGATCCCAATAAATAAGACTTCCCTTCGTAATATCAAAACACGGTTTGGGCAGGAAACAATATATCAACTTTACTTTAGAAATACGCAAAATACAGAGTCTCGATGCTCTTACATATTATACGTAATCGAAATAAAAATTACATGAATATATAAAATGTATCAAGTAACTAGCTATTAGCTTCTAAAAAGAAAGGTCTTCAAACTTGATTTAAACCTAGTTAATGTATCAATACTTCGAATATAATCCGGAAGAGAGTTCCACAGTTTAGCTGCAGCGACATAGAATGATCTGTCGCCATAGGTTACAGTATTAGAACAAGGAACTGACAGTAAATTATGTGAACTCGATCTGAGTGAACGAGAAGGTTTGTAAGGTCTGAGTAATTCACTTATATATTTGGGAGCTTGGCCATATGGAGAGCCTTAAAAGTAATTAAAATTATTTTAAAAGTGATTCTATCTCTAACTGGCAGCCAGTGAAGTTTATATAAGATAGAGGAAATATGGTCAAACTTCCCAGCTCGAGTTACAAGTCTCGCAGCCGTATTCTGCACACGCTGTAGTTTATCAAATTCACATGCCGGTAAACGATACAAAATGCTGTTACATGAGTCAAGTTTAGATGTAATGAAGGCATGAACTAATATTTCACAATCATCCTGGACCAAGAGCTTTCGAATCCTTCCAATATTCCTAATAGATGGTTATTGTGAATTTAAAACAACAGCCCTACTGTTTGGAAGGAAAACCCTTGGATGCAAATTCTGAAAATGAAAATTACCAGATAAACTACGATGTTTATTGATTCTCATTCCCAGAACAATAGTTTATTGATTCAAAACATGATAAGCGTGTAAGAATTACAGTTCGTTTTTCTCTGGCATCTGGCTTACATGCTTTTCAATCGTAAGTGATACATCCGTTAAGCGTTGAACCCATCGACAGAAACAGGAAGCTACACCATACAGTTTAGGTGGTTTTCTTCCCTCTGTTCCATTCTGTTTGTCTCAAACTCCTCCTGCAGTTCTTGGAAACGGTATCCATATATACTTAGGAAACAGGTGTAAATGCTGGAATGGTATTACGGAAATGGGTTGATCTTTCGGGTCATTAACCGCATATAATTTACCATCTCAGCATTGGCTGTGGTCAAATCTGTTAAGATACTCTTAGTGATTCTTCACACTCTAGGGAACTCGTTAGAAAAACTTAATCTGTTTGAAAACGTCTCTGGTTTTTGTTCTTGTGGTAACATTCCCCTTCAATAACGTACTTGGGTAAGTATTAAAAGTACAGTTTTAGAGAACAATCACAGATTAGCAAAGTGTATTCTTTCTTCTCAGATTAACAGTACTCCCTTAACTTCCCTTTAATCTTGTATGCTTTGTACAACTCGGTGGGAACCTTTATCACGGCAAAATATATTCACAGATGTACGGGCACGTTTATACCAGAATGGCGTGACACTCTTTCCGTATTCGGTTACTAGTTCTCCTAATCTATCCCCTTCAGGGCCCGGTTGTTCGAAGCAAGGTTAAGCGCTAACCCAGGGTTAAATCGCTAACCCTGGGTTAAACTGTACAGATTGCAATTACAGATTTAGCGCTAGCATAGGGTTAAAGTTAACCTTGCTTCGAACAACCCGGCCCAGGTGTATAGGCTAGAGCATACAACATGTTTTGTGGGTATTGCCACCGCCACACCTTCTACATCAGTGTACATCGTTTCTCGGGTGGTATTTTGTTACGTCTCATGGAGGAATCTGCACCAGGAGTCTATTAATGGAGTCTTTATTTATGATAGACGATAGTGGGATCTAAAAGATCCTGGCTAGGTTATGCTAAGTTATTGCAGTGTTCTGAAAAGAACTGTTTTACAGTGCTAAATAGAGCTTCCTTCGTCAGTTTCTTGTAGCATATTTTTGACTATAAAATCACACTGCCCCGTAAGCTATTCGCACCAGTCCTAACTAAGCGAGTATAAATACCAGTGAGCAACCACCCGTGACGCAGTTCACGCAAGAAACTTTGGTAGCCACTGGAGTTCTGCTACATCATGGCCGAACAGTTCCCTCGTCAGAACGTAGTCGCGGCTCAAGAACGTGTTCAGCCACATGTGGTTCCACCGGCTCCTCAAGTCCCACAGCCACCAATTCCTGTTCTACATGTACCTGTAGTACAAGCTCTTGTGGTTAGTAACCATGAACCGGCTTCATATTTAGGTTTTCATGTCTCACTTTTCTTCCCCGGCTTGGTGCTGGTTCGTGTAGAGTTATACTTCATTTAGTGCTTATCGCGCTCTAGTTTCATGTCTCGTTTAGTTTAGACCGGTTATTTATTTTTATTTATATAATTTTACTTTAGTTTTTCGTACTCTAATTGCTTTAGTTAGGACGTTTGTTGTGTTTTTATCCCAGCGCCCGGTTTGCTTCTCAGCCTTCATATCGCTTGTTTACCTTTTTGTTGTCTCTGCTCTTACTAGGCTCTTACTAGGCAGTTTTAGCACATGTATTGGTTATTTTCTGCATCTTCGGTTTTGCTTTATTTATCTTTAACTTGGTTTGATGGAAAGTCGTTGTCTCGCGGGAGTCGGGTCTGCTGGAGATGCTGTTTCCCACAAACATTGGGTTTGATGCATGGGATGTCGTTGTTCCCAACAAACATCTGCTTTGAGGGAATGCCATTATCTCGATCGCTGGCATTGGGTATGCTGGTGATGTTGCCTTCCAAAAACGTCTGGTTTCATGGGATAATGTTGTCCCATCATAGACACCTTATCGAGATGGGACGTTTCTCATACACAAGGGATTTGAGGTTGTTATTGATTCCCTCACAGTGTTCAACTTTTTATTATTACCCTGAATATTTGAGGTTTCTCAAATACATTGTTCAGTGCAGGGCTAACATTGTACCTAACTGATTGCATATGTAGTACTGAATTGGCTATTTATTTCTTCGCCTAGCATAGTTAGGCTAGTCACGGTTTCGTACCTCGTTTACCGTGTTATTGTGATTCGTGGTAGTTCTATTTTTACATTTGTTGCCTGATTATGCGCTTCCCATATTGCCTGTTCTCTTGGGATTCCCCAGAGACAAGATGTCATTTGCTTCCGTTGTGGGCAGCCAGGGCACATAGCATCTCGTTCTTTTCGTATACAACAGCGACGTTTCAATTTTCCCCGCTCTCGCCCGTATTCCACTGGACAACGTCAATGGTCTGCTAACTACAACAGCAATCCATAACAGTAATTCGTGGATTTTCAATCACTGCTTTGCTGTTATCATGTGCTTAAGAGTATTATAAAAATATCAATTGTGTTTGATACGGTGATATGTCCCCCCTTCCACCCTACGTTCCACACTATCTTTATATATCTACATTTTTATCTCCCGATGGCAGTCTTAAAGGAGTCTTATTCCCTCTCGGATTACCGAGGGTAAGGCTATCATACCCTGAGTTCCCCGCATTGTCCATTTTTGTAGGTAGCTCCCTTTTCGTTTCTCGTTTTCAGTGCTTTCTGTTCAGTTGTTTGATTTTTGCTTAGGCTCGTTTTTTTTTCTTTTTCCCTCTGCTTCCAGTGTCCCGCCAAGCGTCACAAGCCTTATTTCTCTTTTCCCCAATGGCAGCTCACATAAAACTTTAACCGATCCTCTATTACTACCGCTCAATCGGGTTGGGTTACGCACGTAGGATCTATGGACACCCAGGGAATGGCAGCTCATAACTCGCACTTGTTGACCTCGTTTGTTCAATCCGTCAGACATGAATACCTTATAGAATGTTGTTCATGCCTTCCCATCGTTACCATCCACTTAGGCCTGGGTAGTACTCCTTTGAGATATTTGTGTGCGCTTACGCATGTTTGAGAGTGGGCGCATATTTCGGCGTGGACGGGGTTTGGGCTAGGGTTCCGTTTAAGTATGGGAGCTTTGCTAGGGTCCTTTCGAGCATCGATTGTATGTTTGTAGACTCTCAACAGGACGCTTTGTCCGTCATGGTCGCCATATTTCCCACACTTATGTTACGAGCGTGAAAGGGACTAATGCGAATAGAGTACTATTATCTAGAGTTCGACCCAGCCAACGGACTTTTCAGTCTACACAGGCCCAATGTACGCTGGTTTATCTGAACGGATTACACATAGTTTTTTTTATTAAAACTTCTACTCCACGACCGTCATTACTTTATCGTTTCAAATTCGAATCTCAGTTCGATCTTTGAAAAACTGCCGCGCTCATTGTTCTGATCATCTTTACATTTACATCAACTCAAACAATGCAGGCGCGATTAACGCCTTTAATTTCAGATCGTAATGTTCTCCACAATGACGACAGTAGATTTCTAAGCATTTGTTGACGATCCAATCAGATATTACGCAAGGCTACTCCTGCTCTATATAACCCATACGCACTTTACAGTCAAACTGCTCTCAACCACATGAGCAACCACAATATGCTACACGGAACTGATGAAGGAAACCAATTTAAGTTTCCGAAACCGGTTTGGCTTTCTTTAACACTGTAAAACAGTTCTTTTCAGAACACTACAAGAAATCAGCATAACCTTGCTAGGATCTTTATGATAATAATAATAATAATAATAATAATAACAATAACTATGGGGCCCTGCGTAACATAACTAATAAAGTAAACTAAGGTTTAAATAAGATAGTTACAACTAATTAATAACAATGATAAGTAAAAATTGATAAAAATGTTTATATAATAAGAAATCTAAAAAGTTAAAAAGGTCAATGCGCTTTAAAATTGGCTAATGAGTTCGAATCTCGTATTTCGGATGGGAGAGAATTCCACTCGTCCAAAGCCTGGTATGTAAAACAATGCTTTCCCCAGTTTGTTCTTGCTTGTTTAAGATGGGCATTGTTCCTCTGCCTAGTGTTATAATTACGTACATCTTTATTTAATAAAATATTAAAATCAAAGTCAATTTGACTGTTCATAAGTTTGTAAACTAATGTACATATGTGGGCTTGCCGCCGTTGACAAAGCGTCTTCCAGCCCAAAGTCTGGAGGGCTTCTGTTGAGGACTAGAAAGGGGAGGCGTCTAAAATCACTGTAGCAGCCTTGTTCTGGACTATTTGTAGACTTTTCATGATGGTAACATTGTCTTTATCCCCCCATACGATATCAGCGTAATCTAAAATTGGCAATATCAGGGCATTATATAGAGTTAAACGGGCTCGCCGGGGCAGTAATTAAATGTTTAATACGTCTCGAAAGGCCAATGCGTTGATTGGCCTTTGATATAATTGTGTCAACATGATCGGCCAAGTCGTAGTTTGATTAATAGTGACTCCTAAATATTTGATTGTATTGGTTCAATCAAGTGTGACACCATCTATAATAAGCGAGTCACTACCACAAGACTTTAACTTGTGAGCACTTCCAATGAACATAAAGTTCGACTTTTTGATATTCAGAGTCAAAAGATTGTCATTAAACCAATTTGCAACATTCGCTAAATCACTATTAAGTTTCATTTCGATATCCTTGGGAGATATATAACAGTGTCGTCGGCGTACATGGAATCTTCACACGACTTAAGACAGTTTGGCAAACTATTGATGTAAATAAGAAACATCAAAGGGCCGAGACTACTTTCTGAGGCACCCCGACTGGGACGTGCTTACAAGATGAATGATTGTTGTCGACAACTGTGACTTGGCGTCTGTTTGACAAATAGGAGTCGAACTAATCAGTGACGTGATCTGAGAGGCCAATAGCTTTGAGCTTCGAAAATAGTAGTTTATGATCGACAGTGTCGAACGCCTTGGACAAATCCAAGAACGCTGCGCCAGTTATGCAGAACACTATCGGTGACGTGCTCAAGCGCAAAAATCCAAATTTCTTAACGTCAAAAGGTTATTCTTATTCAGGAAATCATACTGCTTTTTTTTGCTACTGGATCTTTTAGATCCCACTATCATCTCTCATAAATAAAGACCCCATTAATAGACTCTTTAGTCTTCAATCCCGGTGCAGATTCCTCTAGCGCTCGAGAAACGATGTAGAAGGTGTGGCGGTGGCAATACCCACAAAACTGGATAAACATATAGCGAGAACAGTATAACTGAAGCAAATTCAAGTTAGAGTTATGTGGTGGTAAGAATTGAAGTAGCGACGGTTCATTCCGATACTTCAAACACGCACTATAGTATATTATGAGGACAGAGGGGTATTGTGACGTCCAATGTATTGTGAGGTCAAATCTCTTTTATGACGGTAGTAGTGTATTGTTACTACACAATAGACTTGTTCAGACTTGCCCAGAACCCTAGACGCGAATTCATCAAGAACCTAGACAACCATTAACTCCTATTCTCCCTACCACTCGCTCAATTTTTCTAGCACATGCCCAGTTTTAACTCATTAAATTTTCATTCTCCTCCCTAATAACGTATTAATATTGATTATTGATTATTCATCAAGAACCTAGACAACCATTAACTCCTATTCCCCCTACCACTCGCTCAATTTGTCTAGCACATGCATGCGCAGTTTTAACTCATTAATTTTTCATTCTCCTCCCTAATAACGTATTAATATTGATTATTCCTCTGCACTAATATCTTATTAATATGTAATAGGTAATACAATCCACCGCCTAATTAATATCCAGCTGCCACTTTGAATAGGTAATGAATCCTCCACATTGCGCCACTACCGCAATCAGGCTAATGCCATCCCTATAATACTACTCTAGTACAAGGAAAACAAATTACCTTATTATAGGAAATTAACGCTCGTGTTAATTAAGGTATTTGAAATTAACGCGACTTACATTAACGCGAATAGGAGGGGAAATTACTTCCGGAGAAAGGAAATTAACGCGAAAGAGGTGGTAAAATTTCAAAATGAATGAAATTAACGCGATTGACACAGTTTTTGGCCGAAATACAAGAAGCATGCAGATGTCGAGAACTGCTCTTCTGGAAGCGAGAATTAGAATTAGCTAGAAATATTGTAACCGATATACTTTTAGGCTTTTACATTGTAAAATATTGAAATACAGTGTGCAGAAAACAGAAAGCCATTGTTTCCTTGGTATGAAATGTGTCTGGACAGGATCCAGCATTTGGGGTTATCGTAATGGAAATTAAGGTCGCGGAAATTAACGCTCCACTTAATTAATGTCGCGGAAATTAACGCTCACAAAAATTAACGCGACTTAAATTAACGCGAATTTTAAAGAATCGCGTTAATTTCCTGGAGCATTAATTTCCTATAATAATGTACATTGCAGAACAAAAACAAAGCATTCCTGCTTACAAATCCTAACATATCCACACAATGGTCTTCAACCAAATTTGCCTTTTACCGAATCAATACTCGAGCAAGTTGAAATGATATTGTATTGTACTTTCATTGCATTTCATTGTTGAAATGCTTTGTTTTCGTCCTGCAATATGATTGGTTCTAGTTGTCTACATGACCCCGGTTACAGTTTTGTCAAGCTCGGTCACTAAAGGGCCTACAGTATTTTATCGAGAAAACATCTCTGGCAATACAAACTCGAGGAGATATTTAAAAACTTACCTAAAAAATAAATTGAACGATCATAACACTCTAATTGCCCATTTAAGCATTTGAACTTCGATGCGGCCATGAAGTTCGGCTATTAATAACATATTTGAAAGCCTTTACAGCGTACAGTTGGTAAGCGTATTCATTCCGGCTTGAAGCGTTGTCGTTTATGCAAGACAATCGATATTGATGATAATACGTAAGTTATCACGTTGTGATTCGCGGGTATGCTAATGAGTTAATATATAAATGTGTTACTTTTGTAAGTTCATGTATCGCCAGTAGTTCTCACATTGTAGCAGACAAGCGTTTGTATATGTTTTGTTAGAGATACGTTTCCAAAGTTTTCCCACAAGGTTTATCTTTGGTTTTTCCTATCAGACGAGACACAATATTTAAAAACAATAACATCTGCGGAATTTAGTATTCAATGGATTGTGTTAATGTTGTAGGAATGAATAAATTAACTTTATTTAACCACATAATTCTATCAACAATAATTGATGTTAACAGAAGCGGTGCATTTGTCGATAAAGAATAAATAAACTAATAAATACTCTATTTGCACCAAATGATAAAATAATAATTATAATTGTTCTCGATAAATTATCGAATGTGCCATATATACTATCATTCAAACCTATTGTTTGCTTAACTAAATTGAGTTAATTTAATTTTCAAGGAGAGTGGTGAGCTTAAGAAGATTTTTAAAAGGGGCAAATTACTTAGCACGGAGCAGAAGGCCTAAAGGTAGTTTATTAAGTAAAGGTCCAGATAAGAACTGTAGTAGAATCCATTGTTCTGCGGCAATGAGCCTCTCCCACATACGATTTTGCTTGAATATGCCTTAAAGTGCCTATAACCCCAAAAAAGTTACGCTTTCAGATCAAACTTAGAAGTATTCTATGCAACTTCCCGAAAAAATTAATGGTTTTAAAGCATTTCTCTTTTTTTTTACGGCTTTTCAAAGATGAGAGCCGTGAACTTTTACCGTCAGCTTAGCGACTTGGTGGGGTCTGGGACTAGGTACGTCATAGTAGGGAGCCATGTCACGTGATAAAGGCTTCTCTCATATACTTTTGGTTCGTTCTTTCTTATTTGCGTCGTAAGTTCTGTAATTTTCTGCTGGACTTTTTGACAAAATGTCTTCGTCAGGCTCCGAATCTGAAGACAGTTGTTCATCGGACAATTCCGAGCTAAATTTTATCAACTATGAGCTTGAAGCAGAAGAATCTGCCGGCAAAGAGAGCGGACGGCGCGGATGACCGATGAGCCACTCGCCGATGAAGAATGGGTTATAAGAGTACAGACGGAGACCTCCAGAATCGGTTCAGTGGAGGCCTCGAAGCAAGGAACAGCTGGTGAGTTAAACTGTCCAAAATTAAAATAAGTTATCATAGCCCTTCATGGGCTTCCCGTGGCCGTGGTCTCCCAAAAAAACATTGCAGGATGCCAAAAGAATCCAGTGATCCTTGCAATCGCAACAATCATATAAGCCTTTATTTACTTGTAAGAATCGCTATAAATGAAGATACGATAAACAGTTTCCTAATGTCGTTTTTACAGGAACTAGTTGCCTATCGTATCCTAATATCGTAATTCCTCTTATATTTACCCTTTTCGGAATATACTTTTATTTGATAATATTTTAGTTCGTGGAAATTCAGTGTGCACCATATTGGCCCTCTCAATTGAGAAACATGCACCAACTATATATGTTTTAGCGGGAAACATCTCACAATGGCACATCCTAGATCCAACACTGCATACTAATATGTAAGGAAAGATTTATACCAGGCATTAATAATGCTCAATAATGACCAAGGTATGAATTGAAATCAATGAACACAGTTCCGTGTTTAGTCTGACCAGGAAAGTGGAAGGTTTATCAGAGTATTTTGATCTATCGTGCATGTTAATTAAAAATAGTAGCTCTCGTAAGCAACCACACTGGGAATCAGGAAAAGGTGCTCATAACTAGTCAGAACTGGAATCAGGAGTAGTTGCTCGCTTATGAGAGCTTGCACACACCACACCCATGGGGATACATATATAGTGCGACTGATATCACAGTATACAATACTGTACTACTCTACTGTAACAGCATGAATGTCAGATATAATAAGAATATTGTTGCAAAATGCTAGTACATATTTATATTTAGTTGGCTCATTGCACAGTCTGGGATCATGTCTCTGGAGTGGTTACTTACAAGAGTTTAAAAACAAAGAAAAATTCCAAAGGTGGTGGTACAATGTACGCGCGGTGGTCACTTATGAGAGTGGCTGGTTACTACAGAGCACAAGAGTGGTCTCTGAGGGGAGCTGGTCACCTACAAGGGCAGTTTCACAAAGGGCTTCAACTGTATCAAACAATTGGTACTAACATATAAACTTCTTTATTTACAGATTTCTACGAATTGTCTCATACAGAGAGTACATCCAGTTAGTCTACGGTTATCTGGGCAACAATAGAATTCCTCTACTAGCATGTGCATATGACACAATCAGGACAAAATTCAATGCTGGGAAAGAAACCTTCACTGGATTTGAAGAAGATGAAGATGAAAGTACTTCATAACTTATATAAACTTTAAGGAGAACAACAATGAACAGTCAAACTTTCAGTGCCATTGGCCACTTTTGATATAGGCTTCACTGGTCACATACAAATGATTCAATACATGTACAAGGCTCTGGGGAATAATGTGCAGTGATTAATGAAATAACAATAATGAATTTAATTATGCCCCAGAACCTTTGTGTGTGAGAAGTGAAGCATATATTGAATGTGGGCTATTAACCTACATGTATGTCCATATGTGTCCATTCAGGCAACCTGTGAACAGGAATCACTACCCCGACAAGCGAAACTACCAGCCCTGGGCTATTGGAAAGCACTTGCATCGCACCCTGTGTTCCTTTCTATAATTTTACACAAATTTTGAAAATAGAATTATAATATTAAAATTTGAGTAGTAAATTGGAAAACAGTAAAATCTGACTAACCCCTTTTACAAGATGGACATGTTTTCAATGCTCTGGCCTAACCTTAGGAACTGTGTCATGGTGGGAGACCATTACATTAGATGTCCGGGCCGGACACACTCATTATCAGAGATTCTCATGAACTGACGAACCTCGCGCACGTGTGGGATGGTAAAAATCAAAGCAAATATTCAAAAATGACTAATAAACTGTGTAAATATACATTATTCAAGTAAAATAATGAACATACTTTCAATCCAGCATTGAAGGAGGGGGTTGAACTGTTTTAACCCACCAATCGAACACGGACTCCATACATGCATATACCGTGACATAGCCCCTTTAAGCCTCAAATTCAATTGCCCTATTTAATTATGGTGTCACATGATAGACACAGCTGCCATCTTAGGGGGTCAAAACACTCGTCTTTAACAACAGACATACAAAATAAAGCTGTTCTGCCATAGATTGCCTTCCTTCAAATTGGCTAATTTCCCCAATATAATAAGAATGGTGGCTTTCATCTATTTGTTTTGATGTCATGCCAATGAAATAGGGCAATCGATTTCACTGAGCTGGTCACAGGAGTGATCGATTAGCCTATGGAAGTTGACAGTATAATATATTGCTACCTAGATTGTCCATTGATAAAATATCAAATCACTGAGATAGCTGGTAGACATTTCTGGTTAACTCTGTACTTATAAGGGGACGAGGGTTGCTCTTTGGACAATCAACAACACCTTTATGCTCTTTCATAGGTTTACACAATACAATACTTTATTTAACGAGGAGGACATACTTAGCTACAAGCTAGTTTACAGAGTTCCACAAATAAATTTAAAAAAAGAAACATAATATATAATTTGGAGATTAACAATTTAATTAATTTTAATTTAATAGGTTTCTTGCACACTGAGCAATGGGGTTTTGCCTTGGTTTTTGTGGGCCTTACAGCAGGTGGAACTGGAACTTCTGGCACTAAAATACAAAAATAACATTATTATTAAGTTAGTTATGGGTATATATATATTGGTTTATGGTAAATAAAGCACTGGTTTCGTTTTAAATACAAAATTACAGTGTAATATTATACGTTTCCAGCTGGTATTTTAATATTTTGTTTAGTCTCGAAAGATTAAACAAGCAGTATACCTTTATATGACATGTCCAACAGTTTGATACATGTAGGTGTATATGCACTGCTTGAGCAAGAGCTAGGTGTTATTGGAGGACAAACACAGAAGGTGTGATTAGCACAGACTCGATTTTGTTTGAATATTTTCAGAATTTGAATAGTTTCTTTTGTGCAAAAAAATATTTTATACAAAACAATTTGAATTACCTGGAGCTGAGGGGGAACATCTATAACAGTCATCCTTTGTTGTCTCTTCTGGGTTGCTTCTGCCCTTGGCTGCTTGTTCAGCATGGTGTCCTGTCCATAGGTGCAGGTGTCATCTAAAGAAAGTTGACTGATTTATTCACGGTATATTTCCCTCATACTAAATAACAATATATATAACATGCACTCTCTTAGTTTAATACACTTGTGGTGAAAACAATGTTCAGTACGTGGAACCCGGTCATAATGAAGTTTTCTTCCTTTCCCTAGGAACTTCTTTATACATGCAGGTTCCACTGTATTGCTAGCCTCCTATAGTAGCCGTTTTGTAGCGCTTCCATTTCACTCCATTCCGTGGAATGGAGTGAACGGAAGCTCTACATAAATAAACGGCTGCTATAGGACTAGGAGGCTACTGACTACTGTATAATTTGCCATGCAAACTAAATACAAAAGCACTTACCAAAATCGGAGAATGGCTTATCGGTTTCGATGGCATGGAATAGGAACAACTCCATATTCAACCGACTTCAGTCTTGGCGTAGAGTCAAGGACTAAAGAAAATCTTATAAAGTCTTCCGGCTTGGAAATATGAACCAAACAAACGCTGGAATTCTTCGTCGGTTCCCACTTCGCTCGCTTTGTTCGCACGAACCTCAACCACTGGCGTCTTCTCTTCTTTGCTTCTGGCCGATCATCGCTTAAAAACGGGACCATGTGTTAGAGCTGTCCTTTTTTGAGTCTGGCTCATTCCTACAGCCCCCAAATACACATCTGTTTGGCATTTCAAATCGAGTTATTCGCTCGGTTCGCGCTGTTTTTACTGTCTTTGTTGTTGGTTGTTCGCTTTCTCTCACTACTATGACGTTGCTTTCCGGTTTCGTTCCCAGGCTACTTCCAGACTCCAGCTGACGGCCATTTGGGACAGGGTGCCCAAATCGGGTTGTTTTACAATGTTTGACCCCAGAAATAAGGTCGAACTCTTACTTTTTTCCTTTTTTTCTCTTCGAATTATTGATAAGAAGGATGTAAAGAATTTATTAAAAATACTTCAAATTTGGGGTTATAGGCACTTTAAGTGCTTTAGGAGGTATCTCCAGTCCCAACTACATCTCGAAAATAAAGATTTTGTTATGCTATTGCCTCTTTTTTCTGAAAACGCAGAGAAACCACCATCCAGCCAATTGGATATAGAGAAAACAAAGGATTTTTCAATCGCAATTTTGAGAACTTTCCCCACACACGATATTCTTCGAAATTAAACCATGGTTAATTTGATCAAAAATAAATTCAAACCACAAAAAGGTATCGAATGAAAATGCATTATTTCGATGGGTTTCTTTTGAATTTATAAGTATCAACCAATGAAATTACGAGAAATAATACTAGAAAATTAACACCTTTTAACATTCCTTGCCGCAGACACTACAGTTCTAATCTGGACCATTACTTAATTCCAGAGTATCGCTCCGTCATAGATAATACTTTTTTTTCACATATTCAGTATTTGGGCGAGGCATATATCACTTGGTGGAGTAGCTTCTGAAATCGTGGTGCGTCGTTTCGTTCAGTGTGGTAAAATTAACGAATATGATGATGCATGTGAATTAAGAATACTTGGTGGACAATCCTACTCGTTATCGAGTGATCCCTGGTGATGATGATGATGATGTGAATAAACCGATCCATTGTCCCTGCTGCGCTTTTTACATACGTTTTAAACATTTTTTAAAAATCCTAGTTTACTACGGTTTGGATGGCTGAGGTTTGTATTGACAACGTGAAGGGTTATTTTCTGGCTAATTCATATGATATAATATTCAGAAATTAAACAGAAGGGAATCGAGTACTGAAACTTGGTATTTCACAAAGACCCTATATTAACCTGCCGTTTAATACCCCATTGATAATGCATTGCACCATGTGAGCAGAGCCTTCTTCCCGCTAAAAGAGAAAAGAAGGCTCTGCTCAAATCCTGTCAAGTGTATATTGAGCATGCTCGAGCGTTGCTTGGATACAATTACGAGATCGTGACTTGGCCTTAAGACAGTGGGCTCACACTTGACCACTGGTTCCTCAATAAAATCACTGCGTACTTTCTAGCCCGGAATTTTCATTTCTTGCTGCTCATTCAAGTAGTTTACGTATTCCTCTATGATTTTCACAAATCTGCCCACCATCGTTTTAGTCCAACAGGTGGCAAGCGTGACGTCATTGATATTTTCAATATATGGTGAATATATGGAAAATACGCCAATATGGCTCGGTGCAGTTTCGTGTGGTTTATCTTAGTAAAACACTGTCTCCCGCCCATAAATGAATGTATTTATTTTCAACGATGTACAATTACCTTATCAGCACTGCTCTCTTTGTAAGTTGCCCAAGCAGTGTTATCCATAGATGTCCATATTTTGTACTGTGTTATCCATTCATTACTATAACCACTGCCCTGTGTTGCTATGGCACAAAAGACAAACACTGCACCGAAATCTATTTGTAGAAAGTCATTAGGGTTACCATAATAACTTGAAGCCCAAGCTCCTACACCATTGAGTCTAGCATTGTGGGGATTATATATATAATATCCTGAGTAATAGGATGTTGCTGTAAATCTGTGGTCTTGAATAACGTTGCTGTCTTCAACTCCAATTGCTTGGTTTTGACAACCTAAAAATACGAAAAGAGGGAAAAAAGCGTGTAGATCAACAACAACAACTTTATTCATACCTTCTACATACATGATTTACAATATAATACGAGAACACTGACTAAGGTAAGAGTATAGGACACCTAGAAATAACTAAAAAGCTAATCTAGCTAGGTGACACATTAGAATATTGTAAAGTATAAGGTCAGGTACGAGACAGCTACACACTAATATGAAAGAAAGAAAAAAACAACAGACACAACAATAAGTAAGAAATACAGTTTAGCAACATTAATGCTAGAGGGGGCAGAGAAGGGAACATAAACTTAAAGTGCCTATGAACCTTATTTTTTTATTTTAGATACCAATTCTACATCATGTGAATAGTAGAATGGTACAATATATATTGCTCTGAATGCTGTGCCGCTGAGCTAAGGAGGTTTTAATATCCAAAGTGCTAATTACATGACGTCAGGGGAGGCATCAATTATTATACAATTTTTTTCGTTACAATTAAACATTTTTTTTTAATTATCAGTGTTATACCCATGGTTGAGATAAAATGAATTTAGAAATGTGTTTTCCTATAGCAGTAGAAACGCCCATTCACAACCACTAAGAAGTGATTGCAGATACCTCCCCTGACGTCATGTAATTAGCATTTTGGATATTAAAAACTCCTTAACTCAGCACAGCATTCAAAGCAAAATATATTTTACCATTCTACTATTCACTTGATTTAGAATCGATATCTAAAATAAAAATGTATTGTTCATAGGCACTTTAATAAGAATTACTGGAATTAGTAAGAGGCTACAAAGGAGGATTTTAGTTTACTTTTAAAAGACAATCTACTAAGTTTTTTAAATCTTGAATGGAGTTCCAAATTTTTGGCACCCTGAAATCAAATTAACTATATCTAAACAAATTATATGTGCTACCTAGCTCGATTAACCTTCAGGTTATTATAGGCTAGCTCATACTTAAAACTCATTTTTATTAATCTTTTTCACATTATTGTAAACGTTTTTTCCGTTTATGATATATCAGCATTTTTAACCAAATGTCAACACAACCTTAATATTTTTTTACATATTCCGGTTATTCGGGGGTAAAGGATCGAATGTACTAACAAGCTGCTTTAATTTGTGATAATAAAATATTTCAGACGAATGCTAACATAGAGTTTGGTTGGTTTATCTGACAGATAGAAAATTATAAAAAATCTTAGTTGTCAGCATATAACACGAGGTGATTTTGATATTATGGGATCATTTATATAGAAAAGTATCGTGATTGGGCGGAAAGAAGCACAGACAGCTCAATCGTTTGTTATAGATTGTTCGCATTTCACGTTTTTAATCAAAAGTGTTTGTTGAGTTTCTCGTCAACGATAAATGTGTGCCAAAATAAAGTACATGTATGTAATAAATTCATCTCTCTTGTTTATTCGTTTTTTCGTTTCTTCGTTTCTTCGTTTCTTTGATTTTACTCACATATCGACTTAGTATACAACACAACACCTGCATGAACAGCGGAGAGCAAGTTAAGAAAGTTTCCTCTTCATGTTACGCTACCCTTGCCATGCTGCGCAGACTTAAAACCTTAGCACAATATCATCTGCATCAAAAAGGAAAGCCATTTATTCAACTGACCGAAACCGGAAATGCTTATTTCTCGTCGCTATTAAATAAATACGCTATTAAAGGTCAAATTGGGTTCATCCGTGATTATATTACTAGCGATAAACGGCTTAAATGGCACATTTCCTTCACTGAATTTCAAGAGAGAAGTTTGTAGTTGTAGTAGAACTACTCGAACTAATTTTATTTATGCACCATCATCCAGCTGGATGGCCGATACAAGTTGCGTATAAATGTTGGCCTGGGAAACCGAAATTAACCGGAATATTATTTAAAAAATCATAAACATAATTTATAAATGTCAAGCGATTTGAATTGGTGTTATACTAGTAAATTAGATGGCCTAGCCGGCCGCTAGCAAGATTTCAATTTGGTAAACGGATAGTCGCAAAGCTTTCGATTCACAGCAACAGACTAGCTGGGATCCCAACTTCAGAAGCATAAACGTAACTTCTATGAGGTCAATCGGTTTGAATTAGTGTAGCAAGATAGACACGGAGACAGCAGAGAAACTTCACAGCAGTAAATTATATGTCATTTCGGAATATTTACCTTAGAAAGTAGCACAACTACAGCATAACCAAATCCTTTCGAAAGCTTCGACGCATCTTCTAGATCTCCGATAAAACTTTGTATCCTTAGTCCCAGCGACCAAAGACGGCCGTCAGTTTTGAGATCGCTTTTGCTTGTGTTTCTTCATTTTGTAAGAGTTTTCATTCCGATGTTAGTTAACATCACGCGAAATTGTTTTCACCCTGACGAGTAAAAGATTCAACCCTGCTCACAAAATATAAATTATTGAACTCTATCTACTTTACATGCTTTCTGGAAATCTACTATTACTTAATTATCGTCGCGTAGCTAGGTCGACAAATCATAGAACACAAATGCACCACGTTGAACACTACCATCGCGTTGATCGAGAATTTATCATTCACATCCAAGAACACAAATCTGCTATATAACCATACACTCCTTCCGAAAAGTTGAATGCTTATGTCTACTACTAGTTCATAGTCTTCTCACGACTTTAATGTCTCAACACCATGAGCACCACCATTTAAGAATTATTCGTCTACAGTTCTGCACATGCATAGGAGATATTTTCAAATTCCGAACATGGTACGAACTAACATGCATCTTCAGAAACGGATACAACATTCAGAAATCAAAATCCACCTAACCCTAAAAATCACGTGACCGATGATGTCGTCATTACCTCATGACCACTAAGTGAATCGTGGGAACCCAGTATCAGGTCAGTCCAAGTTTGGGCCGGCTGGCATTATAAATGAGGGAGATAAGAGCATATACTAAAAATCACATGATCGAAGACGTCATCGTTACGTCATCGCCACTAAGTGATTGTTGGGACCCACTACCATGTCTGTCCAGGTTTGAGCCACCTGTCAGTAATATTAAGCGAGTTAGCATCCCGAGCATGCACATGTGCAAGGGAATTCTCGCATTCCGACCATGGTACGAATTTTGCTAACAAACAGTTTCCGAAAAGGATACAGCATTAGTATATGAAAATACATCTAACCCCGATAACTCGTTCCTGCACATGCGTGCATCCACGAGTTAAAAATAACGCTTATTCTGTTTCCCGTGATCCGTTCAGTAAAATGTGAACTAAAATGGGATTATAATTATTATATGCTTACTATGCTTACTTGAAGTGTCGAACTTTCCCAGGAAAAGGATTGAATAGCCGATCGAATAGCCTCGTTCCGCGTATCCAACATGGCGTCTGTCAGAAGGAAGACCCTGGTAAAGGCTGAACTATCACGTATTCTGATCGGCTCCTCGGTTTTGACACAAAGGTTGTTATAACCACAGAGATGAATTAGTATATAGCTCAATGTTTTCAAATTGTATCATTATAAGACGATTTTAAACAACCTCAAACATGTTGTGTATGTAGAACAATAGATGAAGTCAGGGGCCCATTGCCAGGAGCGTCCATTTTCCCAATTGGTTCTGTTCCCAGCACAGGGGTAGATGTGGCTATATTTAGAATTGCATTTCGCGCGAAATATACAAAGGCCATGTTGTCTTAGCCAATCAGATAGCTATACGCCACTTCTCGTTATTATCATTCTTCTCACTTTCAACGCGGGAATTCGATTTCTAAATATAGCTACATCTACTCCTGTACTGGGGGACCAGCCCATGACATAGAAACGCTCCTGGTAATGGCTCTTGATGAAGTGTTTTACTGGGCAGTTTTCTAGTAAATTTCGTCAGTGGAAAATCCAGGAGAAACCATTAAACCTGAACTGTGCTATGGGTTCCTTCGCTTCAACACTAATGGAATTAACGGCTTTTTAGATTTCTCTTTCAGTTCAGATCAATCCTGCTACTACTATGATACCATTCCACTTCTTCCAATCCGAAT
Organism: Actinernus sp. WN-2022; assembly: GCA_030867875.1. NCBI lineage: Eukaryota > Metazoa > Cnidaria > Anthozoa > Actiniaria > Actinernidae > Actinernus > Actinernus sp. WN-2022. Next base: position 379,935 of record JAOWCC010000469.1, read on the forward strand.
AAACTCCATTTCAAGCCGTTTTAACTGCATGTTTCACGCGGCGTGGTAATACGGTTATCGCAATTATCGCATCTCTCCGGATTGGGATACCTATGGTTTGTCACGTCATGAAATATTTCCATATTTAGCTTGGCCGCCATATTAGATCTTTCGAAGAATGATTTCTAAACTTGAACGCAGATGAAAATATTCACGGATCGAACCAACTGTACCGAACCGAACCACTGAGAAAACGCGATACATGTGCAAAAGTGAGTGACAGGAAGCCATTTCAATGTACACGGGATGCGACAATACAGATGGATTGAAATCTCCACGGCTTTTCTGCTGTTTTTTGTGACGTTAGAGTAGGTTTATTTAGAAAGTATTTCATAATCATCCAGATGTTATTAATGCCTAGCCAAATGGGAAAGAAAAAGTGGGTAATTTACAGTCTATATAGCTAAAGCAGATTTTTACGCTTTTACGATTTTTACGCTATTTAGCTTGAATTCAGAATAACGTCTACCGTTCAGTGATTTGATTACCCCCCTGGGGGGGTACTCCCCTATATAGCCCATATGGGGATGTGCTGCTGGATACGGTGTGGTCTTCAGGGTTGTTCTCTTGAACAGGCTATACACTTTCACTGTGTAGCGCCTTGAACAGGGTTATCAAAATAAGAATACAATATGCATCATTTCGAAATCTTGAATAAGGTATTGATTTTATCATTTTTACCGTAACTTGACATTTTTCTATGGAACGATGTATTTCATGATATGTGGTGCTTTCCTCACTGTATGCATTACTTTCGTCATTACATACAATGTTCTCTTTATTATATGCATTACTTTCTACGTTATATGTAATGCAATGGCATTGTTTATGCAATGCCTTCGTCATTGTATGTGATGCATTCATCATTATATACGGTACATTCGTCATTATATGCTGTGCTTTCTTCACTATATAATAATAATAATAATAATAATAATATTTATATAGCGCTATATCCCATGATTTGCCCATATCGCTTCACACTACTATATTATAAAAAGCTAGATAAAAAGTAATACAAAAAAGAAAGAAAATTTAAAATAAATGAATAAAAATACTTAAAATCTCAATAAGCTAATTTAAAAAGATGAGTCTTTAAACATTTCTTTAAAATCTCAACAGAAGCACTGTTTTTTTATATTAAGTGGTAATCTATTCCACGGTCTATTTCCAACAACCGAAAAGGTCCATAGATTTTTAAAGGGCTGGCTGGTTCGAATAACAGTTTCTGGGACGCTGACCTTAGGGAGCGCCTAGTAGTTCGGTAGCTCAGAAGTTCTCTAATGTCTTCTGGCGCAAGGCCATTTAGGGCCTTATAAACCAATAACAGCACTTTAAAATTAATGCGAAAATGAAGTGGAAGCCAGCGTAAGTACAGGTGTTATGTGATCATACTTCTTAGTTAGTGCCACTATACGTGCTGCATGTGTACAGAGTTCTGAACGTTTTTTGCAGTTTATTAACAAGGAATTTGGGAAGCCCGTATAGTAAGGAATTGCAATTATCGAGTTCCGAAGTTGTAAAGGCATGAATGATTATTTCAGCAGTATCTTGCGATATTTTCTTATTTTAGCTAGGTCCCTAATATTATAATAGGAGGCCGTTCACATCTTCTTAACATGTTCTTCAAGGTTCATGCACTGGTCAAATTATATGCAGTGCCTTCTTCATTAAATGCGGTGCTTTCTTCAACATATGCAGTGGCGGATCTAGAGGGGTTCCAAGGGTTCCATGGAACCCCCTTTCTGAAGCCGACCATGTTCTTTTTGCTCAAAACAGTAGAATGAAATTGATTAATACAATCATTTTAGCGTACGGTACTTCTAACCTGGTTCGATCGGTAAAACTTGGTGGATGATCTACATGCTTGTAGCAGTTTACAGTTTCCTAATCTACATGTCTTGCTCCACATCGCTTTGACTCTTCATATTACTTCCTGTGAAAGTGAGAGAAGTTTCAGCTAGCGTAAACTCATAAAGACTAGTAGCCGTTCAACAATGTCTGATAAGAGGTTAAGTGGACTAGCACCAATGAAGATTAATCGCGATGGCTGTGAGAAACGTCTGATCCAGAAAAAAATACAGAACTTGTAAAATCATTTGGACAATTACACCCAAGAAGAATGAAACTATCTTTCGTTTTGGATGACCACTCCAGTGAGTGACTAATATTATAGACATGCTGTAACTGGTTTGTTACTGTCTATGATCTCAATATATATATTTTTTAAACTGCCCTGAAAATTCAGGAAATAGCGTTTCACAGCCTTTTCAAAATCCTGGATCTGCCACTGATATGCCATATATACATTCATCATTATATACGATACATTCATCATTATATGCGTTACATTCACCATTGTATGTTGTGCTTTCCTCATTTTATGCGGTGCTAATTCTTCATTATACTCGGTACATTCATCATAGTCTGTGTCGCATCCGAACTGAACCCCGGTTAAGTTTGTCTGCGTAACAGCGACCAAAATCGTGTTCCAACCCCCAGCGTGGTTGAAGGATTATATATAATCGATTCTGGTTGGCTTTTAAAAATATAGTGCTCATTCTTACGTCTTCTGACTGGCAATTCAACTGTCACTTGTGCGACCTGCCGCTAATTTGAATTTCAAAATATGGCGGCTTTTATGCACGTCGAAAAGAGCAATGTTATCTGTACAATATCAGTTTGAAATCGAGGTTCGTTTGACAGAAGATCAGTTGACTGGCCTCTCTTTCGACCGCTCCGTTACTATTACATGCGCATGCTCAAAACTGTTCAATCAGGAATAAGGTCAAATTCACAGGGTACTCGTTGAATGTTTGGTCATGAAACTTGGAGGATACGTAGCAAGGAGATATCAGAAGTATCACGTCGATTGAGTGGATTAAAGGATCAATTTTGCCGTGGAGATGACAGGTATGTGACACGCCATCGCGATCCGCTTGCCGGCCTTTTCTCTCTTTAGGTAGAGTGAATCCAGGTTTCCTAGAAACTCGTTAAATCGGTCCCCAAACCCCCAAATTCAAGACACAACAACATAATCTTCATCAAAGCAAGTTTATTGTGTTATTCATTTGCCATTTAGTGCGATAAAATACCAGATATTCTGGATGTTTGAACCTTCGTACTTCAACTGTCAAATAATTTCAAACTTTGAGCTTGGGCTGCTTGTGATACAAACCACTCCGTCAGATCAACCACAGTGAGTGTTTTGTCTGCGACAAACTTAAAGAACCGCCATATCCGTGCTGTCACAGGGCACAAAAGTGACACAAGCCTCGAGTCGTACAACGACCACCCACCTTAATAATAATAATAATAATAATAATAATAATAATAATGGCCACATTTATATAGCGCCATATCAACCACAGTTTCATGGCGCTTTACATATGACTGACATATCCCGTCAGTGAATTATTTCGGACTGCTTCACGGCGCTAATAGCTGCCACGCAGTTTACAATGTTGAGTGTGGTTAGTGCAATGGCCAGGCTGCTGTACCGGGTGACAATTCCCTGCTCTTTTTCGAGTAGTACAACAGGTTCTTTCACGTCCCCTTCAAATACTGATTAGAAGTAGAAGGAGACAAGGCCAACGGCTTATAAACGTCCCTGCCCAAGGACGCGGCCGGGATTCGGACCCCCGACCTCCCGCACTCTAGACCGTGCTCTACCAACTGAGCAACTGAGCTAACTAGCATTTCGTAGAAATGTCAACAGCCCTGACCGATTTCGTGAACTCCGCCGATCGCCAAATAGTTCCTCGACCTACAGCGAGTGTTCAGAACCTTCCTCAGCCATCTACTGCACCTCTACAGCTATCCGCTTTGTCCTCCAGTTCTGGCCATGTAAAGGAATCCCCAAACAGGTTCAAGATAATGTGAATCAATCGGTTTCGTTCGAGTCACAGGGTTTTACTCCAACAATGATTTCTGGTGGTTCTTTTGTAAATCGCACCTTCAATTTCAACTTGAGTCATCCTTGAACTAACTTTACAAGCTTTAGTAGAGTGAAGAGTAAAACATTTATCGAGGAAACTAAAAATGACAGCAAAACTTTCCGGATTGAATATTCTTCACGCACTGACAGAAATTGTAGAGTTGCGAAAGCACGTGTTGTTATGTAAATTAACTAGCAGCTCGTTTTGGTGCGCGTACGCTGGTGCTTTTCGACAAAATAAAACTTCCGGTGGAAAATATTATTCTAGTTGTCGCTTTATTTGTTTGTTTTTAGGTTGCCTCGTTGGTATATACTAAAATAGTTATTCGCCTCAGTGTCGGTGAATAGTGGTGGATATTTGGTGAATAACTGTTAAGTATACGAGATTTGGTTTTATTGATATTACTTAAAGGACAAAGTGATTTTGTTTCAAATTGCATGTGATGAGTCCTTAGGACTCGCAGACCAAAACAATGAGTCCTAAGCCTAGGATATTTGTTTAATGTGCTTAATAATCTGTCATATTGATATTTTCTGCCTTCCTTTTTGCCTGTTAATCTAGTAATCAGTGCTCATATATAGGGGGCATAGCTAGATGTTTTTGCAATATAAGCTGGGCTGAAGTGTGGTGCACGATCATTGTGCCCTGAACGCACAATCTAGGGTACGAGGGTAAGCCTCCTTCCTAGGAATGGTATTTCATAAAAAAAAAAAATATTCAGTCCTGGCCTTTGCAACTGTTTTGCCTAATCTCTAACGTCACGAAAACCAGCTGAAAAGCTGTTCTCACTTGTGAGAAATCCTAAACAGATGTGGAAATTCGTCAATCAGCTTTTATGAAATAAATCTAAATCCAACATTATTCCAGAAATTATTGTAGAACATAGAGAAGTGACTAAAGCTGACGAAATAGCCGAGGCTTTTAATAAACTCTTTGCCACTGTTGGCCCTAAACTTGCTGACAAAGTTCCTCAAACTACAACTTCTTTCTCTGATTACTTGACCCCAATTGATATTAAATTTAATTTTCAGCAGATCTCTTTAGAATAGAGTAAAGGATCTGATTTCTTCCTTAAATACTAATAAATCTGTTGGTTTAGATAATATATCAGCCAGAGCTCTTAAAGTGTTTGTGATATAATATTGTTCCTTCTTTCACCTTTATCTTTAATCTATGTATTGCCACTGCTATTTTGGTTGACTGAAAAATTGCAAAAGTTACTCCTCTTTATAAAAGTTAATCTAGAACAGATCCTGGTAATTATAGGCCTATCCTCTATTTATTAGTAAACAAATTAACATAGGACCCCTAATGACAACTCATGGATGGTCAGTGAGCTATTTTGGTATATACTAAAACTCACGTGACCGATGATGTCATCGCTACGTCATCACCACAAAGTGAATCGTGGGAAAATAATACCATACCTGTCCAAGTTTGAACTTAAAGACCCAGGACGGTCCATTACGCTTTGCGTGCTTAGACGCTGGCCGCCATCTTTTGTCAGAGTCGAAAAATGCACTCTTTTCGATCGCTCTGTGCAATCCACTTCCATCGGCCGTTTTTCCAATCTGACTTTCAGTATATTTATTTTGACATGTTGCCAAATTGTAAGGAATCATTTCTGTGGCATTTTAAAGACATTTAGGTCGTAATGTAGATGCAATTTATGTTACGAAGGATGTGATGCATGTTTATGAAGAGGGCATCATGGCGGAACCGTCGGTAGAAAGACCACGTTAGCTTGGTTCTGTTCGGCAAATAAGACTTTGTTCTTCTGTACTTGACCGTCGAAACAAGAGGAAGCTACATCTGGGTTTTGCAGGGAAAAGTATCAGTGTTTTTGCGTTGTTCTGTGCCACTGTCATCAACGATGATCTTATAAACTGATCCAGTGAGTGAGTGATTCGCCGAAAGAGATTCCACTGGCACTGGCTGGAGTGGTCAAAGAGGAAAGGGACCATTTTACTACCCTGACACGCTACAAGTCAATGCTGGAGAAGTGCAGTGGATTTTCTAAGCGTATTTTTTGACGGACCGATGGGCATCATGTGGGAGTTTGTCTGTGAATTACATGTACCTTCGGAGGACTGAACTGAAGCAACAACAAACTATATAAATGAATGGTAAAATGACAGAGTACTGTTAGTTTATTACAACAATTTACCAGAGACTTTTCTAAATTTACAACTAAATTAGTTATTATAGTTGAAACATGGTACTGCTGTGCAAAAAGGAATGAATTTATAGTAAAAAAATATTGTAGGTGAGAAAGCCAATAATCCTTCCACCCGCCTGCAAGAATATAGCCCAAACATTTTGAGAGACTGTTGGGAAGAACAATATTAGAAACTTCACAGCATAGCAAAGTAGTTTTATAAAAATGTCGAATCTAACTATGGAGTGGCAAACTGGAATAACTGGGGTGTTTATAATGCTAATACTAGCATGTTTTTACAAACAGCACTACAAATTTTGAACTATAAGGATGCAGATTTTAGGGGAAAAATGTGTTTAATGAGCATTGAGTAGTGCATTTCTAACTTATAATATTAGAGTACAGAATGACATGTTTTACCAAAAAAAACAGAATCTTCAGGATTATTTCATTGCTTCAAACAAGGGCTCTGCTCTATAGTTTTCAAGTTTTAAGAAAAAGAGATAAAATACTGCAGTGAGATTAAAATAATGACATGTTGACCTTATCCACAAAACGTCAGTTGTATTCTATTCTCTTTTGCTTTGCTCAGCCGAATAGAAAACATTTCTATTTTACATTATTAATAATGGCAATGAGACAATATTTTGGAGGGAGCTGCACGGAAGTCAGCAACATTTTATTGAGACGAACATAATGTGTCGCAATTATGCAAGAAAACAGAAAAGCAGCTAGGAAACTAGGGCCGCTGAAAGTGCGACAAGTCTAAGGAGTGGTTGATAAGGAGTATGAATGTCCCAAGGGGTCAACGATGATAATAAGTTCATTACAAATAGAGAATTAATTAACTTTATCCTTCCCTCTTCATTTCTGGCCTTGTAGTCATATAATACATGATCCCAGCTACCTACTGAATGGAGGGGGGATGTGCAGCGAGAATGGTGTATGCAATTCGTTTTGGTATTTCAGTAGTTCTAACTGGAAAATAAATCGGAGAACAATATTATAAAAATATAACTAAGATAACTAAACAAGGCAATTCATTAAGGTTTTGGTAAAAGTGCTGAAATCAAAAAAATACCTAATGTTTACTTACTGTCACCATTTCAATCATTACTCGTATCTTCAACATGTGTTATGAAGGTACATGTAACTCCAGTAGAATATTGGCAAATAAATGTTGCCTGGTTAAAAAATAATTTTGATTTTGAGGATCAGTGTTATCTTCCCCCAGAGTTAAAAACTGCAAGTGTTTTTTGTGGTCCAATATTTCACTGGCAACCAATCAGCTATGTTAGGGCCAATATTCTTTCTTTGACATATGCTGCCATATTACCTCTACTTTGCATTAAGCATCCAAACATTCTACCCAAACTGACCAAGGCCCAAGTTTAGCCTCAAAGGAGGCTCTTGTTTGTATATTTCTGATTTATCTGACAGAATGGATATAGATATTTACCCCATGCCATGAAAAATACAGTGAGTCAGAAGTCTGGAAAGCTGTTGCACATTTGGTAGTATCCCACAGGTTGTGTCAATTGTTTTTTTTTTCACCACCATGTGCTGTATGTGCATTCATCACACTATTTTGGAAGAAAAACTGGAATCTGTGATGCAGCACATGTGCCAGGTAAGGTCACAGCTCTTTATTTAGATTGGCATGGGATAAACCTGGGGGGGGGGGGGGGGAGGGGGGAAGGGGTACTCCCTAAAATTAGGATGGGGGTGGGCAACTGAGCCCTTGAAACCCTTACCCTATTCCAGACCAAGAAATTGTATTTTGCAACCCTGTTCCAGACAATATGGCAAAAAGGTTACCTTGTTCCAGACTAGAAACAACAAAAACATACCCTGTTCCAGGCAAAATGGCAAAAACATATCCTGTTCCAGACCAGCGCCTGATATGATACGCGCGAGACGTTGTGCTCCACTCGAATCATAAACAGATAAATGGACTCTGTTTGCAGCGGCAACTGGGAGACGTCAATAACTAGGCCCTGTTCCAGACCAAAACTGATTTATATACCCTGTTCCAGACTAAGAATTGTCAAAAACCATACCCTGTCGAGTGGCACATACCTGTATAGCCTATAAATGGGAGTACCCCCCTCGCCCCCAGGAATAAAATAGTTAACATACAATGTTTTCTTGTGGTATTCCATGAATATTGCACTCGTGACGATTTTTCTTTCTATATGTATATACATGCCTAAAGGCTTGTGTATAATGGAAAAAAGTTACTACCGGTAGCATTTCACAATTAGTATGTAATATAGTCTGTGTGTCTGTAACAAGCTAAAAATATTCAACACAAAGTTGGCAATCTCTTTTGATCACTAATTTCTTAGACTAATTTGTTAAGAAACCCATATAGGTATTGTGCTGTAATGGGATACCTGAATACCATAATTTTATCTTTCAAACACACAGGTTAGCCTCCTCCGCAGGCAACTCCTAAATAATAAGAAATTTGCCTAAATTATGGGAGTTGCCTGCGGAGGAGGCTGCACACAGGTATGGCATTAGACGTTCAGCCATCCGATCAGCCTTGCAGTCTTCATAATACAAATCGACCTTCAAAATGTCCCAATCTACACAAAATAATCTTAGTAAAAAAAATGTTGGAGGTGATGCTCTTCAAGCAGGCAATTCCATTTATCTGCATATATACCACAGTGGTGAATCTGAAGGTGCTGACTATTTATTGTCACTTTCTTGGCAAAGTCCATACTTCCTCTTATTGATGAAAACAATGCATGCACTTTTCCTGAAACAGATAGAAGAATGGTATAATAATGTTGTTTGTTGAAAGAAAAAGTGGAAAGCAACCTCAAATATGACATGACTACTGGACTGGTAGAGGGTTCAATTTAAACTACCACAATGTAAAAGGTGGACAAAGTGGGGAAAGGGGGGTGGCTATTTTAAAAATTCCCATTAAGGATATTTCTAGTATTAGAACAACATAAAAATGGACAGATTGTACTAAAACAAGTTGCCTTATTTAGCTTACCTTATTTTTACATTTGCTTCTGTCTTTTGATACATTTGGCAAAACTTTTTTCGAGCACCTTCCTCCGTTCCTCAGCACTGCACTTGGCTTTGTTATTCTGGGTTCTTGGTTAGTAAAGGTAAAAAGTAAACACTGACGATGACCAGTGACCGAATCAAGAGAAAGAGTAAATTAAACTTTCATTTCTCCGGCCTGCTGCTCACAGATGTTTACTTCGCCTGCAACAATGGAACCGTAAGCACTCTAACTATGTTGTTAATCTTCTAGCAACACTTGATTGATAACGAACAGTTAATTTCCTTGTTTTGCAGACATACAAACAAATGACAAAGGCGAGTAGAAGGACGATTTTGTACTTCGCATTTGATCGATCGGCAAGCCGAGGGAATCGCGCGCGTGGCGATAACAATAGAAGCCTCGGTTTCATGAAAATCAAAACAAAAACAGAGGCGCGCAAAGCGTAATGGTCCGTACTGGGTCTTTAAAATCACGTAATCGATGACGTCATCGCCACTAACTGATTGATAGCAACCCACTCGATACACAGAAAATCGCCCGAAGTATACACACCATAAAACGATGAATAAATTAGCTCAAACCCCCTAACCCCAATAACTCGTTCTGCGCTTGCGCACATCCACGAGTTAAAAAGGGAATTGTTAATCAAGTGTATGATTTTCTAATATGCAACAGACTTCTATGTGACTCTCAATCTGGCTTTCGTCCAATGCACTCCACTACCACTTGCCTACTACATTTGATAAATGCTTGGCTATCATGTAATATTGATAGTGGTCGTATAAATGGAATAATTCAAATTGATTCAAAGAAAGCTCTTGGTACTCTTGATCATCAAATATTGATTGACATATTAATTTCAATTGTGATTTCTTAAGGAAATTTTTTTGTCAATCCTTTCTAAACAATATAGGTATATTATTATTCCTCATTGTAAAGGCCGCGTAGCCGGCCTTTGTTACTCGGGCTGCCTGTGGCAAACACGAGTCTTAATCTGCAGGCCGTTCTTTTTCTTCTTTTTTTTGTTCCGTGCAGCAAAATTTCTGCGCATGCGTTAAATTTCAAGTTCACCACCAATCAGATTGCACTGTGCTGGTCACGCAACAACAATCGCCAGGTTAATTTATTTACATAATTTAATGCAGTAAAATCAAGATGGTGGACCCGCGAGGAATTTTCTCTCAAATTTGGAGTCCCATCTCTCAAATGTAAGCAGTTTAATGTTTTATTTAACTTCACTCGTGCGAAAGCCTTCCAACAGGCTCAGGATATTTCAACTGGCGCTCTTGTCGGAGCCGAAGGACCGCGTTTTTTACCCAGATGGCTAGTGATTTTATATACGACACGAGTCTCTCTCGGGAGGAACGAACCAGAGGAGACGGCTGAAATTCAGGCTACATGACGACCTGAAGGGGCCATGCAGGATCCGGCTAATCCACATATCGAATTGGAATTTAGCGTGTTAATTTGCTGCTGAAACCAGAGGCTTCTTCGATAGAAATGGCAAGATGTTGTGTTTTTCTAGGAGGACAAAATATTTCTCGTTTAAGCTTCTCTTCCGCCACGGCTTTGTTATTTGAATCTCTGTGGATTGGTATACTCAAATATACTGCACAATACCATACAACTGAATAAGCAGTCTTTAACAAAGCCAAACTCAACTTCAACTCAAGAGCAAAGCTGAGAGGGAAAGTGAAACTGAACAGTGTCTTGTCAGGTCATGAAGGTACGGTGACGTGAGATTGAAATCGTTGCGTGTTTATATCTGCATTTCTTTGTCGATTTTTTTGCGATAGTCAGTGTACTTTTTTACCAAGTCTATTTATATCCAGTGTTATCCTTCTGATCATGATTATATACGTCAATCTCTGGAAGAATGCAGACATGCCAGTAGAAGATAACTGCAAATGTTATTAAGTCGAAGAACTAGACATGTACGTGTACATAATCACATGTACACAGAGACGTGCTGCAAAAACTCATTGTCATAAAACGAGTCGCAAGCACATCTTAATTACTTAAACGAATTTTAGGAAAAAGCAGAAAAGTGAGGCGAGTTAGAAAACAAAGCCGTAAGGACGGAGAAGAGAGAAATCAGAAATAATTTGTTTCTAAAATCACGTCGAAAAGTCTGTAGGGTAACTAAAAGCCAAAGCGAACCAGAGGAAAATGTAAATTTCATACTACAGTATCTCCTATCATTTCACATACCCGAGCAGTTCTCTTCAAAAATCTGAATCATAAAAAGAATCACTGCAAAATCATGCTGTCTTATTCAATGTCTCAGATGTATTTATAATTTTATTTTAATAGAATTGGATTAATTTTATCTGAACAAAATTTGGCCCATGGACCATCACAGAACAGTAAGCTCAGTGGTTAAGTGTTAGTCTGTTGTGCAGGAGGTAGTGATATCTAATCCAGGTTGGACCTTAAAATAATTGGGAGAACTGGTATTGCATGCCTGTGCTCTGACATCTGCAAATGGTTCTAAAATATTTGTGTCTTCTTGGATCACAATGTTAAATTGTAGGCCAACACTGAGAATACAACCAAATCACTGGTAGTGACCACCCTCAAGTGCAGTGGAATTATATAGTCATAGAGATATAGAGTAAATGAATTTGTCCCCAACTATAGCAATACCATGCTAAATACATTGACTCTCTCCTCCGTTAGTAGTAGTAGTACTAGTTCCCTTGGTTGCCCATTGGTTTGGGGGGGGGGGGGGGGGGGGGGTGAGAAGCTCACTTTGGTCCAAGGGGACCGACCTTGTATTAATTTTTACTAATTTTTACTAATTTACTAATTGCTACCGGCCACTCCTAAAGACTGCTAAATTCAGCTACAATTCTTCCCTTTGGTTATTACTAAGAGGATTTCAAATGAAAGTGTATTTCATCTTCAATCTCATGTGGCCCGATTGAAAGCCCAGATGGGCTCTTGTTTATTATGTATCATGTTGCGTGACTTTAACGTCAGCATCGCCCGCTTGATCTGTCAATCACGTATGTAATTTAGTATCCTAGAACATGCAGTTATATTTAGTCAGCTCAGTTATTTGTTATTGGAATCTTGTGTGCTACATGGTTTCATTCAAGTATCGGCATAGTGGGACCGATATGTAAGTACTGTATATGATTATGAAGTATAGATCCAGTTTGTTAAGGTCACGTTTATTTAGATTTAGTTAATACTACAATACTGTACCTCGTGGTGATTCTGTTGTTGCTAACACTTTCAACGCCAAAACATCTGATCTCGATATTAATGTATGCATTTATGTTCATTGTTATAGATTGTTAGTTATATCAGTTGATGTGCATATAGATGTAGTTCTATTCGTATAGATTCTTGGTAACTTTAAGCAACATCTTTTTATAACGGCAATTTGTTAAGTCGCCGGTCAAAGCAAAATACCGGCCTTTTGTGAAAATATTGTCAATGTGTTTAAGTAAGCTACGTCCTGTGTTAGCCGATCGGTAATATGAACTTTGCACATACAATTATAGTAATTCGGAATTATTCGCTTGTAATTTCAGTTTACGATAACATTGGATAACAACGAATGTTGGCTCAAATAAACGGCGATCCTCAACTTATTGGTTGTCCGATGTAGCCGTACAATATCCCCGTGATTCGATAATTTATAGTTTAAAGGCTGCAACACTTCTTGATTGCATCTTGAAAGCCGTTACCGCTACACTCATCTATATTTATAAATGACCTTCCAAATTGTCTAAAATATAGTAGACATGAACATATCCAATTTAGAATCCCAATTGAATGCTGACATAGAGAGTTTAAGTACTTAACTTTCTGCTAATAAATTCAATCTTCATGCAAATAAAACCACATGTATATTCAACTTGGCGAATTGCAATTCAAGATTTACCAGAATATATAACTGTTAACAACATGCAAATTCAACCTATTGATCATATTAAAACTTTGTTCAGAATATTTGATCAAGATCTTGTTGTAATCAATATGTTAATGAAATCATAAAAAAAAGACAAGCCAGCTTTAGTTGCTCTAAGAAGAGTAAAGGCTTTTTATGTCCTTATCTGAATTGTCATTATATATGATGGACCTGCTGTCAATGTTGAGCTCGGTTTGCGGGACAGAAACACAAAACTGCTGAGTTGGATTAATCTGGGTATGTGCACATTTTGAGCACATAGCCGCTTTAGTAGCTCATTAATATTTATATCATTACAGATGTTATTTTTAGAAAAAATATAATTTGCCCAGCAAAGGTGGGGACTTAAAAGCTACTTAGCACCCTTAGCACAAGTAAGAAAGTGGCACGGACCATGGGGAGGAGGAGGGTTGAAAAATGACAAAGCTGTTAGGTCGAGCGTAATCGGCAGACTGATCTCACAAGAGTTGGACCTCGTGCTGTATTGTAAGCCCCTGTCGGGGGTGTGAATAATTGACTCCCACTCCGCATGCATTGTGCACGTGCTTACCATGTGCTTTGTATAGTATTACATTCCCAATATGGGTAGGACATAAAACGTTTATTGTCAAGCCAATAACCTATTTATGTCCTTCCCTGAATTGTGATTATATATGATGGACCTGCTGTCAATGTTGAGTTCGGTTTGCGGGACAGAAACACAAAACTGCTGAGTTGGATTAATATGGCTATGTGCAAATTTTGAGCACATAGCCGCTTTAATAACTCATTAATATGTATATCATTACATATCTTATTTTTAGAAGAAAAAAAAATTGCCCAGCAAAGGTGGGGACTTAAAAGCGCCAAGGACCTTCTTGGGATAAAGGAAGTAACCCCACCCCAACATGACAGCAGTTCCACCTGGCAGAATAGCATGCTTGCTAGCTATTGTTAGGCTATGAATTTGAACAGCAACTCTATAATGATGTAGAACAGTGCCCCTGCTACTGTCCGACTATAAATTAATGTACTTCGATGTACTGATATACAAGTACGGCATACTTTATAAAGTTAACAACACAATGGTGCAGAACAGTGCCCCTGCTACTGTCTGACTATGAACTGACAAACTGACTGTGTCACTAATATGAACAACATCTGATGCAGAACAGCGAGATAGTGCTCATGTCCAACTAAGAGACCATGATCAATATCCCTTTTTAATTCTCTTGTTTTGCCTTATTTGGACTACTGTTGTGAAGTTCGGGGCGACCTCGAAGGTCTCTCAGATATGCTTGAACGGTTGCAAAACATACATGTAGTGTTAGAATAATTCACCCATGTCATGGTTGTACATGTAGTCGCTTTCTTGGCTCTCTACCTTATAATGTTATAATATTTTAGCTTTTAATGGTAGTGCATTTATTCGTGTAGTTATAAATACATTACCTGATCCTTATTTAAAGTAAGTTATTTAAATATTATAGTTCTTATTTCGTAGTACATTGTAGCTTCACATAGTTATGTATTGGTAATGTTTGTGATCGACTCTCTTGGAAACGAGCCCTTGGTGCTGAAGAAATGTTAGAAATAAAGTATAAGCCTGGACTACCTGTGCAATAGACTAGCCACTTAGTTGTTCCACTGCTCACTTTACTGACTTACCAGTTGTTTTGTTGAAGAATAAGAGGACGAGAAGCACACAGAAGTACAACTCCTTCGCCGTCATCATGCATCGCCACGCAGATTGTAAAAATAGATTGTCTGACGCGAGACCCCCGCATGACTCAGACAGACACGTGCACAGTCCCAGCAGCCAAACCCACCAGCCCAGGAAAACCAAGTGTCTTTCTGGAGCAACCCAAGGCGCTAACGCACGGTACCCTGCGAGCAGAAGTTTCTCATCTCTTTGCCTTCCCGCCGAGAGAAACCTCTGCCACGAAACGATTGCTTTTCGCGTTGAGCATGCGCCACGGTATCTGGATTTCCATTGGCCGAGAAAAACGAGGCAATAAACATTGTAAGTTCATTGTAGATTTCAGATCGTCCATTTCCTATTGTTGGCGAAGTGGAGAAAATAGAACTAGAAGTAATAATAGATTATCAAAGTGCGTTCGACTTATTGTTTGTAAGAGAAAGGACTGAGGTATTAAACACAAAAGGCTGAAAGATTACTGCAATAATATGGACGGTGTAAATAATCCTGATAAAAAAATGCTTGTTTTTAATTAATGTGAAAATTTTGATGTCTTGACTTATAAGCAAGAGACCATAATGGTCTCTTGCTTATAAGTTAATATATAAGGTGATGTATCTGGGTATAAAACAGTAATTATCTTTGTGTAACATGCAATGCTTATGTGGCTATATGTATACATGTGTTTTATATGGTTATGGCATTCATTTGAGCATTCGTAGCACATTTTGCTACGAATTGGAGTTAGTGTAGAACACAAATGA
This sequence comes from Actinernus sp. WN-2022, assembly GCA_030867875.1. Lineage (NCBI taxonomy): Eukaryota > Metazoa > Cnidaria > Anthozoa > Actiniaria > Actinernidae > Actinernus > Actinernus sp. WN-2022. Next base: position 395,465 of record JAOWCC010000469.1, read on the forward strand.
ACACTATAGAGGCTATTCAGATGTGTATAAACTGCATTCCATTTCCTAGCATTCACAATAATTGTTTGGCTTACTATTCATTGCGTAGCTTTTCAATTTAGCGCTGTTGGTCTTAGATATGTCCCGGATGTGTCGCGGCATTCTATGCGATGGTATTGCTAAGTATAGCTAAGTAAGTGTAAGAATAGCTAATTAGGTCTAAGTATACCCAAGTATGGCTAAGTAGGCCTAGGTATAGCTAAGTAGGTATAAGTATAGCTTAGTAGGCCTGAGTATGTCTAAGTAGCTAAGTAGGCCTAAGTAGAGCTAATCAAGCCTTAAAGTATAGCTAAGCAGGCCTGAGTATAGCTACCTATTGGTAAGTAGGCGTAAGTATAGCTATGTATAGCTAAGTACGCCTAAATATAGCTAAGTAGATCTAAGTACAGCTACGTAGGCCTAAGTAGGTCTAAGTATAGCTAAGTAGGTCTAAGTATAGCTAAGCAGGCATAAGTATAGGTAAGTAGGTCTAAGTATAGCTAAGGATACCTAAGTATACCTATGTAGGCCTAAGTATAGCTAAGTAGGTCTAAGTATAGCGAAGTAGGCCTAAGTTGGTCTAAGTATAGCTAAGCAGGCATACGTATTGCTAAGCAGGCATACGTATTGCTAAGCAGGCCTAAGTAGGTTTAAGTATGGTTAAGTAGGTCTTAGTATAGCTAATAGCGTAAGTATAGCTAACTAGGCCTCAACCTCGTGACCAGGATCTTCTAGGTCAGATCCAGGATGGCGGCTACTCCGAGAGAAGACCCTGGTAAAGGCTGACTTACGTGACCAAAAATCTCCAGAAATCCTGGAGATTTTGATCACGTGATGTGGGCATACAATATGGCGGCCAATCTAAATATGGAAATGTTTAACACGTGTCTACAAACCATAGGTATCCCAATCCGGCGTGAGCGAGAAGCGATTAACGCCTAACGGTATTTCCTCGCGACGTACGATGAAGTGAAAACAGGTGTAAATTGAGTTTACCTGGATAAAGAAACAGTGGAAGGGTATCACAATGCTACCAGGATGTATACAAGAGAATCCTAAAAAGCCGTTCATTTTCCGTTAGCGTTGAAGCGAAGCGATCGATAGCACATGCTCAGGTTAAACAGCTTCTCCTGGCTTTCCCACTGATGAAACTTACCAGAAAACTACCCAGTAATATACTTCATCTATTTCTCTACCTACACACCATTTTTTAAGGTTGATTAAAATCGTTTTATTGATAAAAAAAATGAGAAAATTAAACTATATATGAATTATCTCCGTGGTCTCAGCCCGTTTGGCCAATAGATAACATTGTTAGAACAACCTTTGCGTCTTAATCGAAGAGCCAATCAGAATACGTCCTATTTCGACCTTTACCAGGATCTTCTCTCGGAGTAGCCGCCATCTTGGATCTAACCGAGAAGACCCTGGTCACAAAGTTGAGTAGCCCTAAGTATAGCTAAGTATCTCTAAGTAGGCCCAAGTAGGTCTAAGTATAGCTAAGCAGGCATAGGTATAGCTAAGCAGGCATACGTATAGCTAAGTAGGGATAAGTATAGCTAAACAGGCATAAGTATAGCTAAGCAGGCATACGTATAGCTAAGTAGGGATAAGTATAGCTAAGAAGGCCTAAGTATAGCTAAGTATAGCAAAGTACGCCTCAGTATAGCTAAGTATAGGTAAGTAGGTCTAAGTATAGCTAAGTAGGTCTAAGTGTAGCGAAGTATAGCTAAGTAGGGCTAAGTACAGCTAATTATAGCTAAGGAGATCTAGGTATAGCTAAGTAGGCCTAAGTATAGGTAAGTAGGCCTAAGTAGGTCTAAGTAGCCCTAAGTATAGCTACGTAGGTCTAAGTGTAGCTATGTAGGTCTAAGTATAGCTAAGTAGGCCTAAGTACAGCTAATGAGGCCTAAGTATAGCTTAGTAGGTCTATGTATAGCTAAGTAGGTCTAAGTATAGCTAAGCAGGCCTAAGTTTAGCTAAGCAGGCCTGATTATACATGTAGCTACGTAGGCCTGAGTATAGTTACGTATAGCTAAGTAGGCGTAAGTACAAGGTATAGCTAAGTAGGCGTAAATATATCTAAGTATAGCTAAGCAGGCATAGGAATAGCTAAGTAGGCCTAAGTATAGCTAAGTATAGCTAAGTAGGCGTAAGTATAGCTACGCAGGCCTGAGTATAGCTAAGGAGGAAAGGAATGAGTATAGCTTAGTAGACCTGAGTATAGCTAAATAGGCCTAAGTATAGCTAAGGAGGCCTAAGTATAGCTAAGTAGGCCCAAGTATAGCTAGGTATGCCTAAGGACAGCTAAGTAGGCGTAAGTATAGCTACCTATAGGTAAGTATCCCTAAAGTATATCCACTATGTGACTCGTACAAAGTAGGTTTGTAGAAAACAGCCTGCCGGATGCAACATTTCCTCGAACTAATCAACCTGAATCAAGAGCAAAAATTACAAATGGACAAAATTTGACCTATTTGTTTTAAAAGTCATGATTATATTTTTCAAAATCAAACTATGTTTTAGTAAGATTGGAAGTCAGTTGAATAGTGCAGTAGATAACATATTCGCCGTGCTCACTCAAGGGTTAGAGTTGATTTTCTAATAAAAGTTATACAAAACAGAAAAAAATCATTGCTACAGCAAAAACGAAATCACCAAAATTCCTGTTAAGTCCGGGCTTAATGGATTAAAGGTAGCTACGCCCCTACTATAAAATAAAGGAAATAACTGCTGTAACTGTTGTCCGCTCACTCTAAGAGGCTAAGAGTACGTTCGATTGGCCGTATTACGGAATAAGAATACACAGAATTATCACTACAAATCACTTATATCGGGACGTTTTAGCCACTGGTCGCCCCATGTAAGAGAAACCGGAATACAAAATCCATATTTTTTTTTGCTTTTGGAATACGGAATCCATAGTACTGGAATCCGGAATCCACAATGCTTTGGAATCCGGAATCCACTATTGTATGAAATCCGGAATCCATCGAAATCCAGAATCCATCGAAATCCAGAGCTTAATTATTTAACTTGTTTTTTTTATATTATGTACACGTCGATTATACTTACGGTTACTAATTGTTAGTTGGTTGACGTCGGATGTCAAGATTGCTTGGTAACGTAACAAAGAAGCCAAATGAATGTTTCCCAGAGCCCACGTTTCGTTACCATCCTTAGCCTCTTCTTGCGCTATTTGCTCTTCGACAACGGACAATTCCAAAATAAATTGTTTCAGACATTCGCCTTAAAAAATATTTTTTTGTGTTTCACAAGTATCACAACATGAAGAAACATCAAAGTGGGTAGGAAGGATTGAAGAATTTGTCAGTTTTCCTAGGTTCAGTTTTCCAATTGTTATTGCAATAACACGCGATGAAAGGCGTATCATCGTCGGAGACTGTGACGAAACGGGTGCAAACGTGCACGTGTGTGAAATTGAAGGAGCGATTAAAGTAATGACTCTTAGCGACACTGCAAGTCCCATGGCAATTGCCGTTACAGGGTTAAAGAGTCTTCGTAGGCTCCAGCAAAGAATATGCTATCTACAGCATCAATGAAGAAGAGTTAATAGCAGGATGTAATCTACCAGAACGCCTATTTGGAGGAGATGCTGCAGGCCATCATGCGATGATGTGAATTAAAGAGCACATGGGATATGTCCTCTGCCGTTTGCACATACCAAAACACAGTTTTGTTACTGGCAATGAAGCGGTCAGGATGATAATATCGGCTAAAGGACTCATTCCACTCCAGCGTGTAATGAAAATTACGCCAACGGCTTCAAGATCGACAAAAATGCGAACTTAAGTGACACACCAAAATTCCTGGATGCAATGAAGTATGTTGAGGATGTTGTCTCATTTTTTGAAGGGCATGAAGTGTATGCATTTGTATGCACTTGGAAACGACACACAAATAGTCCAGACATGTCGATTTCTCGGACCACGCGCCAGTCGTTTGTCATGGACCTTGAGTCCCTCACCAGTCTAGTCAATAATATCAGAGCAATTGGGAAGGAACATGTCCTGGATGGCATTCAATTTGAAAGCTTAGCGAACTTTAGCAGTGGAAAACCGGCTTTTTCAAAGGAATGTGCGCTGACCACGCCATGCCAACAGTACTTCAATATGCATACAGAAGAGCCCGGTTTGTAGAAGACAACATGCTGAGGATATATCAGAAGCACTTCTCCTATTTCACTGGGCCTAATTCATACTACCCAGAGAAAATCATCAAAAGCGAGCCTCCGAACATTGGGTCTCGAAAACGAAGCAAATGGTGGCAAACAATGGAAGCATGGAGCAGAGACGAGGGGAAGCAGAGGTCTTAAAATAATTTGCAAGGGAGTACGGAAGTGGGGTGAGACAGGAAAATCTACGACCAAAGACGAAAGAGCTGACCGGAACACTGCCTATGCTATAAGCTTCAGACCACCAGCGATAACGGCGCCGGCCAACTCCGGTGAAGATGTGGTAGCCGAGTGCCAAGTCCAGGAAGCAAACTCAGAAATAAGGAGGTCTACCTCAGTGGTTAGGGTGAAAATCCTCTTCCAGAGTTTGTAAAGAGGACGGTGAACCAAATGGAGGACACTTTAGTTTACACCATAGGTGAGGCGTCCAATACAAACTCCTCGAAATACATCTTAGGCAGACTCATCAACTACACCCGTGACCAGACAATAACTGCATACTCCTTCACCTTAGCTCCAGAAGAGGAAAACAGACTCTACCGGTTAGGCTAATGGAGATGACATCGACAACGATGTTATTGACCAAGATAGGCCAGTTGAAGATCTAGAGGAGATGAATGAGGCCGTCAGACCATTAGTCAGTCAGCCCCAATAAGACTGGCAGGGGTTAGCTCTTCAGGCCGTAGAACTACGACATTTATCCTTTATAAATGTCGTGTGTGTGTGTTATATGGCGATTTTCACGAGTCACGCATTAACTATATAGGCCGTTGTGATGTTTTCGCAAGCTGATTCGGGTGACTCTACAAGATGTTATTCGTACTACTGGAGGCAGACTGAACACCACTTTCAAACCTGTGAAAGAGATTAAGCAAATAGAAGACCACATGGCCAACACTTCACTATTCACAAGGAGGCCTTCGGTTGACATAATGTTTGCGGATACAGAAGGCAAAAACTGAGCACTGAGGGCAAAAACTGAGCACTGAAAAACGATTTAAACAATCTTTATTTTTTAGTCAGATAAAATTTCAAAGTCTGATGAGTTCAAACAATTCCACAAAGGTATATTTGTAAATGACTAATCTTCCTCTGCAAACATGAAACATTTCCTTCTGCTCTCGAATTGGGAAGGTCAGTCGTGACATACTCTGCACTACAGACCTTTCCCACGCGACGGCCATCTTGGGCTAAACCTATTGTTAATGCTTACCCAGCCTCGGTCTCAAACGTGTTTACCGAGTCTGGGTAAGCAGATGGCCGCCGCGTGGGAAAGGTCTGTATAGCTTTTTCTTATATTATTTCCGAGATTAACACGTTAACTCCTAATGGGCTCCTGCTCCTAATCAATAGTACCAAGAAAAATTTTCATCTTTCAAAATCCAACACCGGACAAATTCAAATTGTCAGATGTGGAGCCACTAAAGCTATTCCATAACAAAATTCGAAAATAAGTTTCAATTAGCTGCACTCAATGAACGAATATACTGATGTCATGCCAACTGGGATATACACAGAGAGGCCTATCACAATCTTCCTTTGATTATTTGAAACGCGCGGACTTCAATAGGGTTCTACTTTTAAAAAGGTATGTTCAGTATGTTTCTTTCCTGGTTTACTGTTTCCTAACTTAAAGAAGGCAAAACCTAACTCGAAAGGTTAGGAAGACAATACAATTTAGCAAATAATTAGAACAATTTTAAACAAAAAATACAACAATGACAACTACAATAAAAAATAAATAAAGGTGAGTAACAATGCGTGGGGGAGGGAGCTACAAGATTTTGGGGGACTTTACGAATTTTTGGGACTAGTTTATTGAAGGTCATCAATTAACGAGGGGAGAATGTTGGGAAGAAAGTATAACGGTGCATTCTGGCAGTGTGGTTGGTGACATTTCGGTCAGGCGTTCGATACCCATGGCGCAACGTACGGATGAATGGGCGCTATAGAACGTCGTGAGAACGTTGCAGAGAGTTTCGGGACGAATAAGATGGTCATGTCGGAATGTCGAGTTACATTCAAAAAGATTGTATTCGCAATTAACAAAAAAATGGAACTCGTCTTCTATACTTTTGTTACAGGTTGGGCATAGTCTTCCTTCGCGTTTCGTATAAAGCCTAGTGTATCTTCCTCTTTCGATTTGTAGACAGTGATTACTTATTCTAAGTTTGGCTAGAGCAGTCATATGCTAGATATTAGTGTAAACAGCCCTATTTCACGTATCAAGAAATGGCCTATTGTCAATTTTGCTTGCCAATTTTGAGATCAATGGTGATTCTCATGTGTGAACATATTTGCATACGCCTTATTACCGAGGTTTCCGTACCGACTGAAAGCTTACTAACACCTGTTTTTACAAACTGAGTAGATACCCCACAGCAAGATTAGGGTTAGGCATACATTCGATAAATTTAACCTACCCTTCCTCGGGTAGGTTCTCGGAATATCGCGGTCCGTTGAGTCATGTTAAAGTGTTTTTCGTTTATAACAGACCTTATGAGGTTTGAACATTAGCCACACAAAAACTATTGTATGCCAAAATGGAAGAGCAGAACAGTTCATATTAAAGCACAGTAGTGTTTTCAACAGGAAGTTCCGGTATAAAAGGGCCATCGATGACCCAGTCTTGTTACTCAGCCTTTTTTTTTACAGCCTTTGTCTTCCGATTGAGTGCTCGATATCTCTGGAAAAAAAAAAAACTCTGAATTTCTAACGAGACCTGAAACAACCATGGGGGCTGATCAAAGCCAGGTCCCGGCTAATCCACAGATCGAATTGGAATTTAGCGTGTTGATTTTTGCGGAGGGAGGAAAACCGGAGAACCCGGAGAAAAACCCTCGGAGCAAGGGCGAGATACCAACGAACTCAACTCACATATGGCGCCGCGTCCGGGATTCGAACCTGGGCCACAGAGGTGAGAGGCGAAGCGCTTAACCACTGCGCCACCCGAGCTCTACTGATTGCTTCTCGCGCGAAATTCATATCAAACAGATTAATGCTAAACTTTAGAGTAAGAGCTACAAAGTTCATAAACAGTCATAAAATAACGTTTAAAGTATTTAATAAACAAATATCGTCCCTCTCTTCACTTTTTAATGGATTGCTTTATTTTAAACCCTCAACATTTCGCATCTTATCAGGCGAGGCTGATTCACTTGCCTACGTAGGTTCCTTCTTCGTGTACCATATGTATTGTTTTCTGCGGTTAGGGTTCTTTGTATTTCAGGGTGTTGTTTTGCTGTAGTTCATTGTTTGGAGTTTTTGTCTTCTTTGTTTTACGTCATCTGTGTTCCCGTGCAGGTTGCTTAGTAATTTAAACTTCAAATTTCGAGTTCGCGATGTGTTAAAAGATGAGGGGTTGACTGCCTTTCATAGCGGAACTTCTTTTTAATGTATATATTGGCTTGTTGCCTTGTGCATATTGCATTGCACGTTACAAAGCAGAAACGTCATTCCTTTTATGGTGTGTCTCTTCTTTCAAGTCCACATGTGTGTTATAAGTATTCAATAATATAACACTGAAAAATGATAACGAATTCAATATTTGCATTTGATGTATACCCGCGGTATTTGAATGCACGATGCAACATGCACAAGACAACTTTTTTAGAAATCGCTGTATCTATCATTACTTCAGTTAAAATCTCAGGGACAAGCACGTCTAAGCACAACATCCGTTAGCGTTACTCAGTCAACAGTTGGGATTAATCTCTTCATACATTTTTTCGTCTTTCTTATCTGACTCTAAATTATAATTTGCTGCTGCTATAAATTGATCACCGCCTGAAATCGGAGAAGAGTTTTCATACGAGATATTGTGACCATCATTATTTAATCCAGCTGCACCGATTTCGATAGGAATGTTACTTTCGTCGGCACGGTTTAGCGGTTGGTAATGAGTTGCCGAGAATGGTCCCAGCTCCATGTATTCACGGCCAACGTCTTGCATGACTTGTGGTGGATCTTGCGGTAAAAATGGACGTTCTTGTGCGAAGGTTTCTGTAGCAGCTTTTAAAACACTTGGAATCCTGTTACTGTCATTCTGCCTGTGTCTTAGTTTCCATAGTAACATGGCGACAACACAAATAAGGACAATGACGACAATGGCCATGATGATACTGGATACCATGAGCCCGCTATCTTTGGCTTTAGAAATAAAGCATGAAATTAGAATAGCAGCGTAACACTGGAAAAACCAACCATGGAAAACCATATATGAAAAACTATAGGAATTCTGATTCCATTTATAGTAAATTCCAATTTACAACATTTCCATAAATCTATTTTTTCGAAAGTATAGAAAAATGTTACAAATATTCACCGCAATGTAAGATAATAGTTTTTTAGTTAATCTTTGATTGGTTGTTTGTTACAGTTGTGTAGTGGTCGGAAATCCAAATATGTGGGTCTTTGTTTCAGGCGTTGCCTTCTCCTCTCTCTTTTCTTCTCCCCTTCCTTTTCCCTTTGCGCCACCATATGGTTTTATCACGCGGCGGTGATGTTGAGTCTCAGGAGAATAAAAAGCTTTGTTTTCGCCAGGTAAAACTGCTTCCCTGTGGGATTAAAGGGACAACACCTGTTGTTTCAAATTAACATGTCCGCCGCGTGATAAACCCCATGTAGGTTAGTTTTCTCTAAAATGATTTAACAATAGTTTTCTATCGAGATGAATAGTGACAAACAATTTACTTAACTACGCATAACCTTTGTGAGGAGTTTCCACTGGATGTTCTGTTGTGTTTCTGCTTTGAGACCGATCAAAACAATTCTTCATTGAGATTCCAGATCTCAGCTGTTGGTGGTCATTTTACCTTACTAAACCTACTAGAATATTGTTTCGGATTTTGTCAAAATCCATGGGAACTTGCACCATTTATACAGCCAAACTTCGCAAAACCAAATAGACTACATTCCCCATTTCACAAAATCTTCACAACAGACAAAATGTTAAATGTTAAATGTCATATTGCCCGAGCCTCTTATTAGTAGTACTCTACCGTAATGCATGTATTACTGTAAGTTTAATTTTACATGATCAGGTAAAGATACATTGTAAGTATTCAACTCACAACAATATACCTTTGATGTTGCTTTCCGTTGTCGCCAGTAGTGTTACTTTGTGCAGTGTTGATCCCGCTATATTCGTTGCATTGCAAGTGTATATCCCATAATCCTCTTTACTCTTCGTCCGGACAACCAAACTATTTCCACTACCTTGAAATACCTGACCAGTGAAAGTCACGTGACCTTTAGTCCAGCCGTAAGACACCGACTCTTTGCTTCTAGCAAAACACACGAGAACAGCGATGCAATCAGCGCAAGAATAAACAGTTGATGAGGATGATTCTTTAGTGATCACTGGAGGGCCTGTAAGAGTACACAATTATTAAGAATACGTAGAAAATAAACCCCTTCCTTCGAAAACGGTCACACACAAAAAAATACTATTACGATAGTATGTTTAATCAAACCACGTGGATAATTTGGTAACGTTTGCTTAGACCTTATCAATTTAACTAAATCTGTCAGGAAGACATAGAGCTTGAGGCATTTAACAAATTTACCATAGTTTACTGTGGTATGTTCTCTTATTTACCACGTCATCGCATGGTCAAACTTATTGTGAATTTCACAAGGCGCTGGCCGAGTGAAACTGCAACGAAATTTAACTATGAGATAAGAACGTGGTAAATAAGGGAGGACATACCACGGTAAACTAAATGTATCATAATATTTTTTTTTACACCAATTGTTGTTTTGTCAATTAATTTTTGATATAGCCTAGAAGACTAGGGAAATTGCGGATGAAAAGTAATTCTGGCACGCCTTATCACACAATCGATCTTGTTATTACGTGGTAATCAATCAATCAGAGAACTAGAAACTGAGCAATTGTAAAAAAAAAAACGCGGAAGTCGCAACAGAAGATCATCATAAGAACCTACCAATAACAGTAAGATTGGTTGAGGTGCTCGCCATAGCGGAGTTGCTGACTGCTGTACACGTGTATACTCCATCGTCCTCTCGACTGGCTGATTGAATAATAAGTATTCTTCCATCGTTTTTAATAGTAGCGCGTGGTATATTCGTTTCACCATTCTTCGTCCAGGTTATGTCAGGGTCCGGGTCGCCTGTTACCTCACATGAGAGAATCACAAGTGATGTTTCCACGACGGTTAGGATGTCTGGTAGCGGGTCGATACGTAGATACCCTATGTTTAAATACAGTACTCAACAAAACAATGCCTGACATTTTGATGGAAACGAAATAGCTTCAATGAGATACTTGCGGATGAAAAGATTAAAACTTCTATATTGGATGCATCTATGCATGGAGTAAATGTCATATATGTCACAGCATAAAATGGTGATAACTGAATCTTATCCACTAAATGGTGATCCGGGCGAGCAAATAATGTATGGCCAAAAGACCGGTCCATCGCACGGCTACTATGCCGGCAAACGTGTGGCTTGACTAATAAATACTGAATAAACACGAGTGTTTTAACACAAATATTTCGGTATTCACTCGATCTAACAACAATGGTGGGGAAGTGACCGTGCAGTTGTAATAAACAAATAACCTGGGGAGAGGGCCGACCATTGACAAGCTGTATGTCCTCTGATTGGTCAGGAACAAATTTTCCGTTCAGGTGGACAAGAACAACGATTGCACACTTATCCACAATCTTGAGTTGTACTGTCTTCATGACATATCCAGCTCGGCTTTTAGCAATGCACGTGTATTCTCCTTTGTAGTTGCTGTTATTCTTGACATCAGTTATCGTCAAATTACCGCCGTTGACAACATGAGGGACAACAAGAGGTCTCCCATTGAATAACCAACTCATTAACGGCATCGGTGCACCGGAAGAGCTGCAATGAAAAGTTACGTCACTTCCTTCCTTGACAACTTGACCATTTGGATGTATGTATAACTGTGGTTTAACTAGGAGAAAAATTAAAGTGCACAAAACAAAACAAATTAGACTTTATTACATAGAAAGTTCAATGGGTAGTTTTAGTTTTTCTAGCCTAATTCCTTATTCTAATTATTGCTATACGCCGCGACCGTTTTGAATTGAAACAATACATATTGCGTACACAGCTTTGCATCGAAGTGTTTCAGGACGAGTTTGTGTACGCGAGAACAAAGGTTTTTATTATCTTAAACATTGCTGCTGCGTGAATAAAGACGCGCTCCTAGTGACAGGAATCGCTCAATATACTACAAACCCAATCTCTAACACAAACCTGAACCCGAACCGTAACACGTACACTAACCACCAAGTTCCCAGATAAACGACGAGGTTTTAGGGCTAGGGATCCTGGGTTCACAGATAAACAGAAGTAGAGAGGAACAAATGCGAGGGTTTTATGGATTCCGAACCCATAACCTTCCGTCATCAAAGCCAACGTGATAACCACTATACTAAGTGAATATCCACCCTAACCCTAACCCATAACCATCTGTCATCAAAGCCAACGTGATAACCACTATACTAAGCGAACATCCACCGTCAAAGTGTGGTAAATTCTCAGCTCTATGCTTTATTAGTGCCCAGTCCTTTAGCGGCCAAGGGTAGTTTGGGTTCTTGTTGAGCGATTCCTGTCGTTAGGAACTCTGTGCGTAAGGCGTATTCTAGGATGAACAGAGTTAACTTGTCTCTGGGATATGATTTACGATTAATGTCAATGTAAGTTGTAAAAATGAAGATTTGTTGTTTTAACGGCCCGTAAGTTTAAAGTCCACAATTTATGCAGGAAACGTTTGGGAGTAAACATTGTTTTTCAGCCGAGGTCCCTTTAATAAAGACAAAGTACTTTGTTGTGGAATAATTTTGTCCTTTCATTGAAAATTAGCTAGGCAAATAGCAGTTTGACTTAACAATCTAAGGTTAATGAAACAAACATGTATCGTTGCTTCTACCATTTTTAAACAATACTTATCTCGGAAGAGATAAAAGGGTAAGCCCCTTCTCATTTCACGCCTTTGGAACTCGAAATTTGCAATTCAAATTGCAGAGCAGTGAATAAAGCAAGCGAGTATTTCAGTCCACTCCAGTTAGAATGCTAGTGTTTAAAGTTTAGATTGTTAAAAAATGACCAGAAAACATGAACAGAGGGAACATAATTGTTCATCAATGTCTGCCAATGGTATTTTATGACTGTTTACGAACTCTGTAGCCCTCACTCAGAAGATAAACATTCATGTGTTTGATTTGAGTTTCGCGCGATAAGAAATCACCGAGGGAGCACTCGAGCGGAGCATCACAGAGATGTGCACTCCAAAAAGGCTGATTGACAACTGAAGGTGACTGGATCCCTGGATCCCCCTTACTGGAACTTCGTGTTTAGGCTCGGTAATACTTACACATCACTTCAATTGTCTTGTTGGCTGTCCTGACTCCACTGTCCACCTGACATGTGTAGTTCCCAGCATCGCCATACATCAGACCAGCGGTGTGCAGATAAAGAAAACTTGTCACGTTGTCTGTAGGCCGTATGACGTCTTTTTCTATTCTTTGTACTACCCGATTCGTGTCTTGAACGGTGAGAGCCTCCACAACTGGAACTGTTATATTCCCGTGTATCCATTTTATGTACGGTTTGGGGTATCCACTCCCGAGGCATTCGATACTAACGTTCCGTTGTCCATTGAGGTATGTTTTTACTAAAGGTGTACTGACATAGACATTTGGGAAGGCTACCAATACAGAAACAGTGAAAAATGTTGTTCATTCCATCAGTACTAGATTACTAACGTCTAAATAATGAATGCAAATACTGTTGGCATATCCTACCACGTCAATTTATCTAGACCAACTATTGACAGTAATGGCATGTTAGCTAAGTTGTCAAGCTGTGTTGTGAAGTGAAATAAGCAGCCCACACTGTTATTTTCAGGGAGTTATTTCAACTCCAAAACGGGAGTAAAAATAAAAGGTACAGGACGACTCGCTTTTTGGGGTCATTTTAACTCCAGTATTTTGAACTCCTTCATGGAGTCGCTTTAACTCTCGCTTGAGAGTCAATAGGACTCTTCTATTGGAGTACAATTAACTCTATTTGGGGGTTACATTAACCCTAAAAATGGAGTAGGTAAAATAGGTATAGGACAACTCCCTTTTTGGAGTCGTTTTAACTCCAGCATTTCCGACTCCCCCAAAGAGTTAAATCAGCTCACCCATAAGGGGTGGAATTAACTCTTTGACATTTTACTTACTATATGCAAAACAAGGAATCTGATGTACATTACATTCATATTTTATTGTTCTTTTAATATATTTACACTTTAAATGTTTGTTTTCTACATGAATGACTTCCAGCACTTTGTATGAATAAAACAGCAAGTAGGAACAATAAAACTTAAACACTGGAGTGAAAAAACTAATAGAATCTTTACACTCATTGTATCCTTACACCATGATCAAGAAGTGTTTCAAGTATTATTATATCTGGATAATGCAATCTGCTAAAAAAATTGACATAACTTACATTTGTGCGCCCAGCATTTATTCGAGACCAAAATGCTTATTGAAAACCCAGCTTGAATGAAGCATTGTCAATATACCATTTTATATGAACCAGTTTCATTTCTACTGTTTACTTCCCATTCAATATTATAGACAGAGGAATAAGTCTCCTTCACAGCCAGTCCTAGGGTCATCACACAAGCACTAGCCCCACTAACGGCTGCTTACACCAGCCAGACATTCCATTCCTGATTGTTTGTATAAGCCAATCAAGACCGTTATAACATAACAAGGGTTGAACAGCAACGGTTTGCTTATATCAACACTTTCAAGCTCATCAGTTCAATGTCAAAACGAACAATTTCTTCTAAACTCTATCTGCTTTCTTGAGAAAAACTAAGAACAGAACATATACAAAACTATTTGATCCGATTTCATATAAAATTTAGCCTCTAATATTTGATTTCCTGGATTTCCCATCAGAAAGTTCTGGAACGAGTGGTTTTTTGATTCTGAGAACTGAATTCTGATTGGCCATGCAGTTGGAATGGTATGTCTGGCTGGTGTAAGCAGCCGTTAGTGGGGCTAGCATTTGCGTGACAACCCTAAGAATGATTTCGAGGGAGACTACGGAAAGATGCGACTGACTAAATTATGTTCCTGGTTTTCAAAGGCCTACAAAAATGAGTGGTAAAGAAAATGAAAAATACTGCATGAGTCGCAAATAAATGGCAGGTTCAAATAAATGCCAGGGCCCAGTTGTTCAAAGGTTGAACAACTTTATCCACTGGATAAATCCTTATCCAGTGGATATTAAGTATAAACCAAAGTAGCTTATTTTATCCACTGGATACCAATTTATTCAGTGGATAAAGTTAACAATGATCCATCCTTTGAACAACTGGACCCTGGTCCAGAGTCTAATTTTATGAATAAATGCCAGGGGCTTATATTTGAGAAAATACAACTTACATGAACATGTACTGCAATACATTTTAGTCATGTAACCTCTGCAGTAATTCAAGTAACTCTGTATTTTCTTAAACAAATAGCCAGGCTTTATTTCAAATTTAGCCATAAAAATAATAATGATATTTTTGTTGTTAAACCCAAAGTTCCAGTATAAATAGGTTAGCCCCTCCTCTTTTCGCGCATGTCGAACTGGAAATAACAAAATTCGAATTGATGAGCAGTGAAGAAAGCAAGCGAGCATATCAGCTTCTCCTTTGAAATTCGAGATTTTTAATGTTTCAAATTAAACAAGCCATAAAAAAGTGACCATAGGGAAGATAGTTGTCCATTTATGACTTCCAATGGTATTTTATTGCTGTTTACGAACTTTGTAGCCCTTACTCTGAAGTTGAACATTTGTTTCATTTGAATTTCACGCGATAAGCAGTCAGTAGGTAGCACTCAAGCGGAGCATCACACAGATGTTCACTTAACCTGATTTTCAGACGGTCGGTCGTCCTCTCACTTCCTCCCACCTCCCTGTCTGATGGACTTCGACAGAAACTGTGTTCTGGTCATTGTTTCATTTCGACCAATCAGAGCGAAGGTTTCATTTTTAGAGAATCAAGGTATGCATAGAATGTCCAGTGCAGCCTGCATGAAGGTGAAGCCAAATGGCGGACGATACAAACGGATTTGATATGGCTTTGGAGAAAGCGTGCGAAACTTTCAACATTTCTGATTTTTTTCCCAAACAGAGAAAGGCATTATTATACTTTGTTTACCGGAAGGACCTTTGCTACCACAGCTGTATCTATAAGGCAATGACCGACCAGGTCGAGAATCGAGAGAGGAGAAATTATGTAGTCTTCTACAGATCGTCAGAATCACGGCTCTTTCATGTACTGCAGAATATGTTCTACAGCTTCAAACTTATCGGAAAAATCTGATAGGAAGCGCTATCGATATCGCGATGCTTATGAATCTACTAGCTACAGGTTTTGGAAAATCATTAACTTCCTCGACCGCTTTGTATGCCATGTTGGCATTTAGAAGACCAAATATTTCATGAAATGTAATGATTTTTTTACAACAGTGAACACACATACTGAGTGTATCATGGTAATAGTTTCACGACATTTGGGCAATTATTAATGTTTGCAAAAAAAAATACACACTTTAAGCTGAAATTTCTTAGCTTTTTCGCCTTAAGGACTAAATCTTTCATGGAATGGCATGAATATTTTACAGGAGTGAACATATATAGTGAATATGTCATGGTAAAAGTTGGATTACATTTGCCTAAATATTTATGTTATCATAATTTTGAACAGTCTTGATTTTGACAAATTGTAAAGTACAACAAATCCGGTAGTTACTGTATGAAAAATTATATTTAAAAAGTTCCTGCTGCCCAAAAAAACATAGCAGCTCAAACAGGATATGGTTAGGGTTAGTTCTGAGAAATCGACATAAGTTTTAAGCTGTAAAACATAAGAATATTCTGCAGTGCAGGAAAGTGTGTGATTCTGGCGAGTTGACTAGAAGGCTACATAATTTTTGATTCTCTACCTGGTCGTCGCCTATAGATACAGCTGTGATGGCCAAGGTCCTTCCGGGAAACGAGGGGTAATATTCCCTTTTGCTGTTCAGGAAATAATTCAGAAATTCCGTAAGTTAGGCATGCTTTCTCCAAAGCCATATCAAGTCCATTTGTATCGTCCGCCATTTGGCTTGTCCTTCATGCAGGCTCCACTGGACATTCCACGCATACCTAAGTTCTCTAAAAATAAAACCTTGGCTCTGATTGGTCAAATGAAATGACGTCAGGAACACTGTTTCTGCCAAAATCCATCAGACGGGGAGGTGGGAGGAAGTGAGCGGACGACCTCGACCGTCTGAAAATCAGGCTAATGTTCACTCCACAAAGGCTGATTGACAACTGAAGGGTGACAAACCCCTGGGCTCCCCTTTTTATACCGGAACTTCGTGTTTAAGAGCCTCATTTCTGAAATCCTTACTGGCTCAGGGAACCAGTAAAATTAAATATTAATTTCACACATGTTTTTGAAAGTTAATACAATTTTTTTTAAGTCATGCAGTGATCAGAGCTATTGTATCAAAATTTATGAAAATTAATGAAAGTGAAATTAATCCTTAAAGGGAATCTTGGCTGAAAAACAATGTTTGCTCTCAAATGATTGTTATACATGCCTACCATACAAGTCTGTTTCTGTGTTTGTCTCCAATAAATTGTACACTAGATGTCATTTATGCACTGATTTTCCTGTCGATAACACTCATTTGAATTTGCTCTATGCTGCCATCTTGGATTTTATGTCACAGTGTTGTTCCAATTGTCAGAAAACAATAGTGGCAACACTGTGACAGCATGATCCAAGTTGGCAGGGTGCAGGATATTGAAATGACTTTTATCGACAGGAAGATTGGTGCATAAATGACATCTACATGTAGTGTACAATTTGCTGGAGACAGACAGCAATGTATTTAGGCATGTACAAACACACACTTGAGAACAAACATTGTTTTTCAGCCAAGGTTAACTTTAATAATTATTTTACGAGGACCCATGCTATTACTTGTTAAAGGGATACCCCAGTTAAAAACACATTTGGGCTTAAAAGCATCTTTCAGATTTGTTCATAAAATGTATTAAAATTTGATAAAACTTTTTCAGAGTGAGAATGAACCCCTCAAAGTTGGACCTGTGAAGACCTGGACGCCACCATCTTGTTGACATGCATGTATAATTCATGACGGTTTTTTTTACGTCACTTCGTCCCACCGGAATCTTGCGGCTAACTTGTAGAGACTTTTTTTCTTTGTAGAATTTTCACACGCTAGGAATTAGAGTAGATTTTCATCGATATGGCAGAACAATTTCGTACGAGAACAAAAATATGATGAAGATGATATTGTGAGAGAAGTTCAGAAGACTGGGAGGACGAGGAAAAGCATGTGGAAGGCGAAAATATCAGACGAACAACAAAAGGCGACTACCGAGCTAGTGCAAAACTGGTGTTGTGCAATGATGTAAAGATTCGCTTTTTTTTTTGTATGGAACTTGTCAGCCTTAAACACAAGACTAAAGGTAGATTTTGACAATATTGATATCGGCATAGCAATCGAAACTTGTTTAATTTGACCCAGAGAGATAATCAGGGTGTAGCAAGCCACAATTTTTAATTTTGTTTACCTAACTGATGTGCTGTAAACAGCGCGCACCAAGTTCCACCACAAACATGCTGACTTGATCGCGCCAATGCTTGTTTTTGCAAGAAAATTGCTCTGAGTGTATCATTCTTGTGTCATTGCCTATATTCTGTTATGTTGGGCTAGTTATGATCGGTTTTACAGAGAGGTTTTAACTTTTCAGGTGTTTCGTTTCAGTTGCAAAAAGCCATGCAGTCAGTACAGATCAAACCGGATAACTCATATTATATAGCTCCAATAATACATAATTTTCGAAAGCAATGCCAATATCAATATTGTCATAATGTACCTTAGTCTTGCGTTTAAGGCTGACAAGTTCGGATCAAGTGTAGTTTACGACTCCAGTTGAACATTATTTTCCAATTGAGAATCACTAGAAAATCAAACACTTTAGAACGACAAAATCCCCAAATGTTGACAGTTAGGGGATGGCAAGTTCCATACAAAGACACACAGCAAATCTTTACATCGTAGCACAACACCAGTTTTGCACTAGCTCGGTAGTCGCCTTTTGTTGTTCGTCTGATATTCTCGCCTTCCACACGCTTTTCTTCGTCCTACCAGTCTTCTGAACTTCTCTCATGATATCGTCTTCATCATATTTTTGTTCTAGTACAAAATTGCCCTGCCATATCAATTCAAATCTACTCTAATTTCCGAACAAAGTACATCTGAAAGATGCTTTTGAGCCCAAAATGAGGTGTAAAAAGTATGATAAATTCCATTGTTCTGCAGTATTGAGCCTCCCTCACATGGAATTTGTATTTGTTTTGGACTACAAAAACACTGAGTGGGTGATATTTATGAACATTCTGAAATAGAAGTAGTAGAAAGTCTTAGTTTCATCCCAAATTTATGGACAAGTTCTCTTCCAATTACATGTAATACTAGGAACAGCCAAAAGCAACAGCTACGAAACAGGATAGGCATGATTGACAACATTCCAAACCGCAGTGAAAAGACTAGTTTATGTTTTTATAAGTCTTATCTGTGGTCTTCTCCCATGTGTACTCAGCAAACCATCAATTTTGTTGCTACATGTAAGTGCATTCCATACTGTACACATATGCCTACCAGTCCTGATCTATCTTCGCTTTTCTGGCATACACATATGCTGAAAAAAGGAAGAGTGCAACTGTTAGCAGTGCTTTAGCCACTTAATTTACATTATTTTGATAAAGAATTTTAATTTTATTTTCGAGTTGTTTGTGTTGCCACTGGAAGCCCCACTAACAAAGAAAGTGTCTAATGTTAATTTAATTGAGAAATTAAAACAAAAATCCAAATTCTAAAGATTACACTTGTCTGGTATCTTAGTCATGAAATGACCTGAAGATAAACACTTTTTCTAAATAAATAAATAATTACTAGCAAACAACTGATAGACAAATGTAAACAATTATGCAATATTAAGCTTCAACATACAGATTACATGTATATACAGTCTGTACATGTAGCTATTATAAATCAGGACTGAACATGAAGCCAAGAATATTTTTAATGATTATGCAGGCCAACCGAAGTTCTCAAAGGAGTCCAGCCTACATAAATGCAGTCTTCAACATTTACCTATTCAGCCAAAAAAACAGACTGTGCGAAAAACTACAGAGGTGCATGTTGACAGATAAAAATAACCTTGAATTTGTAACAGGACCTGGAACAACCATGGGGATGATCTAAGCCAGGACCCGGCTAAATCACAGATTGAATTGGAATTTAGCGTGTTGGTTTTTATGGAGGGAGAAAAAATGTAGAATCCCCAAAAAAACACTTGGAGCAAAGGCAAAATACCAACAAACTCAACTCACAAATGGTGCTGCAAAATGCCATCCCGAAAATATATGGATTCACCAAAACCAATGGCTCTGGTTTACAAATTCAAACTGTTGGCACTAAAGTGGGCCATAGAGTATTCAAATAAAAGTTTAGTTTACAAATCGGAGCAACTGCAGAATACCCCCTCCCCACTGAAGTATGTTAGGTGGAGACGCCAACATGCCAATGTGTTAGTCCATATATGGTTCTCTCTAGAGATATGTCTGGGTGTTAACGAGTCTCTGCTCACGGTAGTAGAACGAAGCAACATGTATGATGTCAACGCATCAATGTTGGCGTCAACACCTACATGTATGTACTTCGGGGGGGGGGGGGTATTCTGCAATCTAGCCTACAAATCCATTTGAAAACATCTTAGAACAACAGGTTCTGATAGAAAGATCATGGTGAATTTTGTCTAAAATGTTAGATTAATTGCAAGTGATTTTTACTTGATCCTTGAGATACTGATTGTAGTCAAATGTATATTAAGTTTATTTGCATGTGGCCATTGTCCCTGACATTGTTATTTTGTCTATTAGTAGCTTACCGAAAGTATGGGCTGGAAATTATCATATGATTAACATATCGGTGCCCGCGAAGACTTCTGGGTAGAGCTGAGACACGAGGTGATTTTTTGTTATTCTTATCATTATTTACTCTCTTAGTGTTATACTAAAAACGTCCTTGTTAACTGAGAAATATACTCAAACACAACGCAATGTCCTAAGCTTGTAACTAGATGGTTAATTCGAGTCGCCGATGTGTATTTAAGTTGTAATGAGACTTCATGTTTTCACTCCTCTGCTCGTCAAGCAAGGTGAGAGAGCTTATAATTTGCAGCAGTTGGACTCTGCCGTCTCTGGCCACATGTATATACGTTTATTGCATAGTTAGTTCGTCCATAGTCATTTAATTTTTGTTAGCATTATTAAGGGACCTACTGGTCAACATATCTACTTGTACGTAAATTAGGAATTACTTTAAAACTGATGGAGTGATGAAGAAGGCTTACCGTCGTATCATCTTCGAACTGTTTTTAGTGTTTCGTTTTCCTCCACGGATACCAGCCCATAAATAGCCCATCCAGGGTCCACACGACGTCTTGATGAGTTCTTAGCTTGGTTCCAAAACTCTTTAAGTAGCTAACCTTCTGTAAATCCATTGAATTTATAGGAAAAGACAACTCACAAAGTGCTTCGTCGTGAAACCGTTGAAGTTCGTTTGCCCGCCGAAACTTGATATGCTCACGAACGTTGCCGCTGACCGATTTACAGTACTGTAGTTACCAGTCTCTACTTGTGTATCAGGAGGAATTGTGAAATAAAATACCTTTTCACTTGATTCTGCCGTGTATGTGTTGATTTAGCGCGCGCTCATAATACAGCTCGGGTTTCCTGTGGCTCAGGTTTGTTTACATTTAGCTCGGGCTTCCTGTGGCTCATCTCGCCAACTACATAAAAAATATTTTTTGGAAAAATACACGTGTATTTTTTTGTAGTTGGCGAGATGAGCCACAGGAAGCCCGAGCTATATGTAAACACTCATGAGCCACAGGAAACCCGAGCTGTATTATGAGTGCACGCTAAATCAACACATATACAGCAGAATCAAGTCAAAAGGTATTTTATTCACAATTTGCTAAGAAACGATGGATTATTCAAACATCAGTGACAAATACACAAAATGGCAGGATGGTTAGCCTGTGGTTATACTCGCGGAACAACCGCGGATCTGATCTTCCGGACATTTTTCATAATAATATTTAGTGCTATAGTATTATTTTTCATTTATTAATGCATAAGCAATTTACATGCTAACTTGCTCACAAAGTAGATACTATTTAAAGTGCCAATGAAATGAAAAACTGGATCCCGTTTTTATTTTATTTTATCAAATATTCATATCAAATATTCTCGCCTTCCACATGCTTTTCTTCGTCCTCCCAGACTTCTGAACTTCTCCCACAATATCGTCTTCATGATATATTTGTTCTAGTACGAAATTGCTCTGCCATATCGATGAAAATCTACTCTAATTCCGAGCGTGTGAAAATTCTACAAAGAAAACAAGTCGGTACAAGTTAGGGACGGACCATTATAAAAGTGATGGGGGGGGGGGGGGGGGGGGGGGGTGGGGAGTTTCGAAGATGAAATCTTTTTTTTTTTTTTGGCCACTTTAAGTGGAATTTTTTTTTTTTCATTTGATCGCTGGGAATATATATATATTTTTTAAGGTTATTTTTTTTGCAGCATATCAATTTTGTTTGTGATGAAAAACAATAATGTAACAATAATAATACGTGTTTTAATATTGGACCTCTTGCAGTTGAGAACTGAATTACAGGAACAGTCAATATAAAAAACATATAACATATATAACAAACTGTATCAAAAAGAATAGCATTTGAAATGTTAAAATACCAAGTATCATAGTAGTTGATAGATAGGATCTCGTCATTGAAGCCTGTTTAATATTCAAGGTTGGTTTAAAGATCTGTATTTTGTTTAGTATTAAAATGTATTGCTTGCATGCCTCAAATAGGCAATATGGCTAATGCAGGTCAATTTGAGCAAAGATATTAAGCATATATTTAATATTTGCATATTACTCTGATAATTATGGAGGAATGCTGCTGTAATGTGATAATAAAAAAAATATGACACACCAATCTTCAGCTGGCAATATTTTTTTTCTGGAAATAAATATTTTTTTGGCTTTTGCCCCACCCCCCCACCCCCCCCCCCCCCCCCCCCCCCCCCCCATCACTTTTCTAATGGTCCGTCCCTTAGCCGCAAGACTCCAGTGGGACGAAGTGACGTAAAAAACGTCATAGGAATTAATGTCAACAAAATGGCGGCGACCAGGACTTCGCGGGGCCAACTTTGAGGGGCTCATTCTCAACTCTGAAAAAGTTTTATCAAATTTTAATACATTTTCTGAACAAAGTACATCTGAAAGATGCTTTTGAGCCCCAATGTGTTTTTTCACTCGGGTATCCTACTCGATCGATGCGGTCAACTGCATAGGAATCAGCTCATGACACCAGACTTCATGCCTATGTGGTTTCAAAGAGATTTTAGTTAACTCCAAGGAAGAGTTAATTCAACTCCTACGGATGAGTGATTTTAACCCCTTAAATTTCACCCCAAAGTGGGAGTTATTTGAACTCTATCTCTGAAACCACACGAGTTAAAACAACTCCTAAATTGGAGTTAAATGTTTAAGCATTATAATAACTCTTATGGGGGAGTTAAATTGACTCCAGTGTAGCGTTGAGTAACGTTCAAATTCCATGTGTGAGTTAAATTAACTCCTTTATTGGAGTGAAAACAACTCTACAAAAGCTACTCCACTCTCTAGAGTTATTTTAACCCCTTAGGGGATTAAAAATAACTCCCTGAAAATAACAGTGCAGCTGTTGTTATATAATGTAATTATAGACGTTGTTTTGTTTCATCGCATAGGAGTGTTTAACTTGGGAGAGTGGTTAAGGAAGAAAGGGTTATTTTGAAGGATAATTTGTATAAAGAAAAGAAAGTGTTTTACCTTCAGTCCTTATGCTGATGTTGCTAAAATCATTTCCAGACCTGCTCCAAGCCTTGCAGTGATACACGCCTTCATCACTTACTTGTGCGTTTGTTATTAACAAGGTTCTGTTCATGTCTGAAAATGTCGCTCTGGGAATATCACGTGATCCATCTTTTGTCCAATAAATTGTTGGCACGGGGTCACCTTCCACAATGCAGGTTATACAGATACCAGTTCCAAGCAACACTGTGGTGTTCCCTTGCATGGCCAGGATAATAGGAGGAGCTGCAACAGGAAGGGAAGGTTTAGGCGCATAGATCGCTAATTTTGGTATGCTTAGTAATATATTTAAGAGATAAGTCAAACACTAGAGCAAATCTTAAGACAATTTCTCGTAATTGTTTTCAATATTTGCATTTATTTTCATGGAAGGAACTTGAGACGTTTTCATAGCCATCCTTTGTAATATAGCAGGTAACCTCGTGTTAACAAAGGACTGATCTGTGAGGTAACTACATGTATATGCTCAAACTTGCCATAGACTGTGAGAAAGACAGTTCGTGTTGCTGTTCCCGCCCTGCTGCTGGCGACACATGTATAGTTACCCTCGTAGGAACCATTGTTTTGTACTGCGGTGATTGACAGGTTGCCTCCAGTTACTGTGTGCACTGACAATAGAGATGCACCATTGAAGTACCACGTGACATTAGGCAATGGAACACCGGAAGCACTGCACGGGAATAGAATGTCGCTGCCTTGCATGATGGTCTGATTTTCTGGAATAATTGTGAAGTGTGGAAAAACTGTGGAATTTAGAAAACGTTTACATATTGCTTAGTGCAATGCATGGGAATGTCAAAGTTTATGCGGTTAATAAGTTAAGCGTTTTGTCTTTGTTTAGCTTTAAATTAATGTCAGGTTAGCTCAAGTGTCGGAGATTGTACAGAATACTATGTCAAGCTCAAAGCGAGAGGAGCCTAGTACTCTGTAAGCTCTTTGGGATTTAAGGAGGACCTCACTAAAATAGCCCAGTATTACATTACCTAGACTATTGTAACAACTGACTATTTAACAAGTCTGAATCTATCTTTACAGTTCAACCACAACCATTAGTA
This sequence comes from Actinernus sp. WN-2022, assembly GCA_030867875.1. Taxonomy (NCBI): domain Eukaryota; kingdom Metazoa; phylum Cnidaria; class Anthozoa; order Actiniaria; family Actinernidae; genus Actinernus; species Actinernus sp. WN-2022. Next base: position 419,803 of record JAOWCC010000469.1, read on the forward strand.
AAACTTCGAATAAAAAATACCTCAAAATTCGATACGTTGTCATGTCTTTACATATTTTGTTACAGACTTTGTTATTACTGATTTTTAAAATACTGTTTTGCTTACTCAGGTCAACGTAGACTTGTACGCTTCGTCTTCCTGGTCCACTCGTCACCAGTCCCTCATAATAAGCCTCGCAGGTGAATGAGGAACTGCATAACGCAGCATGATCACTCTGACCAGGTCTCACACAAACAGACGCCATGTCTTCTATACTCGTAAAGTTTACTGTTAATCGTGAGACAACAAATCCTTCAGCATAAGATGATAACCAGTCAGTACTCGAGATGTGCATATGGTTCTTTTTCCATCGGAGTTTGACAAAGGGCTGAGCATAAAAACTGCAAGTGAGCTCCGTAAATGATCCGCTGGTAGCTGTCAGATTACGAGCTGAAGTCACATCAACAACTCCCGGTGGTGCAACTGAAATATAAAAGTTAGGAAAGAGTATTTTAGAAGTTGAAAAGTCGCAATAGAAATTAGGCAAATTTAAGATATCCTATATTACACTGGAAACGCAAACCAGTTAAAGATGTAACAAAAAGTATTGTTTTATATTGACGTTTGCCGAATCAGTCGTCGTGGCATTAGAAAAAGGCCAAATTCGCAAACCTAGTAATTCGTATAAAATAAATTAAACTTCATACTGGAATGAGGTCAACTGGGCATTCCGATAACACTGTTAGATTGACAATTGGTTACAGTTTACGAATTTGTTTGTTGAGTACATTTTATGCAATTTTCAGAAACAAATGTTTTTTTAAATTCATAAACATGTCTTTGATGCTCGATAAAAGCTAGTGAATTATAACATACTCCAGCTCACAATTGTTTTTGTGACCGTAGCCCATTTTAACAATTAACGTACGTAAAAGTTTGTCAATTATAATCGATAATTACACCTAATGGCATATGTGTATGCCTTCCATATAACTATATATAACAATCTATGCTTCCTTTTATTCGATCACTTCACTTTACTTTTTTATACAGTCAACTCAATTAGTAAGTGTTATTCCTTCAAAGATGCTACATTTGAACTTGCCAAAGAATGATATTCTTTTAAACTTTACCTTGATCATTTCCATACACCTCCATTCTTATACACGCAGCAGAGGTTGAATTTTTCGGCAGCAAGCGTATATAACGAGCCCCCACTGGTTTTATAAGCCATGTCGCTGTCACTCCATTCTGATCAATGTTTGCTTGATTATTCTACCAGAAGAAGAAAAAGAACAACATTGTAATAATAACAGTTCTTATACGCATTATGCATGCCTCAATAATGCGTTTACAAGTTTGAATGTAGTATAACTAATAATATATATGTCAAATTTATAATGTCAAGTATATATATGATATACAAAGATATTATGTACATACACGAAATTAAACTATTCTATAAGAATTTTAAAAAAGGTAGGTCTAAAAAAGATATATAATGTACATACACGAAATTAAACTATTCTATAAGAGTTAAAAAGGTGGGTCTTAAGGAGCACCTTAAAATGATATAATGACTCTGAATTTCTTATCTTAACTGGAAGTGCATTCCAGAGACTTGGTCCAGCAACGGAAAAGGCGCGGTCCCCATGAGTAGCTGAAAAGGACTTGGGGACTGACAGCAAACCAAGAGTAGAGGAGCGCAGGTTCCGGCTAGGAACATAAGGCTTGATAAGATCCGTAATATATGAAGGCGCGCAAGAATGAATCGACTTAAAAACTAACAGACATATTTTAAAGCTACTACGCTCTCTAATAGGTAGCCAGTGCAAATTGCGCAAAATAGGAGTAATATGGTCTCTCTGCTTAGCACGGATTACTAACCTTGCTGCTGCGTTTTGTACACGCTGAAGTTTGGAGATTTCGGTGGCCGGTAAACCACATAAGAGTGAATTACAATAATCAAGCTTGGTCGTAATAAATGCGTGTACTAGACATTCAGTGCTGGACCTGCTTAAATACTTCCGTATTCTACCTATATGTTGGAGCGAGTGTAAAGCAGATCGGCATACTTTGTTAACATGACGAGACATAGTCAAATGACGATCGAAAATGACGCCAAGGTTACGAGCCTCATTTGCAGGTACTAGACTATGTTTACCAAGTATGATGCTAGAGATAGGCTCAAGCTTACTGAACCGAGAGGAGAAATGGACTACTTCCGTCTTAGATGGATTACAGGCAAGTTTGTTTGCAAGGAAAAAAGTATGAATGTCTTGAATACAAAGATCTAAGCTATCAAGTGATGACTGCCTAAACGCAGGATTCGTCGTAATGTAGAGTTGTGAATCGTCTGCATAAAGCATACAATAGAGGCCATGTGACTTAATAATGTCTTGTAAGGGGGCACAATACAATATGAAGGCCCAATACCGACCCTTGAGGGACACCAGATGTAATTGGTTGGAACTTGGACTCCGTACTTCCTATCACAACCTGTTGAGAGCGACCGTGAAGATAAGACGTAAACCAACTAAGAACAGATCCAGTAAATCCAAACTGAGATTCAAGTCTGCAGATAAGTATATCATGATCAATAGTGTCAAAAGCAGAGGACAGGTCAAGGAGTATCAGAACAACCTCTTTCTTTTGGTCCAAGGCACGAAGAATATCATTATGAACACGTAATAGCGCAGTCTCAGTGCTCAGATGTTATGTAAGTTGCAGATTATATTTGTGCATGTGAGCAGGGATAGGCACAAAGGAAAATAATTTTAAAGCCCTAGGGAGTTAGAAAATGTCGAAGATTTATCAGAATGCCACAACTAATGCTCCTTTTTGGCTTGAAGATCACGGCGCTCAAACTAACATGCACACGGCAAGAGAGGAGGAAGAATGAGAAACAGCTGACTCCAGGAACCAAGTTATTTTAAGTTATTTTGTCACTAGTTATTTTCTTCACGGAACTTTTCTGTTTATTGACGAACCTCTCGATTTATAGCCTGCGAATACAACCGTCTCGCAAATTAAAGTTTCAAAGTTTGGAATTAGCTCCTGCTGGAAAGTCAGCCGATTTTCAATTTCGAGCTGATGATAAACAACTTAAACAAGAAAAGTATGTTGGGTATTACACTGAATTGACGACAAATTGAACTTTTATGAACATATTGCCAGCCTTTGTCGCGAAATCAGTAGACAAATTTCAGTCTTGAACAGGCTTAAGGACAGCCGTCTAGAGCCCAGGTGATGGTTGAATGTTGCGTTGGAAGAAGTGCTTAATACTGCCCAAGAGTTAGGAGATTACTACACATAGTTTAGTGAAGTTGACAAGTTGGCCGCCCTGAAAGTGGAGTTGGAAGCTATTGATAATGATTTCTCTGAGACCAAGCTGTCCGTAAGTGAGTATTTAAACCATATAAGAAGCAGTGCCAGAGCTTCCTTGACATTTACATCAAAACGGTATCGTACTTCTGTTAATTTAACAACAATCTGAAGAGCTACAGAATGAAATACAGAAACAAGAAGAAGAGATTGACCGAATGACTAGTGAACTTCAGGCAACCATTAATAAAGTCATGCAGCATCAGCAGAGACTATCTTCTCAAGGAGCTTGTGGATGAGCTGATTTTGCTGAACAGGTGGCTGCAGAACCTAGAACACAGGTCAAACGAGCCAAGTCTGAGTTGGGTCTTCAGAATCACACCTCCAACACAACACCTAGTGTTCCCAAGGTGAAGTATAGTGAGCCAAATGCCAGCTTTGAGGCATCTTCATCAGTTGCACCCGTCAAGTCAAGTCTGGTTATTGCTTTGAACCCAGAATATCAAATGCCAGCAGCAAAACCACACCTACAAAAGAGTGTCAAATTGTGTCCTCAACACCCCATTCCAGACAGTATGTGCCAGTTGCAATGCCACCAACAAGAGATGCACAAGTCAAGTTACCTGTTACGACCTACACACGTTTCACTGAAACATCAAATGCTGACAGGATTGTGCCACTTATCCGTATTTACCTCTTCCGAATTATCAGCCCAACCGTTCCAGTGAAACTCATTGTCAGGCATATGGTGATTCATTAGAATGGTGATTCATTAGAGTTTTGCATCAGAATACTATGATTGAAAGTCCCGGGGGGGTACTCCCATATATGCACTATACGGGGATGATCCGCTGGACAGGGTATGGTTTTTCGAGTTTCTGATCATAGACAGGGTATCCATTTTCCATCGACAGATCTTGAACAGGGTATGGTATTTATCTAGTGCCGTTGTTTAGTCTAGTGCTTGATGAAGACTTATTTAGTTATGACACTCATGATACAAGATCACAATAAACACTGACATCCAAGTATAGATAATTTGTTATTTGTCTTATAGAGGGAAAATTTTAACACTTTCTCTTGAACAGGGTATGGAAAGTTGAGTTTTTTTGTCTTAAACAGGGTAAGGGTTTCAGAGCCCCAGCGGTACACTCCTACCCAACTTTGGGTAGAGTACCCCCCCCCCCCCCCCCCCTGGTTGAAAGTGTGAATGGAAAGTTGCAAAGACCAGCCACTGCATACACTAACAGGCGGGTAACTGGAAACATGCAAGTACTAAATTGGAATCGCCACAAACAGAACTGAAAACACCTACAAGGGATCAAGTTCCCACAGCTAGGGAAACGCCGTATTGTGGATGTATCCTTGCATACAGTAATGGCCACTACAGTGTCAGAATTCCGTGGAAGAGGGAGAAGCCCGCACTACCAAACAACTATGAGATGGCAGTAAATAGACTGCAAAACACAGAGAAATGTTGCTGAAGTATTCTGAAATGGGAAAGGTCTATGGAGAAGTTCTCAATGAGTACCTGAAAAGGGTTATAATCGCCGCCGTCTAGATCTGAAGCCAAACGTAATCAAGTGTGGTAATTACCTCACTTCCCGATGTTGAGGTCTGACAAAAGTACCACAAAAACTCGGCTCGGCTTTGATGCGTCAACCAGGTTAAAGGACATCTCCCTGAACGGTGTCATCCATCAAGGACCAGAGCTCCAGAATGATTTATTTACAGTGCTAGTGTACTTTAGACGTAATCCTATAGCCCTCATGTGTGATATAGCAGAAATATACCTGCAAATTGAGTCGAAGTCAGAGGACCGGCCATTTCTTAGGTTCCTTTGGCGGGATCTAGTCTAGTACAAGCCGCCAGATATTTACGAGTTCAATCGGGTTGTGTTTGGTGTCAATTCATCCCCTTTCCATGCAGTTTGTTGCACGACACAATGCAGAAGAGCATCGATCTTAGTACCCATGTGCCGCAGAGACTGTATTGAAGAGTACCTATATGGATGACAGCATGGACTCTGTGAAGGATGTCGCCGCTGCCATTGAATTACAGCAACAGCTATCTCAATTTCGGGGACTGGTAGGGATGTATACCAGGAAATGGCTGTATAATTCACATGAAGTGCTGCGGAACATACCATCTGCGGACTGTGCTGCCGCCGTGTACTTGGACCGTGGCCAGTTGCCTTCTGTCAAGACATTGGGTTTTTTTTGTCCTCAGACATGTTTGTGTTTTCTGTCAATCCCCCTAACATGGATTACCATATCACTAAGAGGAGCTTTCTCTATTTGACCCTCTTGGCCTACTGATGCCTTTTAACATTCGTGCCAAGATACTACTACAGAAGATATGGTCATTGGTTCTGAGTGGGACCAGCTCCTCGATAGCCAGCTGATGGCTGAAGCATGCAAGTGGTTTGATGAACTGCTCCGATTGGTCAAAATCAAGATTCCACGCTGCCTCAGGATGGAAACTGAAGTTAGTCGACTGAGTTTCAGACATTTGTAGATGCCTCGGAGGATGTCTATGGTGCTGCAGTGTATGCCCGTCATGAGTACAAAGATGGAACCACCTCCTGCCGATTGATTACTGCCAAGGTTAAAGTAGTCCCCCTTCAGGCCGTAAGCATTCGCAAATCGGACTCAAGTTGACAGAGACCATGGGATAAACACTCAACACATGAGAGTGGAAATTGGCTGTTTTGGTCAGTGGATGTACTATACTGGATCAGAGGTCACAGTCGTTAGTTCAAACCTTTCGTAGCCAACCAGGTTGAAGAAATTCAAACTGCAACAGAACCAGCTCAGTGGAGATACATGTACGTTCCCACAGACTTAAACCCAGCAGACCTCCACACCCGTGGACTGTCCGTATGTGCTTGCCTCTGAAGACAAATGGTGGCATGGGCTACAGTTTCTGCATGCACAGTCCTCTTGCATGTGGCCTGAGAATAAGGTGGAAACGAAAAGAGGGCCAGATACTGAAATGAAGAAACAGTTCCGAGCAATATGTGATCCCCAGACTGAAGCTGTCAAGGTACATGTAGCAACACCTGTGACAACTGCCCAGCCATAAGAAAACAGACTTGAGCCAATACGTTTCTCAAGTTGGACCAGGATGATCAGAATAACTGCCCGGGTGATACGTTTCGTGGACAATTGTCGTTTAACACCATCACTTCGCACCACAGAGGTCCTCTATTCAGAGGAAATAAGAGAAGCAAGAGACCCATTTCATCAAGTTAGCCCAAAAGGAAGTGTTCTTTAAAGAGGTGTGTGCACGGCGGGCTAGCAATCCGCTACCCACAACTTCCAAGTTGTTGCCTCTCAAGCCTGTCCTGGATGAGGCTGGTGTGCTTCGTTGTGACAGTCGTCTACGCTATGCTGAGTGTTTCGAATGGGAGAAGTTGATCATCCGAGATGCTCACAACGGGTGCGAGCATGGAGGGACTAATCAAGTTCTTGCTGAGCTGTCCACCCGATAGTGGGTTATCTCAGCCAGAGAAGCGAGTGTGAGAGTGGGAGAGGGAGTGTATGAGATGCCAATGCAGGAAGGCCTCTCCTGCTAGCCAAGTCATGACACCCTTAAGAGAGCTGCGCACTCGCCTGTATTTAAGAGCCTTCAGCCAAACATCAGTGGATTTTGGTGGTCCTTTTCTCACCAAACAGGGACGAGGAAAACCCCGTCAAAAGCGGTATCTAATGTTTGAATAGACCAAGGACTTCGGGCTAATCGATTACTGTGAAAACGCACCTTTCCGAAAATCAACATCAATTCATCATTTTACGCATTTTTATCAAAACATGTGCATGTGTCAATTTGTACTTATATGCCTTAGATTCTAAGGTGATACTTTTCCTAGTGTTTGACATTATGTGCATGTTTTTTTCTATATGCAATCAATATTCATCTAATCAATTACATTCATGCACATCTTGTGAACTGATATTTTAAATTTACTATCATCACGAATTGGTATCAAAAATATAATTTGGTTTGAGTACAGAAATTTATTGTTGCCGTATTTGCCATAGCAATCGTTGTTATGGCAACGTGCTAACTTGCTGAAACCATATAGTTTACATAAAGACATGCATTTTTGCCGAATGTGAAGGTCATTTTATAAATTTTGTAAGATTTCAAGGACTTTATTGTCAAATCTTTCCCCAATCTTCACGATAGAAGTGAATATAGCATCATCAAATGCTAAATATGTACTCTAAATAAACATTTAGGAAGTCCATACGTCATAAACAGATGTGATATACTTATTTTAGGAATTTATTTAGCAATTTATTTGGCGACAGCCAATTGGAGCGTAAGCTTGCATAGTTATTACTTTTCACTTGGTTTACATTCCCTCCAAATATATTGGATCAGTATTTTCAGAGATATTTGCTTTTCTAAGGGCATGATTATCTTTCGAGCGCAATTTCTCCCCACCCACCCCCTCTTAGAAACATTTGATTTTCTGGCTAAGGCACAAGTTACATGTAATATAACAGGGAAAGTATTAAAATATAGACCACAAGCTTCAATTTGATACCAAAAAGTTACTATGTCCCGTCGGGGAGTGCTACGAAAATCTATTTCTAGCCACATTTCAAGATTTGACTCATGAAATTGAAATAGTAGTGATGGGAAAGACTTTTAAAATGTATTGGGCTAGCAACCAAGTGGCCCGATTCCGACACCACTTGTAGAAAGAAGCTAAGAGCTAAATAAAATGATAACCGGGTAAAAAAAAATAAAAAAAACGATGTCTCGGTTGTGGGTTCGAACCAAGACCTTGCCAACTGAGAATTCTTAAAGTGCATATAAGCCCTAGCTAGTTATCTTTGATATCGATTGTACATAAAGTGTACAATGGTGTTGGTGTTGCGTCTACGAGGTATTTAACAATTATTCACCGAAGTGGAGGTGAGGTAAATATCCACCACTATAATATTCACCAACACTGAGGTGAATAATTGTTTTAGTATATACATGTACCACACTCCAGGTAAATAGCCAGCACCAAATAGTTATTTAATTTTCTGTCAAATGGACATAAACTCGCGCGAGATGATCGCTGCTTTGCTCGGAGGTAAATATGAAATCATATTCACTGTTTTAGTAGCCAATCTGAGCGCGCGAAAAGTGATATTCACTGGTGTGGTATATATACTTAAAAGGTTTACACAATATGTTAATGATGTGATATCATCAGCGACATTTGCTGAATTTATTTGTGCTTGTGAATTAAGCTATTTTCTAATTTAGATTAGTTTTGTAAAATCACTTTGATAAGCTTCAAATATAACTTGGAATTTAAAAATAGGTAATTTGTTAAATAAGTGATGTCGGTGATGACATCATATCATTAGCATATTCGAAATATAAACCTTTATATCTCTTAGACGCAACACTCAAATCAAGAAATATGCTACGGTTGGACTATTCACTTCATGTACAATCGATAACAAAGATAACTGGCTAGGTATATACTTCATAGTAGTGTTTCGTTCCATCACTCGCGCGGACCTTCGTCTTTCACGTGATTTGAAATAATCAAATCCAACGGTCAGTTCATAGCTTTCAGTCAATTAATTAATAGTTTAGACCAATCAGAACGCAGCAACGTTCCCAGAGAAATCCATATATCATTGACAATCAGTATACTATCGCAAAACAGCCTTTTCTTTCAATTTTCCCAGGAAATAATTGGTAGCTTGTGATCGTGAGACGTAGCAGCAGAAACTATTGGAGAAGGGGGAGGGGGAGGCTAATACTAATGATGCGGCTTTGAAACTAAGAATTGTTTAAAACATGATAACCACATTGACCTTGTACTTGAACCAGCGATTTCTTGTATAACCAAACCACAAGTCATACGAGGTCACCCATGTAGCATTCCCAGTACCCCCTTGTGTCGCAACTCCACTAATTTGCTGGGCTTTACCGAGATCTACCTCTAGATACGAAGGACCTGAGGCAGAAACTGAGGCACACCAAGATGAGGTACCATACAGACGGCCTTTTGATGCGCGGTGGTCTTGATCTAAGATGGATGATGCTGAAATACGAGCATCAGGAACTTGTCCACCTTCAAACCCCAGTGACGATCTCCAACCTGAGTAACAAGTTTTGTTTTAGGGAATTGTGTTTTAGAGAGTCCATACAAAAAAAAATATTGAATAAGCAATAATTTTTAATTAAAGTTATTTATGCTTCCTGTTCACTAAGAGGTGTTATTAAAAAAACTGACTAAGTGAAGAAATATTATAGCATGACTACGATAAATCAAGCGCTTTGATTGGCTAATAGCTATTAAAGGAGAACTGAACCCTAAATCAATCCGACGACTATACAAACTTATTTTATGTCTTTGTGGTGCACGTCTAAAAAGAGGAAATACGTTTTGAAGGTCGAAAAATAGCCGATTCTCCGCTGATAAAGCTAGTTTGTGTGGTGGCTCAATTCAGTACTTTTTTCCCCGTATCGTACGTCATGCATACCAAGGAAAAACAACCACACCTTCAGCACAAATAAAGCACAATAGTACGCAATTATGACTCGTTAGTCCATCTATTCAATGCCGAGAACAACATGACAAAACTAATTTATTCCCCGTATCGTACGTCACAGATCACAGGAATTGAGTCGTCTGTATTTAGCAGCGGTTGGGAGGAAGATTTTCTTTCCTTTGACGCAAAACACAGTAAAATAAAGTTTCGTATGAGTCTTTACATGTTTAGATCTACTCATTGAGCTAAAGTTGATTTTAGGCTTCAGTTCTCCTTTAACCATTTGCCCCACACCGCGGCAAAACGGTATGCTCCGCTGGCCAAAAGAACGAAGGTTAAGGCTCTGCTATCAAATACAAATTACCGAGGGTTTCAACTGTTTTAGTAAATAATTTTATAACTTAGTAAACTCACAATGAATTACAAATTAAGAAAACTTCAACCTGTTAAAGTCTTAGGCTTAGCTTTTAAGTAGTTTTCTTAGTTTTTGACAAAACAGTTCACAAATGAATACTTTTAAGCAGAAACGTTAAAATCACGGCATGTGTCTGTGGTTTCATTTCAGTTTTCGCGGGAAACTGGGGGCGGCCGCGCGCGAACAAGAAATAGCAAATACGCATGCGCGTGACGTTTTGCCGCGGTGTGCATTTGCCCATGGGTTGCAGCCCACGTCAGATTTTGTTCATCGAACCCAATTATTCAGATTTTCTTCTTTTGTCACGAAAATAATTTTACAGAACAATGGAGGAAAGCTGTAAAACAACGTTTTGGCAAATGTTGAGCCATTAGAAAAGGAAAGAGTTGAGCCGTTTTGCAAATCTGTCATAATAAGATTAGGTGTAAACTTTAAGTAACAGTTCGCGTAAGAACAGGAGCACTCAACGGCCAGGAATGCACAGAGGTGTTAATGTTTCTATTGTTGAAACTTGGTATCTCATTGGTTAAACAGAAATAATCCTCCTAAAAATAGGAAAGCACTCTGATTTCGCAACACTTTTTTGAAGAAAGTGATTGAAGCCGACAAACTGTAAATATGTAAAAAGAGAGAAATACATCCTATTTGGGGAACATTGGAATATTTTATATTAGTATATACCAACTCGACAACCTCCTAAGAACGCGCAATCTCATTGGTTCGCAAACAGTAGATATTAAACAATAGCTACCTCCGAAACATGGGCTATTCATCCAGCAACAGAATGGCCGCTGAAAACTCGCGTTTTGCGATAATTTCAGAGGAAGATATTCGAGAAATTGAAAAACAAACAGTACCAGATAACACAAAAAAGCTACTAAATACGGGATGAAGGTGTTTCAAGGTAAGAAAACATTATAGGCCACGAATAACACGACTTAAAAGATAAAAAGCTAAGACATTGGCTTGTTTTTGTCTGAAGTTGCAACTGTTTTTTGCACTTTTGACACAAATAATTTTGTATTTTTAGAGTGGTTTTCACAGCAAGATGAGTTTTCAACAAGTATTGTAGACATGGAAGTAGACGAGCTGAACAAATGTCTGAGAAAGTTTTACTTGTCGGCGAGAAAGAAGGACCATAGTTACTATAACAAGGCAACGCTTACCTCGATACGGGCGGCCATTGAGCGCTTTCTCCGAAATGACAACAATAAGCCGTTCTCGATTATCAGCAGCCCAGAGTTTACAGAAGCGAATAAAGCCTTGAATTCCTTCTTGAAGAATTTAAGCAAGTCTGGACAAATTCCTCCTACGCAACACAAGCCACCATTGACGAAGGAAGCGATAACAAAGTTGTACAACGCAGGCGAGCTTGTCGACTGCACGTCCATTGATCCGGCGAAGCTACAACAAACAGCGTGGTTCTTCGTTACATTTTATTTTGGCCGCCGTGGACGAGAAAACCAGAGACAGCTGAGTCCTTCATCGTTCAAGCTTAATTTAACTCCAGATTCAGGTCATGAATATTTCGAAATCAACCGTGGTAGTCCTGGAGGCGTCCTCGCAACCAAAAATCACCAGGGTGGTTTAGACGGCACCGACGACCCGTCGAATGGGAAAATGTTTGCAAACAAAGGCTCCCTTCGCTGTCCAGTGGCTGTCCTGAAGAAGTTTCTCTCACATTTGAATCCTAAATGTCCAGCACTGTTCCAGAAACCTTTGACAGGTTCGAAGTTTAGCCCTTCGCAAACTGAAGTTTGGTACAGCTCTATCCCTCTCGGCCACAACATGCTCGATAACATGATGAAAAACATGTGTCTCCGAGCTGAAATCAACCCTGCCTATACAAACCACTCTGTCAGATCAACCACAGTGAGTGTTTTGTCTGCGATGAACTTAAAGAACCGCCATATCCGTGCTGTCACAGGGCACAAAAGTGACACAAGCCTCGAGTCGTACAACGACCGCCCGACCTTCAAGCAGTTCGCAGAAATGTCAACAGCCCTGACCGATTTCGTGAACTCCGCCGATCGCCAAATAGTTCCTCGACCTACAGCGAGTGTTCAGAGCCTTCCTCAGCCATCTACTGCACCTCAACAGCTATCTTTGCCCTCCAGTTCTGGCCATGTAAACGGATCCCCAAACGCTTCCAACCCAAACGCTGCCAACCCAAACGCTGCCAACTCGCCGAAGCGGCTCGGTAAATATCCACCACTATTCACCTCCACTTTGGTGAATAACTGTTAAATATCACAGCTTTTGTTTTAGTGTCTTTCTATTGGCTGAATTTGTTTTGGAATCAAAAACATATACACAACGAGCGATTTCATGCATTTTAATTTGAGAACATTAATTATACCACTAGTCGAGACATATCTTTAGTATATAATTGAACGATTTTCTATTTGGGATTAATGGAATCGCATTCATTGCTGTGGAACAATAGATCTTGCTCCAGTTTTTATACGAGCCATTACTTAGTGTCAACATTTATAGGCAAAAGGGAAACATTTTTTTGACATTAAAAATATTCAGACGAGTTTTCTGAGCAAATAAAAAACTGAATGGTTTATTAATTTGGCAGTGACTACAACGATTCCGCTGAAACAAGACCGAGTTGAAAACCGTCGAAGAGGTGTACATCCATGTAGTCAACTTTAATAAAGAAATCACGGTTGGCTTAAAACGTTCTATAGTGTCCTGATATTAATACAGACTATATAATATTGAATAACCTACAGCGGTATAACTTTATTATCCATTTTTTGATGCGGAAGTACAATTTTAGGGAACATAAACTTAATTCGATAAATTGGCACAAATTCCAGCAGCAACTATTAAAGCCAAGGGTAGCAGATTCGTCTCACAGTTCATCACATAGAAGAAACGCGGCGACGAATTCACAACCTACCTCTGGCGCAGACGACTGCTCCAATCTTTATTTTAGTGACCATTGCCAATGTGCAGATCGGCGTTTTCAATTCAACCGAAATTTATTAAGTTTTCAACCAACGAATGAATCCTGTTGCTCATTTTGAATTTAAGAAAACGGTTACAATGTACTTCAAACAAAAGGACTCAAGTAAAGTGTTTCTCTTGCAATTTCATAACTTGAGACCAAAATTTGAATAAACATTTCGTTCGAGCCAAGAGGTCAATGAATGATTTGTGAACTCAAATGTTCGCGCAAGCGCTCAGCTTAATTATGCGACATTTTTTCGCGCGCTTCAGTTCAGACTTTATACTTCATCACCAATAAAACAACAACTTTTATTCGTATAATTTCATCCATTTTTTTATAAGCATTAGAGAGTATTTTTATAATAAACTAAGAATTAATAATTGATCGAAAAGTAGTTATGCCTAGCAGCTAAAGAAACCGTAAGGTTTTCTGGTTAGCCCCATTTATCTCTTAAATTGTCGTGGTTATCTTATAAAAGAAAAGGTAAACGCCACAGCTATGCGTCCATCGAGTTATAGACGCACTTGGCACGAGCAATTCGCTAGCATGGTTCCTTCACAAACTAATCTTCAATGTGAGCCCGCCATAAATCTGGCCTTTGGAAGTTATGTCTAGTGTATAGGCATGCGCATTAGATATTCGATTCCATCACCACCCCCAGCGGATATAATTGTTCGCAGAGCTGTCGTGACGACGTCTGGATTGTGTTCGTCGCATGTGCGCGATCAAAAGGAGGAGAAAGTTAACTGTCACTGGCGAAGTTTGTATCACACTTTCAAACTACTTTAGCCACTTTTATCGGATCTTCATAGCCTTAACTGAGTTGGTTATTTGCAACGAAAAGTTGTCACGAAGGTTAACGTCGAAATTAACATGAACTAACACGGGAGATTTTGACTTTTGAATAACAACTGAACTACAAGAAGAACCACTGTCAGAATTTCGTATTCTCTCACCATTCTTCAGAGGAATCAGATGAAGTTGGGACTCTTTTCTGATCTGATGGAGAAGATAACCTTTTACTGGATTAAAACTTCTGTGATGAAAGGTACTTCATTTTCAGGCGTTTTCAATACAACGGAGTATCCAAGTCGAAGTTCTGGCTAGAAAGTGTTTCGATTTCATAGGCAATACGATGGATAGCTTGAGGAAGAGTTGCGAGACAAAACTGAAAGCTATTCAGTTTTGTTAACGTTCTTTAGAGACTACTTCACACTGGAATTTAATTCGACCGAATTTTGTTATTAACAACTTTAGCATTGTACTATAAATGTCACTATATTGTGGCTTTGTGGAAGGAAAACTGTAAGGAGAACCATTTTAACATCTGTAAAAATATATTTTACTTTACACACTGGGCAACATTGTTGTAGTCGGATTGTCGTTGCTGATGGCTAACACCAGAATATTTCATCATTTCTGAACAGGTATGAGGCCCTCTCCATATCATGTTAGTTTCTTTTAAATTCTGATATATGCAAATTATCATTTGCTTGTGTTTATGAGTTTTACACGCGCGATTTATGCCACAGACATTGTAAATATTACTTAATTTTGGTAGCTGCGCTGATTGTGATATTTAGTGTTTATAGTTTTATTATTTATTTTGTCTGTCTCATTCATTAATTTTGTTGAAAGCTAAACAACAAATTCTTACTATTTGGCGTGTCAGTTTACAAAAAAAATGACCGCCAGCCAAATTTTTTCTGATTTGATTTCGCTTACCCTGCGAGCAGAGGTTTCACATCTCTTTGCCTTTGCTGTCCTTTCCCTTTCTTTTGGCGGACGGGACAGGCAAAGAGATGCGAAACCTCTGCTCGCAGGGTAGATTTCGCAGCATGAACACAATTTGTACACCTGCATGCTCTTGGGCAATAAAACAAATTGTAATGATGAAAATAAGCTACATGCACATATCATGTATGTTGATATGAAAATGAAAAGATTCAATCAAAATTCAGCTATAATTGTTTTATCCGAGTATTGAGTATTCTTAACAATATCTGAGTATTATAGAGTGATTTTCATAAACCTGTGAAACAGATACTAGAATATTTAGTGCAATTAAATGCTAATTCTATTGTTTTCTTTTGTGTATATTTGACTATTAGATGTTAACAAGCAATAATTGTTTCACAGGTTTATGAAAATCACTTTAACATTTAGTAGTCTTTGTATGTATTTTTAAATTTTGCTATTCTTTAAGCAATAAACATTTTTTTAAAGGAAGCATTGGCTTGTTTACACTTAAAAAGATGACTTAAGTTGCTGTATTTGTAACATTTTCTCTGTTTTCTTCAGATTTGGCACTGGGATTGCTGTGAAGCTACATGTACTGCTACTGAGCAGTTTATAGTGACATCTGAGCTTCTTTTTCTTGAATGTTGGCATATATATACACCAACTGCATGCAATTATTTAGACCTAGGCCATTAGAGCTATGTGACCCTGTGAACAGGATTAAAAAACACCTAATTTTAATAAGCCTTGAAACAACTATAATGGCTAATCAAAGTCTGCATCTCTTTTATCTCTAACAAGAAAAAGAGGTGGAATAGAGCTGGATTCTTGCAACTATAACTCTGTTTAAACTTCATTTGTTCTTGCCATTAGAGTTTCAAGCTTTTGTTCAGGTACATTCTTATTTTGATATTTTTGAATAATTAGAGGAGCACGAGGTATACCTTAAGGCACATCTGATATCTTGAAGATATTAAAATGACCAAGTGAGACCAAGTAGCCGGGCTATAGTCTCCACTAAAACAGCATTTGCTGACAACAAAAATATTCAGTTGATTCAGATTGTGTTGTTGGTCTCAAGATCTGTTTGCAATACTTGCACAAAAGTCTTTGAATTTTATTGTTTGAATCTAGATGCATTTAAGGTAGTTTTTGATTTTATTACTACAGGTCTTGAGGGCTTTCTTGTACTAATTTTGCTTATATTAGCAGTTGCTGGCTAGGGAGTGGGGCATGGAAGTTTAATTATAGGACAAGAAGTCCTTCAAAAGTTCCCAGTATTTTATAGCTCTATTTAGAGACTGATGTTTCTTTGTATTATTAAACTGTAGGAGACGTTTTGTTGATGTAAATGCCTTTGTCACCACAAATTAGTAAACTCAAATGTTGGTTTCATAAAATCATTTCTCTTTTCCAAAAACACTACTCCAAACCTTCCATTGCTTTTGTGTAACAGTTTGTGATATGTTTCTCCAAGAGTATCTTTAGACAAAATATGAAGAGTCAGGGTAAGAATATTTACCATTTCTTTCCCAACACAATCAAGATATATAATGCTGTGCATGTTTTATAACAACCACTGTACCAGATCTACAAATACATCAAGAAGACTAAAAATCACCACTTTTTCTGGAGGTATAAATGACGACCACTTCAGCTGCTGCCGACATACTGGTAACAATTGCAAGATGATCCATCTCCTCAACCTGCGTTCCGTAGCCGTACACTTCTCCTTGCACCAAAACTCGGTTACCTTAGCCCTACAATTTGCGTTTTACTGACCGAGATAATCGACAAAATGACTGAAGTCTAAGATTATTTCCGGCGAGCGATCGAAACAACTAAACATCGCCAAGGCGCTCCTTTTTCAAGTAAAGCTGCTCGACAGGAAACGTTGTTAAATGTGTGAACCTAGAGCTACTTAATGTTTGACAGATCACACATTTTACCTTTATTTCGTAAAGAAAAACTCTATATATAACTACAAACTGGCCGGCAACGCGGCTTTGACCACGCAAATTTTCGCGCGAAAAAAATCAAATAATAGCGCACCCATAAATTACTTCACAAAATGAGCCCGCGTTACATGCTTGAAATTTTGATTAGATTGGCGCGCGAAATGCTCGTGTTGGGAAGTTGCCTAAGCACTCAAGAAGCTTGAGTCTCGGCTTTGCCTCGAACGACTCTTACGCTTCTTTCGTGCTTAGCAACCTCCCGCGTGCATTTATAACTGGATGGGAGCACGCTGAACGTTTACCATTTCTTTATTTCCGTTCTTGAACGCAGCTTGAAATATTCACGGATCGAACGAACTGTACCAAACCAAAATTACCGAAAGTTAATAGTATAGATATTCAGAATGGCTGGATTCTCATTCTGAATGTAGAAGAAATTTTGGTCAGCCGGTCGTTTTGGTAGTTACGGGAGACGAGTGACTACAATGCAGAAGCTTAAATTGTTCTCAACTAGAAGTTATCGAGGGCCACGAATAGGGCCCTCGATAAATAATAATAATATAGATATTCTAGCAAGGCTTGAATACCTGCCTTATTTTGGCCGAGAAAATAACTTTGGAGGAGGAATACTGCTTCGTACAACGCGGAATAAAATGTGAAACTAACAGCAAGAGAACATTACAAATCTAGAAAGGTGCGTACTTTACATATACTGCATAAATATGCAGAGCTTTTATATGCCACTAAACATTCAAACGAATTACGAAGTGTTGTTTTGGCGTTCGGTAATTATGTAGGTACAAAAATCTGAGAAATATCGTAGCAAATATAAGTGTGCCGCAAAACTGTTAAGTATCAATAAGTGTGTTTTATATGTCAAGCAAGCCCTATAATACTCATAATGTTGTGCCATATGCTGACGTCCCTATAATTCAGTGTAAGACTGCGAAAGGGTTAAAATAAACTGACATTATTATTATGAATTGCTTGAATTCTACAAGTAAAACTTCAATGCAAAATAATTAAAACTGGTAGCATAATAACAAATATTTTGCCTCATCACTTTGCAAGCAAACATTTGTATGCAAATAAAACGTTGATGCTTTAAATAGGTTTCTGTAATGTTACGTTTAAGAAAGTTGCACGGGAAGGGATTTGATATTCAGCAGGGAAGAACAGGACTGATGAATACAATTTCATTTTACATTCAGCGGATTTATACATATACACTATACATCCTTGGAATGTATCTGCATACATACCGTGAATTTATATTGAGCAATAAAATGTAATTCCATCAGCCCCACTCCTTCATATCAAATTACTCCCCAAGCGTTTAGTTACTTGACTAGTAACCGGTACGTATTCCAAATTAAGCCTATATACAGTTCTTACTAGAAATCAGCTATACTTATATTGACATTTTTTATTCTCTTTTTTTTTTATAAGATATGATTATTACCTGGCTTTCAATAGACGCCTATCAGCCGGCGTAACAGAGTGCGAGTTCTTGGTCCAAGTCAAAACCCGCAATATTGTCCAGTTCGCTTTTATAATTATCTAGACTTCTAGTGCACAGAAAAGCGCGAATAACAGTTTGGATCAGCTGTCCATCAACATGTTAACTTGTTGACGGATGAAAGACTTTGCACGGAAAAATTCAAACCATTTCATTTCAAAGGCAAATTCAGTTTTAATTAGCAATCCTGGTTCGGCGATTCAGCGAGGTCTAAGAGAGACGTTGATATAAAGTTATACTTAGGCGACCACAGTTTTAGTTGAGTAATGTAAGCAAGGAAACAATTTAGTTTCGGCGTAATAGTCTATATCGCCAGTTTAGTATTGTGTGGTAGCGCATTTTCGTCTACGTACGGTATCCCAAATTAATTTCCCGTTTTTAGGACATAACCATACATGCACCTTCAATTGAAACTGTTTGTGAGCGTTTAGAGCAGAGCGTTCGATTGCGCAAGGCCGTTCATAGTGAAACCATTTGAACGTTTATAATTAGAGCAAAACGTTCGATTGCAAAAAAACGTTCGGAGTAAAACCGTTTAAACGCTTGGAGCAAACGCTCAATCTCCCAAACCGTTTTAAACGGTTAAGCAAGGCGTTCGAAATGTTATTCATACCGTTCGAAAGCTTAGGGTAAATCGTTTGATCAGAGGTGACAAACCGTTTGAACGCTCACTGCAAACCGTTTGAAAATTTTAACTAAACCGTTTAAACGCTTTTGGAAACCATTTAAACGTTTTCTCACCGTTCGTAGGCGTTTGCTTACCGTTAAAACGGCTGTTCAAACGCTTTTTCGTTAGTGTACGTTTTCCCGTGTGAGGTCATTTTACTGTTAAACAGACTTCAGATTTTTGTTTCCAGATAATCGTGATTAATTCACCAATTCATATTTCATGCCCGTGCGGGAAGTAGTCTGGAAACAATGGTATCAGAGCGAGGCCAGTTATCCCATAGAGTCGACCAGAATGTCTTAGTCTCTCTAGTACGCCACTGTTGTGTTCTTTTGTGCAATTATTAAATTAACGTTATTGTTCGCGATAGATTGTATTTTTTCCCTTCCAATGTCAAGCTGGGATAACTTGCCTCGCTTTGATGCCTTTATGACTAAGAGCCTCTCAATCAGCTCAGTTGCTAAGCGATGGTCTGACGTGGTGGAGATCGATGGTTCAACTAGCTCATGCCCGCGCAGGGAGCAAGTCTGGTAGTATCCGATAGTATCACGATTCACTGAACATTTTGTTTACTTTTGAGACGCCAATATAACATGGTATTGGCGTCTCAGAATACCAGCCTCTGATTGGCTCTTGTGCGAGCCCTTGCAGTTACATGGGTTCCAGGTCAAGTTCAAAAGTCGTTTGTTCAACAGCAAGATTTCCACAAATTCACCTTCAAAACACTGTAAATTACAAGATAAGAATTATTCAATCTTAAAGGTAAGGTTGGCATTGTAGATTCCGTCAGAAATCTAACACTCTTATTCGCTAAAAGTACAATTTTCACAATTTTTGAAGAGATTTCAAAACACGTCGCGAAAGTTTTCGCCACTCAAGCCGTGAAACCGTTGCCATAGATATACTAGGCGCCTTTTGAGAATTGAAATTACGATCAGAATAAGTTTCGTGCTTCATTCTCTTCTTTCTTTTAACAATTCCCGACTTAACTGTTGAATCGCGATACAAAACTAATTGCGATTTTGAAACGCCGATACCGAATTATATTGCCGGCGTTGGACGAAAATATATTTTTCGTATTGGGCTACGAAATATATTTTCTCCCAACTGGCCGGCAATATAATTCGGTATCGGCGTCTCAAAATAGCAATTAGTTTATACTCTTGATATCGGATATTCAGAGTTACAACAGTTGTCTCAAAGGTCGCAAAATTGGAGTCGGTCAGACATGTCCTAGTTTCTCATAAGGAAATGTAGTTCCTGTTCCTGTGACAAGCTGAGACAATGGCCTCGCTTAGATGCCTTTATAACTAAGGTCAATACAGTAACACTCTTGAATATGAAAATATATGAATATGAGACTGATGTGCGTTCTTTGTTGACAATTATATGCACGAGCTAACGGGACAATGAACGAGACGTTTTGTATGATATGACAAAAAAATAGGGTTCCCTGGCCATTAGCAAGTGCATATATTTCTCAAAATTAATAAGTATATTAACTGCATGTCAGCCCAATAATGAATTCATACAAATGACCAGGGCCTTGTTGTTCAAAGGGTGGATAATGCTATCCACTGGATAATGGATAACTATTAACCAAACACGCTTATTTTATCCACTGGATAGGGATTTATCCGATGGATAGCGTTTCCACCCTTTGAACAACCGGACCCTGAAAAATCCTTATCCAGTGGATAAGTGTTAACCCGAACTAGCTTATTATATCCACTGGATAAGGATTCATCTGCTGGATAAAGTTATCCACCCTTAGAGAAACCGGACCCAGAAGTATTAAAGTTTTTTTTTATAGTTTACCTTGTTGACAACCGTAAATCTCTACACGGAGCGGCTTATATCCATTGTACAGCAAAGGATAGAACCTGATGAACTTTGCGTCGGTCACGTCATCAAGAACATGTTTAACAATAGTGTTACTATCTGAATTACCTCTAAAATCCTAGTAAAAGGAAAAAAATATAATTGAACCTATTACTACTATATATTGTCTAAAATATGAATGCAAAAGGAAATACCAACAGTTAAAAAAAGTATGGCATTGAAGAAAAGGTTCATCATTTTGGCGCATGGTTATGCAAATAAAGTTAATGATAAAAACTTCAATAAAGGAGAAATAGAGGTAATCGGCTAACGCTGTTGCCACCCAATTCAGATCATGTGATGTAAACACATTACTTTTGATTGACTCTTTGAACATTAATTTTATTCAGTTAGGCATGACTGCATTATGATTAGAATGAAAAAGGAATAATTCCCCAGAGTAGCATCTGTTTGCATCACATGATCTGAATTGAGTGGCAACAGCGTTAGCCGATTAGCTCTATTACATACACGGTGACGCGAAGATAGCTCCAGAACTTAAAACTTTACAAATCCTGAAGTATTACAATTCAATCCTGAGATCTGCGTATTCCCCAATATATTTCCTAAAACTGCATTAGTTCTAATGTATACTAACAGAAAACACTTGCCATTTTAAAGCTATGTTTAGGACAAGCGTTTACTTGGCAATCAATCCACTTGGATACTGACAGCTGTGCAAAACAATCAAGTTTATAAAATAGATTCGATAGTACGCGCGTTCGGATTGGTGAGAGCTGTGTTTCTATTTAAGAAATAGAAAACATTTTCCGTATTTCCATAGAAATATACAAACACCAGTGGGGGTTTGGGAGAACGAGAAATATTCCAAACTTTCACAAGTGTTTCTATAATTCTATGGAAAATGTTTTCAATTTCCGTTATAAAATAACCCATAGAAGGTAAATACAACAAAATAAAACTCGCTCGTTTATTATGATCATCAAAATATCAATTCTCCTATATCTCGCGCAGCATACGTCATTAACTCATCACGTGACCAAATCAGTCAGTTTTGTCAAATTCGATTCAGCCACTTTGAAAACAGTTCGCTAGGCATGAGAAACCTATGAATTCGGGCCCAAAATTCTACCGAATGATGAAAAAAAAAAAGACATCATCCGAGGTGAATAAGCTTCATGGTGTTTTTCTGAAAGGTTAGGTGCTCAGTAGTGAGAACATACCTGATAGCAGTGAATCGGTGGTAGTTTGTGGAAAATATCACACTTTTTATTATGCTCAGGCGTATTAAGGCCTAGCCCCTCAAAATGGTGGCTGCAAAACTAAGGGGGTTGGTCTATATTTCCGTGGTTTTCTAATGTGTTCGTGAAAATTGGAGAGAATATTTGGAAGTATGAAAAGTACACATTAACACTTCAGTTTCCATGATAACGACAAATGTGACCTTTGAACTCCGAATAACGAATTTATATACAAACGCCTACATCAACTGTGTTACTAGTGTTTCTTAACTGGTTTTACAGTATCATGATATCTGAGACTCAGTATCATCTCTAATATTCCTCGTCGCTGTCTGTTTCGTCCTCATCTTCATCATCGACATCACTGTCGTCACTCTCTTGAAAGGAAGCCTGATTGTCGCATTCCTGGAGTCTCCACATATCGGTGCACCTCAGCCCATTCACCGCGTACACGCATTTTGGTGCAGTGCATTTCCTCGAGCAGTTGCACGATAACAGCTCCAGGATGGCCTCTGGCGCCGGCTTTCCATCCATCCAGTCAATGACTAACTTGTCGACACCATCTTCATGCTCCATCTTTCATCCTCGTCCAACAGGGCTTGGCACCTGCGGGTCCTGTTTGCGTTGAATTGCTTGTAAATCTCGTTTCATCGTAAAGAGGATTCTACATTGACAACTGATGGAATCTGAGAATCATCTAGTGTATCGGCGATGTCAAGGATTGGTTTATGGTGTCTTATTTGCGCTACTTCTAGCAGTGTGTGTTGTGTTATTGACTAGCTAGATCAACGACTCGACCATTCTTTCTTAGACCCAAGTCAAGTATGTTTATTCTCACACGCGCACATGTTCTCGGGATCTCCCGAATCCCGCGGGTCATACGTTACATCATACGTATTAACATAACACTACATCTCCCCTAACCGGGTGGAACAAGTCAACGTATATCTGAACAACTGTTCTAAAGGTCAAGTCTCTTTGGAGGGACTGAGAGTCTTCCGGATCTTGTCCTTGTGCCGACCTCAAGCTTAACGTCTGGTCCTGCTGAACCGTGGGCCACATCTGCATCATCAGCTGTCGTATCTGGTGTGAATGTGGGACTCTCTCTAGTCTCTACAGTTGTTGCATCAGGGATCTGGACCAGATGACTTCGGTTCCTGCGCATGTTTCCCTCGTTTGTACCGACTATGTACGATCTTGGAGTATGGGCTGGTAAAATTACTTCTCCCTGTTTCTGGCAATCAGTTAGCCACACCTTTTCTCCTGGCTGTAGACTGGGAAGCTCCTTCACTCGATGTCGGTGGTCATAGTTGACTTTCTGCTTTGCTCTCGCCTCTTCTTCTCTTCTCTTTACTTCCTTGAGATCAGGCCAATTGGGAGTAAGCTGTGTTTCTGACATCGGTAAAGTGGTACGAAGCGTTCTTCCCATGAGGAGTTCAGCTGGGCTGAATCCATTCTTCAGTGGGGTAGTACGGTATATCAACAGTGCACAGTATGGGTCATCATCTTTCTCCAAGACGTTCTTGATCAAGATACTCTTTGTCGTTTTAACTGCACGTTCCGCCTCCCCGTTACTTTGGGGGTATCTTGGACTGCTTGTTACGTGCTGGAATGCATATTCTTCTGCAAACCGCTTGAATCTTTCTGATGAAAATTGAGGTCCATTGTCCGACTTCAGGATTTCTGGGCACCCGTGTCGAGCAAAAATGGACTTCAAGTGTAAGATAATACTTGCTGACGTTGTGCTTGTCAAGCGAGCCATCTCGATATAGCGTGAGAAATCATCAATCACCACTAGATACATAGTGTTCTTCCAATCGAACAAATCTGCACTCAGTTTCTGCCAAGGACGCTCTGGCATTTGCGATGGAATCAGTGGTTCGCGTGTGGTTATCCTCTCTTTAGCGCATCTCTGACATCTGTGAACAAGATCTCCCAACTGCATACTGAGGCCAGGCCACCACACTGAGGCTTTAGCCCTTTCCCTGCACTTCACGATTCCCTGATGACCTTCGTGTATTCTATCCAGTATCTCGAGACGCAATTGCGATGGAATAACTAAACGATTCCCTTTCATCAAAAGTCCGTTCTGTACTGTTAGTTCTGCACGAACGGGCCAGTATGCTTTCACTGCTCCCTTTATCTTCCACTTAGGTGGCCACTCGTGTTCACAATACCCCATTACCTGTTTGCAAACAGCATCTTCTGGTAGTAGGTCCCTTATCTCCTGAAGTCGGGTAGGCGTCGCTGGCAGACTGTCCACTGTGAAGCATACAAGCAGTTCTGCTTCCAATTGTAACTCCTCGTCCTTGGTAGAGGGTTTTACAGTTAGTGGAGCTCTCGATAGTGTGTCAGCGCTCGTTATACTACTTCCGGGTATGTGTGAAATGCTATATGAATAATGCATTAGACGCATTCTGAACCTCTGGATGCGGGGCGTCAGTTCATCTAGATTCTTGCTCGTCAAGAGAGGCACCAAAGGCTTGTGATCTGTGTGTATGTGGAAAGACGTTCCAATCAGGTACTCTCGAAAACGCTCACAAGCCCACACGATAGCTAGAGCCTCTTTTTCAATCTGAGCATATCGGCTCTCGGTGTCTGTCATCGATCTTGATGCATATACTACTGGTCTCCACTCGCCGTTGCTTTGCATCTGAGTGAGAAGACCGCCAACCCCATAGTTTGAAGCATCTGAAGTTACACGTGTCTCCTTTTTAGGGTCGTATTGGGCGAGTATTGGGGCACTGGTCAGCATTGCTTGAATCTTCTTAAAGGCTGTTTCCTGCTGCTCTCCCCACGTCCAAGTGTTCTTTTTGCTGAGGAGGTCCCGCAAGGGTTTGCTTGTGTTCGCTAGATCGGGCAGAAACTTCCCGAGTTGGTTGGCCATCCCAAGAAA
Source organism: Actinernus sp. WN-2022 (assembly GCA_030867875.1). Taxonomy (NCBI): domain Eukaryota; kingdom Metazoa; phylum Cnidaria; class Anthozoa; order Actiniaria; family Actinernidae; genus Actinernus; species Actinernus sp. WN-2022. The sequence goes on from JAOWCC010000469.1 coordinate 444,858, forward strand.
TCGTCTGACTTCTGGAATTGATGTCGGGCTTTTCAGTTCTTGAATGGCCTTTACCTTTTCTGGGTCTGCAGAAACCCCCTGTGCGCTGATGATGTGCCCAAGAAATTTGATTGAACTCTTGGAGAATTCACATTTATTGGGATTCAGGGTTATCTTTGCTCTCTGGAGTCTCTGTAGAGCTGCTGTCAGATTCTTATCATGTTCCTCCTGGTTGCCTCCGAACACTAACACGTCATCCATTTGACACAGGACTCCTTCTAATCCTTCTAGGATTTGAGACATCCGTCTTTGAAAATGTTCTGGTGCAGAACTTATTCCGAACGGAAGACGTTCGAAGCAAAATCTTCCAAAGGGTGTTATAAACGTGGTCAGTGGGACTGATTCTTTGGCCAAGGGAATTTGCCAAAACCCACTGTTGGCATCAAGTTTACTAAAGATTTTAGCTCCATTAAGTAAGCCTAGTGTCTCATCTACTGATGGTAGTTGGTGGTTCTCTCTCTTTATATTGTCGTTTAACTTTGTGAGATCCACACATATACGGACTCTACCGTCTTGTTTTGGGACTACGACGATACCAGCACACCACTCTGTTGGCTGTACAATGGGGGTAATAACCCCGAGCTCTTGCATCCTCTTCAGCTCAGCCTTTACTTTATCCCGTAAGGGTATGGGTATCCTCCGTGGAGCATGTATGGCAAATGGTTGGGCTCCTGGATTCAACTCTATCTTGTATTCACCTTCTAATTTACCAAGTCCACTGAAAAGCTCTGGGAACTCTGATTTGTGATCGCTCTTATTGTTCGAGGTAAGGTTATCGATTGCAACTTTCAGCAGACCTAACGCCCGAATAGCTGGTCGTCCCAGCAGTGAATGCTTCAGGCTCTCAACAACATAGATTTCTTGATCAGTGGTACTAGAGCCGTGCTGTAGGCTGGCTGTAAACTGCCCTACTACACCCAACTGTTTGTGGTTTGGCCCAAACAGTTTCTTTGCTGGATCTCTAAGTGGGTACTCTTCTTAAAACTTGTGATAGGTTGTCTCTGGGATCACCGTAACATCGGCGCCTGTGTCTAACTTAAACGTGGTTTTGGAATTGGCTAATTTGAGCTCAACCATCCAGGGGCTATCTCCCTGAGCATCTACACTGCCAAGGAACACTTCCTCTTCGCAGATTTCTCCAACTTTTCCGGATCTACACTCAGAAGCAAAATGTCCAATCTTTTGGCACTTATAGCATTTTGCGTTTTTTGCTGGGCACTGCTCTCTACTATGGGCCTTTCTCCCACAGCGTGTGCAAGTCTCCGTGCCGGGATCTCTATTTGGTACGCTTGGCTTTTGGGCTCCCTGTGGATTTCGGCGCCATTGAGCGCGTGCTTGGTTTTGCTTGCCAAAAACCGCTTCAATATTTTCCTCTTCCTGAAACCCACTCCTTATCAAATGTTGTTGTTTATGGACTATTTCTGACTGGCGGGCTCGATTTACTGCGGTTTCTAGGGTAAGTTTCGGGTCAAGCTGCAATTTCTCGGATAGTTTAGCATCGGCTAATCCAACAACTATTCTGTCTCTGATCATTTCGTCTCTTAAACTGCCGTAATCGCACCCTTCGGTCAGCTTATGCAGATCAGTGATGAAACTCTCAACAGATTCCCCCTCCCTTTGACGGCGTTGATTAAATTTAGCCCTTTCAAAGATAACATTCCTCTTACACACAAAATGTGTTTCGAATCTTTCTTTCACGACATCATATTTCTTTTCGTCTCCGTCTGGCAGGGAGAATGAGCTCAGAATGTCTTCTGCTTTGTTTCCCATACAGTAAACTAGGGTACATACCTGCATCTCTTCTGACTTTTTATCCAATTCGCTAGCTGTTCTAAATCTTTCAAACCTTTGGATCCAGTTTTTCCATGCTTCTGGCTCTTGAAAGTTCATCTGAGGTGGAGGAGAAATTTGATATGCCGCCATTTCCTTTCGCTAGTGTCGGTTCGAGCAACCTCTGAATCGACGAATTTGTGAAGATTTTGACTAAATTTCCCTTCAATTTCGACTTCCACAACTTCCAAGGCGTTACAGCGGCCACAATGAGTCGTAGGAACTTTATTCTTCTGACACCATGTTGTGTTATTGACTAGCTAGATCAACGACTCGACCATTCTCTCTTAGACCCAAGTCAAGTATGTTTATTCTCACACGCGCACATGTTCTCGGGATCTCCCGAATCCCGCGGGTCATACGTTACATCATACGTATTAACATAACACTACAGTGTGGTCCATGAATTAAGGTATCTTAGAGCCACAATATTTTCATCCTCATCGCACGTTGCAGAATGAAAAATGCACTGCAAGCTACTTCGTGTATCCTTCTCCATTATATCTCCATGGCAAAACAGTCAAAATCTATGAAGTTGATCTACACGTTTTGAAGTGCTGTCATAAAATTTATATCTTGCGTACGGCAAATATCGATAACTAGATAAATGAGATCTTGATTAGTGGATACATTGTCAAAAACTCCCATTTGTTTAAGTAATCAATAGTTTTAGAGACTAGGATGTACAAAGGTGAAGCAAACACGCAAAGCTCTGTAAACTCTCCATGACTAGGGAGTGTGGTGCAAAAATAGCTCATATTACAATCTTTTGTACAGAACACTGAGTGCAGTGTAGGCGATTCAAGCTACAAATTGTGAAATCGTTGTGTATCAAATCATAAGATACATGTAAAGTGACAAAAATAATAAACGTGCTGCAAATCGCTTTCAACATTTTATATTGGATAGGAATAGCCAGCAATTTAATTGTAGTTTTAATTATGATCTTTATAAATCATTTAGCAAAAGAATCAGAGGATTTTACCAGCCATATGCATACTTTATTGTATTTGATCAATGAATCAAGGTTATCCATTAGTAACTATTTACTTTTCAAAAAGAACTTACCTTTAGTGACAAACGTTAACATAAATCTACTACATCTTCTTCACTACAACCTGATATATGTACTAATGTTTTTGAACTTGAATTGGAGTCACTTTCAAGATTGTGGACACATTCAGAAACACAGGCTTCCCATGAATGGAATATTTTAGGACACTGCTGACCAGAATGTGGGCTTGCAGCTTGAGTGGATGAGTCCAAATACAACCATACACCCGTGTTTATTCATTTGCAAATTGAGAAATACCGATACTAAGAACAATGAAACAAAAATTCATAATACAATCAAATTTCACATTTTACAGCAAAAACACAGAAGAATACAAAGAAAAACATAGGGTCATGTGACCCATTCCCACCTTATTTGCTTTTAACAACAACTTTAGAATACAAAGAACAGGAACACTGTAAATAATGATGAGAATTTCTCAGAATATCAAACTCTTACCAAATTTGCTATCTTTCCGTGTGTAATATGTAGGTCCAATATGAATCCACAGGGGGGGTGGGGGTACCGAAAAACGTCTCCCCATCCTGGACATTGATTCAAAAAAACAGCATGAACCTTATTCACCCCAGATGATGTTGAGAGCCAAAATGTTGGGGTCTGGCTCATGGACTATATGGATAAATGCTAAAACTGGATTGACAATACACGGCAGAATTTAGTGCTCAGCAGTACATTTCGCCTCATGGACTTCACGGCCTGGATATAGCGGAAGGTTTTCGTACCAAACAGAGGCAGTAGACCATTTGTGATTCAAACTTCAAGACGTACTGGAAGAATCTTTGGCATATAAAGCTGCAAGGCATGGAGGCCATAACTTGGATCGTCTTCTGTCTTGATCACATACGGCCATGTGCAAGCGGTTGTTATGATCTGTTAAGAAGCTTGTGAAATTTGTTTGCCCTTCTCGCCCTATACGGCACCTGTAGAGAGCCGTATTGAGCCAGGCATGCCTCAATAGACCAAGAGGAGTCGAACGAGACTGCGTTGAATGGATTTTTGGCACCTGTAACTCTTGTATGTTTATCAACTTGATTTATATTTTGCATCTAGATCATGTTAGGAAATCAATTTTTAATGCAGGAATTGTTGAAAAGTGCTCGGGCTTAAATTTACTAAATAACAGTATTTAATTGAGCTTAGTCAGCAAAACAACATCGCTATTTTATATCACTCAACTTTGTACAGTGGAACCTCGATTTAACGAACCTCTATATAACGAAGTCCTCGGTATAACGAACGATATTCTTCAGCCCGGAAAAATTACAAGTAAAATGTATGTAACAGACTGAACCTCGATATAACGAACCTCGATATAACGAAATCCTCGTTATAACGAACACAATCCGGCAGCCCAAACGTAAAATCTACCCCGATATAACGAATAAACGTCAACACGCGACAAAAGATGAATGCGGAACAGACCAACAGCGATGAAAATCCTTTAATCCTGTAACAAGAGAACAACCTCTCAGTCAACAGCTCATTAGATGTTTATATACAGTACAGACACTGGCACTATCCTCTTTGTCTCTTATTAGTTCTCATTAACTTCGTTGCTTCGTTACAAAATAATTATTAACTATACCTCGATATAACGAACATTTTGGTTGTTTTCCCGAAAATTCGTTATAACGAGGTTTTCGATTTAACGAACCCTCGATATAACGAACCAATTTCCCTAGTCCCTTGGCACTTCGTTAAATCGAGGTTCCACTGTACACAGAAATAGCGTAGCCGTAGGTTCGAATGGCGTATTTTGTACTTGAAGATTGTCTTGAGTACAATAAAACGTCCAAGTTGCTTGTTTCTAAACTAACACATCGTTGTCGTTTCTTAGTTGGTCCTTCATCGGCTTTGAATTTGTGCTCCATATATTTGTTTTAGAATAGTGTAATCATTATTTTGCTGTGTTTCCAATTGACTTCAAGGCCATGATGCCGGCAACATTTATGTTTCTATAGAGTTATAGGAACACGGCTTTCAGCCAATCAGAGCGCGCATTTTCTATTGGTATTTTACAAAAATCTATAGAAATATAGAAAGCTGAGCGCGTGCGCTTGAGCTAGTTGAGAGAATTTACGTTTTGATAATCTTACAAAACAAGCGTTTTTCCATGCTTTTACTCGTTTACTTTATAATGGCAATAGAAAAAAACGTTTCGTCTTCCCATCGAGTTATACAAACACTGCTTGAAATAGCAGTGGAAACACTCGCCATTTCTTGTAATCCCAAACTCCCACTCGTGTTTCTATAACTGGAAACAAGGAAACGGTTTTATCTCTTTTTTTTATCGAATAGACTGAAAATAGTATAGGGCCTGTGCGCATTACGTGAAGTTTTTTTACATTGCAAAAAAACTGTGTCAACAATGGCCTCTTACATGTACGAGTGCGAACAGTAGTTTTAAACGCTAATCTAACTTCAAAGGCGCAGTTGTCCTGTCAAAAGGTCAACAAAATGTTGTAAGGCGCCAAACTGACAGCTTTATCAATAGTCCAACTTCGTATTCAAAGATTACCACTGAATGTGATGACTACAGACGCATTTATACAGGGTTAGCCTCGTTCTTAAGTTAAACATTCATAAATACCAGCGAGAAGGTCCAAAACGCGAATCTACAACAATACACAGAGTTATCAGCAGCCCTCCTTCGTGCTGGTATTTATGAATGTTTAACTTAAGAACGAGGCTAAAATAACCCTGTATGAATGCGTCTGTAGTCATCTAATTCAGCGGTAATTTTCGAATACGCAACTGGACTATTCTCACCTATTCCGCTTTTTGCGAGCCTGCCTCAATGAAGTCGAATTTGATCTCAAACTGTGCAAGTAAAATAACTAATTTGATTGATGTTTGTGGTTTGCAAATAGTTTGCGTAATTTTTAGTGTGAATGCGTTAGTCAAACAGCAGATTTGGTAGAGAAATATCTGCAGAGCCAAACAAAGTTCGTCGGCTATTGAGAACTAGCCTGCTAGTGGTTGTTTTTGCAAGATTTTCTTTTCTCCCCTTCCCCTCCCCTCTCCTTCCCTTTTCTCCTCGCCCCATTATGGCCGCGCGCCACAAGTAGCCCAATCCGAAAACAAATTAGTAAAACACCCATAAGAGCCGCTAGCAAGCTTGTGCGAATAGGACCTATCTTCGGTTTTATTATATAGAAATACGAAACATGCCTACTGTTAATACACTTACTCTAGTTGAGTTATTTTCTCTGTAGGTCTTCCAGCTTATACCGTCTAGTGATAACGATATTTTGTAGAATATTGTCCATTCATATTTAAAAGGATGTCCTTGTGTCGCTAAGCCACTCAGTAGATAAACTGACCCCAAGTCTATTTCAAGGTAGTCACTGTAATGAATTGTATTACTCGCTTCCCAAGCACTAATAGGGTTATAGAGTCTACCGTAGTGGGCGACGTAACGATGGCTATATCTTGTTGTCGATTGCATATGGCTATCCTTTATATTACCACCCCAGCGTATTCCAACTGGTTGTCTTCTGCAAGCTAATGAGGGTAAGATATTCAAGAACATGAAAACAAAAATACTCTCCTGGTCACAAATACTGCACGTATTTTGGTAAACAAGCATATTTCCTTTAAATACCTGTACTGGATGCACAGATGACGTCACAACGTGGAAAGAAGAAAGACGTGTGCCACGAGATGCAGTCGAGTGGCGTAACTGATGTTCTCTTCACGTTGTGACATCATCTGTGCATCTATAAGAGGACAAACACACAGCAAATAGGCGCGCATGACCTTGTGACGTCATCTGTGCATTTCGTTCTCTAATAGATCATGGCTATCGACCAACCATAGCGCGCATTTCGTCCTGTTTATTGTATAAATACACACGCCACAATTTATATCAGTGCGAATGAAACACGCACCTGATAGTACAGATCCATAAAGTTCTAGTCGCAAGCACGGTACTGACTGGTAACTTGTAGACGCAATACGAATATATCGTACTACCCAAGCCTCGTTAAGTACTTGCTTCACCACAGATGTCCTATCGAAGTTTGCGGCATAATTCTGGCAGTAAGTGAAGAAGGAACGGTTACAAAATTATTAAGCAGTGCTGCAAGACAACTACTACAGCACCAAGGAGGATAAATACGCAATTGAAAAAACACATAGAGACGCCATTCATCACAGAAGAGGTTTTATTGGAAAATAGAATACCATCAAAAACATATAGGCAAATAAGTAAAAGAGTCTAATAGCGTTTGCTGAAATGTAATGCTCTTTTCATAATACTTACAGTAACCATTTCTGAAGCAAATATTGTGTTTGCCTACCTTGCTCTGTCCTCTTTCGCTATACATCGTCCATGACAATCCATTCCTTGATCCCTGTAACTGATATCTCTCAACCCACTGGTCTGCCATGTAGTTTCCCTGTGTAGCCACAGCACATATAACGTGAGGTGATCCTAAGTCGATCTGTAGATATGGAGTAGAGTCACTTGTAGAGGCACACCACGATGACCCTCCAGTGTAATGTAGTCTGGCGTACCTGGCGGCTGTGATGCTACCGTTATAAGACGAAAAAGCCGCGATTTGGTAATCAAGGGCCGATCCGCTACTCATTCCCAAGGGCAAGTTGTCACAAGTCACTGAATAAAGGAATCATATCGGACTGATAAAATGCCGTTTTGTATATTTGCAGGTGTTCGATCTATTCTCGCAGCGGGACAAACACACGAGGAAAGGAATGAATCTAGCGTCTCCACAGTTATTCCAGTAAAAGGAAGCAGATGTGGCAATAAAACAAAGGAATAAGGAACCAAGATGGGAATAATATAATATTAATAATGGCATTAACCAGTGCTGCATCCACGAGGTGGCTCTTCGTCCAGTGGTGTGCCTTCCATTTAACGTCCTTATCCAAAAAGGTCTAACGATTTGCAGTTTGAGAACGAAATCGTTTCATAAAAGCAGCACCTTCCACTTATATTTTATGACCCTGGGTGTTGGTCCGACTGGGGTTTGGACCCGCGACCTCCAGCACGACAGACCGGAACTTAACCACTGAGCTAACCGGGGACTTTAAATAGGGAAGCTATATGTATTCTTGATAAGGGAGTAACTTATTGTACTAACGATAACTCACCAGTGCAGCCATATAAGTCCATCCTAAGACATATTCCTGAGTTCCACTTCTGTGGTATAATACGTATGTACCGTCCATTCATGGGATAACGTAGCCAGTTCACAATCGTACTTGAATTGTCGCTGTTTCCTTGAAGTAACTGCAATACAGTGTTAAACATAATATTGATTATATAATTCTTGCAACTCGCATGGAGAAGGGAATGCAAGTTGTAGACCTACGCAATATACGAACCTTCTTGGTGAGTTGTCCAGCAGTGTACTCAAGCCAACTGTTACCGTCGGCACTGTACGACACCACATAGTTCTGAACCCACTTAGCAGCAGTAGGATCCCCTTGTGTAGCGATCCCTGTTACTGTCATCAGCTGTCCAAGATCAACCTGTATGTACTCAGTGTTAGATGTTGTGGAGCTGCACCACGACGAGTTGCTATACAGACGACCGTGATATGCTCTGTGAAAATTGTCAAGAGACGATGATGCCAAGATCTGGGCGTATTCAATCCCAACATTCTCTACTCCGAGAGATTCTTTACATTCTGTTTGAAAAGAAAATATATTTTGTGTTGATGTTTTTTGTAGGTCTTTCAGTTAATATTCAAAATACTACACTAGCCAAAGCTTCCTTATCGCGAGTGAATATCGTATCATTGATCACACGGCCAGCTCTCTTATAAGACATATGTCCTAGGCTTCAGTGGATGTCTTAGCTTGTTTTGATTCCGGAAAATCGTTTCTAGATTAGTTTAGGTTGTCCTTTGTATTGTCTTTGATGTACTATGGCTGGTATTCAGAAATATGAACTCAGTCACGTCTTTATCATTGAAGTTGCTTTTAATTATCTGTGTATCTTACACTGCTTTTTGACTATATATTTTTGTTATTCAATTCTGGCATTACTTTTTCTGTAAAATATTAGTTAAAAACGTGTATGTTTTCGCTTCTTTTTTTTTGCTAAGTGTTACGGGTAGAAATGGTCCAGACTGCAGGATTCCGACCGCTCAGGGAATCAACCACAGTGCTCCATTTCATGATGGAATAAAGATAGTTAAAGTTATCCTATAAATACTATATTTCAGCCAATCAGAACTCAGCACTTAAAACCCGTCACAATATGCAGGAATATTCGCACTATTTCGTTTTCAGCCAATCAAAATCTAGAAGCGGCCGTCACTCACGACCGTTGGCTTCAAATAAATTTCACCATTTTTTATTTATTTAAGTAATATAACACGCATTCCATGTCTTTGTTCTCTTACATAAACACGCCGAATATGTTGGGAGAACAAAGAAAAACTTGAAAATCACGAGCTGCTAGGCGAGAATTAAAACACGAGAATTAAATCTTACGTACGCACGATCAGAAAATCAATTCTCCTAACAGTAACAGTCATCAGAAATCGACCGACGATGAGTTTGCAGAGCGCGGGAAATCCTCCAAGGCAGAACTGAGAGACGAACTAACGAAGGCAAGCTTTGTGTTCTCTTTGTCAGTGTGTGGCTCTGTTTTGAAAATATATTCTTCAACATTTCCCGAAAAGAATAATTCAGAATTCAAGACATTTTTGGCCAGAAATTTAAGCCATATGGCATAAGGCAGTAGAGGACTTGAACTGGATGTTTTTGTCGCTGAATGTACACGAGGAAAACATGATTGCCGTCCCCGTCTGAACTTTGAAGCAGGTTTTAGTTGAATGAACTTTTATTTTCGCCAATCTCAATTGAAAGATCTATCAGTTGGGACCTTCTTCCAATGAGATGAGGCTAAGTGTGCAAGGTAAGAGGCTCACTTTGTTCTGTGAAAATTTGGTTGCCCAACTTCACAAATGTCGCACGTGAGTTTTCATAAAATGGCAAGGAGAAAGCTAAAAACCTTATCTGAATTACCAAGAACAAGCAGGGTGAATGATGACAATTGGCCTTATATAAAGGCTTATTATTTCGTCACTTCGTCGCCGACAAAATGTCGGACTTGAACTTATTTAATAAGCGTATAGTACATTTAGTTTGAGATAAAAAAGACATGGAAAAAATCGAAAGAGTGTGGCTTTTCCCTCTCTTCTACAAATGTACTCTAGTCTCTAGCTCAATTCCTCTCTATTCGTCTATCAGGAAGTTGTTTAAAAACTAGACGCGTTAGCCGTTTATGTGTTTTAGTTCAGTTTACCGTACAAAATAAGTTAAGAGAAGTGGTTTTGTTTCTTGAATCCGCGACTAAAAATATCTCGGCCGGGATGGTTAGCAAATTTGATAAATGGCAACTTCATGTCGGTCGGTTGTATTTTTGTTAAATATATCTGTTTTGTTGATTAAAATCATATTGAAAGTAAACGTTTGGTGAAGAGATTCTTCATTGTCGTTTTGCCATTTTGATTTCATTCCCAATCGCGTGCCATCGCCACAGCGAGACGAATTCCCATGTTTATAGACTCTCATACAAACACCGCTTTCAGCCAATCAGCGCGCGAGTTTCCTCTGGGTTATTTTATAATTAACAAATAAAGAAGCCTTAGCCATGTTTTATACTATCATAAGACACGATGGGCATTTGAGAACATGAGAGAAATGTTAAAGCACAAGCCGAAGGCGCGTGCCTTTCAACATTTCTTGAGTGTTCTCAAATGACCAGAGTGTTTCATGATAGTATAAAACATGGATTTAAGGCTTCTTTATCTGTTTTATAATATAGATTTACACCCGCGATCGATGAAAGGAAACCACCAGTTGAAAACAATACAACACGGCAAACCATGTCATATACTCTGATAAAACATGGCTTTTTAGCCAATCAGAGCACGCGTACTATCGTATCTATATTATAAATGATAATATGGTAGCTTCATGGTTTTCTTATGGAATATTGGCGAACATTTTACTCGATTTTTTTATTATTCTAGTATAAAGGTTTGTTGAATACCAGAAAACAAAAAATTATCATTAAATATTTACTCGTATTTCAACTGGAACTCCTATACTTTACATGAACCTTCTATATTGTCGGTTGTTCAAAATAATTTGACCACGCATTTCTCTTGATAATCAGGGCCCGGTTGTTCGAAGCCCGATTATGCTTTATTAATTAGTTCGATTTACTAACTTGTGAACTATGGATTTGAGGTTAAAAACCTATTCCTACAGGAGAAATAACAAATGCTTTTCTACTGGTTTTGCTAGATTTGAAAAATATACTATCTACCAAGAGAACGAAAACCATGGGTTAAGACTTAATCCAGGATTAGTGCTAATCGGGCTTCGAACAAATGGGCGCAGGCATTAAAAAAAATAGATCCAAATATAACTCGTGAAGACACTGAAAGCAAGCATATTACGTCGGCCATACATTTACTCTACTGTGCACTCCTTCAATTTATTAGGATTGACAAAGTCTGATAAGAAGTGAATTACAATATGTGTTGTCACTCTAGGCACCAATTTCAAACAAGGTGGTGTTGGATTATCGCCAATTTGACCTTTGTGGGTAAATTCAAAGGGACGGACCTTATCTCGGTCAGTAATCGAACTCTTGTTTACTCACCGGCTGCAAGGCGTCCCATTGTGTAAGTGGCTGGGGTCGCACTACGGGGTAACACTGGTGTAACGATGAAGTTTTTTTTTACCTGATATTAACACTGATTTCTTTGAAATCGCCGCGTAACCCGTGCAACAAACCACTAAAAAATGCGTTGCAAACAAAACGACGGAAACACCAAAACATATCGGTGTTAACATCAGTGTTTCCCTCTAGTGCGATCGCAGTCAGTGAATCACATATCACAACAATTTTATTTCACCCTTTGGGTTAATCATATACAATAGTTACAAGAGAAATTGAAATAGAAATTAGGTCAGGGAGCCAGGAAAACCATGAGGACTTATCGAAGCTGGGCGACCCAAATTACTGTGCTGTCTATTACAGAGATATCGATCGGCTGTATCCGGCTCTCAGTGTACATCAAATCATGTTGAAAACTCCACTTATTCTAGCTTATTCTGTATCCACTGCGGTAGAATCCTTATCACATTCATATGGTATCATGGAGAATTCGCATTGGCCTTTTATTCCAAAAGTTGTTGTAGGTAGCTGTATGTAGGAACCAAGAACACTCGCCTTCCTAAAAGACTCCTAACCATCATGTTCTTCCTCGCCGCGCTCGCTGATCTGCATGGACATTGAATCTACTCAATACCGTATCACTAATCTTCCTACACGTGCACCCAAATTTACAAGCTTATTTAACACTACTAAACGGATTAAACTAAAGCGCTGACCTGTTAGCGACACCACTTAAAGTGCCTATAACCCTTTTGCAAATTTGATAGCTTATGAACCTCCGAAAAGTTTTGAGTACTTCTGTGAAGAAAGTTTTGATTTACAGTGAATATTTTATGTTCTACGCTTGTTTGAAATCGTGTAAATGTGACCTTTTGTGACCTTTCCTGACCCATGACCGCGTAAGTAAAAGCCTGGGTCGAAACCTGTATGTACGTCACCTCATTAATGCATTATTCTCCATGGCGCCTTTCTATCACAACAACATCGATGCATAGAAAATATACACAGTTTGTGAGTTGTTAGTAAAGAAAAAAGTCATTTTAGTCAACATGTTAAGTATTTCTTCAAATGATTGCAAAGCCGAATTAATTATATGACGTCAAGATGACGTAAATACAGGTATCGACCCAGGCTTTTGCTTACGCGGTCATGGATCAGGGAAGGTCACATTTACACGATTTCAAACAAGCGTAGAACATAGAGTATTCACTCAAAACCAAAACTTTCTTCACAGAAGTACTCAAAACTCTTCGGAGGTTCGTTAGCAATAAAAATTGCAAAATGGTTATAGGCACTTTAATGAACTATTTATAGTACTCTCGTTCCATATAGTCATTTTCTCTACTGTTTTACAGTATTATGCAGGGAGACTATATGGAACGAAACACTACCATGAAGTATATACCCTATTCCTGGGGGAAGGGGTTGGGGCCGGTTGGGGTCTCCCATACTGAAGTGACAGGGGTGCTCGGCCGTGGCTCTGAAATTGTCCCCTAAAAGATACGCATAAATTAACGAAATCAAAAGAGTCTTGATGATTTTAACCCCTAAAAGGTAACGACCACTTTTAAAATTACTGTTTTAATCACTAAAAGTAAAAATACATCTAACTGCATAAAACACATTCTTTTCAATTAAGTTTTGCAAAACATCGTCATTCAGGATGTGTTTGTTACTGTTATCTAAACTCGTTTTCCGTCATTATTCTGATTTATGACACACTAAATGGTACGTGTTGGGTTGCATAATTAGCGCCAATCGATACACCCCCTAAATGGTACGGCCGCAACGGGAAATATAAATTTAACCCCTAAATGGTATGGCCGAGCACCCCTGTCACTTCAGTAAGGGACTCTATTCGCCACTTTGGAAAAGAGTAGGGGATTGGGGTGAGGGTGGTCTCGCAAAGGCGCTTGGGATCGTTACAGGGGACACGCATCGTACAGAATACAAACAAACACGACGAATATCCCAATTTACTCATCAAATACAAGCAGAGAAAGTGAAATAAACTTCAAAGAAGACACTATACCAGAAGTAAAGCTCAACAGAAATGTCCAGAGATGTGGGTTCATAAAAGCCAACTTACTTAAAGCAGAGCAAAGAAGTGAAAACTACCGTGGAACGGGAGTTTACTTAGCAGTAGTAAAGCGAAGTTGTGTGGCCGACTGCTACGATCCGAAGACATTATGCTTTTAATATCCGATTCCTACGTTTTCCATCATCATGGATTTATGATTTTAAAGTTGTACTTTGTAACTTTAAACAGGCCCTGTTCTGTTCTTGGGATTGTAGGGTGAAGGGCCGGAAAGAGTTGGTATGTAGTCAATCGCTACAAATACATGTCACCCTAGCGTACTTCAAGTGGTTCAACGTTTCTCTTGTCAGTAGTTATCCACGGCCTACAATCTCATGAACAGAACAGGACCTGTATAGCTAAAGTTACAAAGTATTTAATACTTTAAAATGACAAATCCATGATGGTGGGAAACGTATTCGGATCGTAGCAATCTGCCACACAACTTCGCTTTATTTCTGCTAACTCCCGTTCCACGGTAGTTTCCACTTCTTTGCTCTGCTTTAATAAGTTGGCTTTTATGAACCCTTTCCTGGACACTTCTGTTGAGCTTTACTTCTGGTACAGTGCCTTTTTTCAGGCTTATTTCACTTTCTCTGCTTGTATTCGATGAGTTCATTGCGATATTCGCCGTGTTTGTTTGTATTCTGTACGATGCGTGTCCCCTGTAACGATCCCAAGCGCCTTTGCGAGACCACCCTCGCCCCAATCCCTTACTCTTTTCCAAAGTGGCCAATTACTCATGTTATACCACATGTCACTTCCTATTGTCACTCCTTTCCTGTGTTGTTGACATTCTCCACATATATATGATATGTTTTATCCTTTGTAAACACTATTAACATATAGCAACTGAAGAAGGCTAAGTAAGTAGTTGATTTAATACCAACAACAATCAACACAGAGAATACCTAAAATATTTTTTTGGACCACACTTATATAGATGTAAATATATATACGTACATATATAACATATATAAATATGTAAACTATTTGACCGCATCACTCCATAGCTCAGTTGGTAAAGCACGGTCTAGAGTGGGGGAGGTCGGGGATTCGAATTCCAGCCGCGTCCTTGGGCAGGGACGTATAAGTCGTATCCTCTTCGAGGGGGACGTGAAAGAACATGTTGTATTATTTCGAGAAAGAATAGGGGATTGTCTCCCGACACAACAGCCAGGTAGGTATTTTGAGGTACTAACAATCACTCATGATTGTAAACTGCACGGCAGTACATTGCGCCACAATAGCAGTCCGTATCACAAAAATAACCTTGTGAAGCGCATTTTAATATATCCATATATAATTTGCACTATATATAGAAATGTGAATTACTATGAAGGAAGAAATAAATTAGGATGGGATATTGAGGAAGTTAATCAACCTGATGTTTAGTATTTTTCTTGAATGAATATATAGTAATTTTCTTTATCATCTAAAGAATTCCAAAATTTAATAGAAATATTAATGTCACCCATCATACCACAATATTTTGATTCTTTATGGATTTTGGCAATAGGTTGGTACAAATTCTCTGGGAAAGACTCAAGATTGCTGTTAGGATGAATATAAATTACTCCACATATAATGGCCTAATTATAATTATTTTGTATTTCAATCCACCAAGATTCTTTGTCATCCCTGACGTTGGGAAATGAATTTATAGCCAGGTATAGATGAGTCAATGAGATTATCTTTTGAAATATTTAACCAAGTTTCTGACAGACCAATTATTTGAAGTGGATGCTGTAAATCACTCAACAATTCCCTTAAGTTATCACGATTTGCTGAGATACTTCTAATGTTAGAGTGGAAAAATTAAAGAAACATTTCAGAGAACATATATTGAACTTTACAAGAGTTGTGAAATTATTGAGGAGTATAATACTTAAAATAATTTGTGATGGAATATTTTCATTATGAAATATTAGCCAGGAATACAGGAAGGCCAAAGCTAGCGTACATTTACGTCAAAATCCCAGGAAAAACTTTGGTTTTGAGATTCTTTGTGAACACATTTAATTTGTGCTGCCGAGGTCCGATCTGCAAGTCATTCAACGCAAAAAGTGGCTGACGCAGAATGATCTGGACAGTTTGGGAATGCCTTCCAATCCCCCATGTGCCAATATTTCAACCCGGTTGCCTGATTGTAACAGTGCGCGTGCATGTACAGCACATTTTCAGGCACGTCACGCGTCCGAGTCAGGCGCAGCGCGTCGGGGTTCGGGCGCAACGGAAACCACAAGTCGTCCAATTTTTGCTCTCATCCTATATGTATGGTGCTCCGCCTTCGGCCCACGCGGGAGCTCCGCTAAAAAGGATGATGCGTAATGAGCTCAATCCTTTTACCCATTCAAACCTTGTGTTCTTAACATGCTTCCCGTAGAGTATACCTTAATTCCAGCCGCTTCAACAGTGTAAAAACGTTTGGTACGTCTTTTCCTTGAAATAAGGTTACTGCCTTCAGCAGGGTGCCAGTGAGATCAAGCTCAGCTGTCGCCATTTAAAAACTAGATTGCCTAGATGACAAGCAAACTTTACATTGTAAGATAAAACACATGTACATGAGTCTTGTAAAATTACCTTCGTTAACTCCATACACCTCAACACGAAGAACTTTAAAAAGACGATAGGAAGTTGGCTTTATGCGTAAAAACCTTGCTGGAGCTGCTATAGGAAGATCATTCTTCACCAATGTATTTTTGTCTGTGTTTCCTGTAAATGTCTAAACACATGAACGAGATTATGGTAACGATTTCGTCAGTAATAACTTTATATTGTAGTTTAAACAACATTTCCAAGGAGGTTACCTTAATGGTGCCATTGACTTTGTATGCGGTCCATACAACATTATCGATGAATAGGGAGATTTGATACGCTGTCACCCATTCAATAATCCCAGACTTTACATTTCCCTGAGTTCCGACAGCACAAATTGTGTATACCATGCCCATGTCGACCTGTAGGTAATCATTAGGATTGATGGTGGATGATGGTGCCCAACCTGTGTAGTACCCAAGCCTTGCCATATATGGCATGTAGTGTTTTTCGAAATTCGAAGTGCTAGTAAAGCGATGGTCAAGAAATAAGCTTCTAGAAGTTAGACCAATTGGTTCACCGGTGCATTCTGTTTAAGAAAGATAGTTGGAAGGAGTCACTTAATCAGTAAAGCGAGTTGCCAAATCTTAAAGGGGAACTGAACCCTAAAATCAATCCAATGTCTATACAAACATCTTTTTGAAATAAATAGGTTTAGCTATTTAATGTTTCTGTGTTGTGCGTCTAGGAAGAGAAAATCCGAAAACCTTACTCACAGCTTCCGCTATGTACAGACGGCTCAAGTCTTGTAATTTGTGATGTAGTACACGGGGAATAAATTAGTTTGGCCATGCTGTCTCCAACATTGAATAGCAACGGCTTCTAATTGCGGATCATTGTGTTTTCTTTGTGCTAGAAGTGTGATCGTTCTTCCTTGTGACGTACGTTATGGGGAAATTTGCACTGAATTGAGCCGCCACACAATATACATTTCTCAGCGGAAAATCGTCCTCATAGACGCGCAACACAGAAAAATAAAATTATTTCTTTCGAATACATCTTTGCAAAGACGCTGGGTTGATCTTAGGGTTCAGTTCCCCTTTAAAGGATAAAGTTCCAAACCACGAAAAACAAGAGCAACAACAATAGCAATTGTTAAATTGGGAGCAAAGGAAAACCATGGCACAGAGTTGCACACTGTAACCCTCAAAACTACATATACATATTCATCAATGTAATGGGAATTGCATAACTTTTTATAAGCTGGGGGCAATATAAGTTTATGAACTAGCATTAAATTAATGTTATTGTCACAAATACTTTTCATATATATATTTCGCTTTACAGTTTCAAACTGAAAAAAAAAACGATAAACACGTCGTTTCTAATGAGCGACAAAGTTTCATCTAACAAATTACATGTAAAGAGCACACTAACCCGGTAGGGGCACAAAATATTACTTCTGCACCCTCTAGACCTACAATATCTTCCAGTGAACTTGCATAGCTCTGGAGTTTAAACTGGGTGAGTTATGGGTACAATGGATAACAAGTTCAGTTAAGTTCCTGTAAAAATAAACTAGTTTGGATCTAGATTGACATTTATTTTGTCAGAAAAAAAAAACTATATACAGTTATCTCGCTAACATAAAATAAAATATATGTGAGAGATTACCGGAAACATCCGCGCGTACGGGCGGAAATACGTCACATCACATTGTCCTTAGTTAGAAAACGGTGACCTTGAACTGGTGTAAGACACAGTGAGAGATCTTCGAGCTAGAGCTCGTGTTTGCAGTTCGTAGTCGGCCAAAATTTCAAGACATGGTGGTCACAATTCTATCAGTACATTAACCTCGTTAAAGTTAAAGAGGTTGATCGAAAAGCCTATCTGCTCACTTTGTTAGACCAGCCAGCGTACACGGCCGTGGAATTATTACGATTACCTGAATAACTTTCGTTTGAAGCATTTACTGCACGGCTGAACCAGCGCTTTGATTCGGGCAAATCCAAAGAAGATTACAAATTTCAACTTCCTGCTAGACATCAAAAGCTTAATGAGAATATTGACAGTTTCGCAGATTGTTTAATGGAACTGGTTGATAATGCCTATCCCGATGCAGAGTATAGCTTTAAAGTAAAGCTTGCAAGAGACCAATTTATTCAAGGGGTTGAGATAAGCGACGATATAAGGGAGAGGGTATTTATGAGCCAGCCAGAAACGCTCGCTGATGCAGTTCGCACTGTACACCAAATGGAGAGCGCCCGTAAAGCGTGTAAATCTAGCCAAACCGGGGGAAAATCCAGATCAGTAAATGCAGTAGCTGCATCTAGCGATGACAAAATCTCGGCTGAAATTCGCGAGCTCAAAGAACTAGTTGTTGGAATGAACATAAAAATTCAAGAAGTAGAGGGAAAAAGCTCTGATCCCCGCGCCGTACTAATGTTGAATGTTATTCCTGTCATGGGTACGGGCACTATGCCAGAGAGTGTTCAGCAGCGGGAAATTCAGGAAAGGCATCGGGAAACTGGGAAGGGGGCCTGCCATGGGGCAGCCATGTCTCTCAAAATCAGTAACTTCCGCCCCTGAACATGTGAACGAAAACCATCAGTCATCTGGGCCAGACCAAAGCAAACGAGTCATTTCAGTCATATCAGATTCTGGTATTTATATTACAGGACTTGTAAATCATCGAATTACACATATTTTACTGGACACCGGGGCTACATTGAGCGAGAAAACATGGCCCATAAAGAGTGTTGTTAGCTCAGAACTGAAGCCGGTATCATGAACTTTGACCACAGCGAACGGAAATGTTTTGAATGTTCTAGGAGAAACCAAAACAAGGCTTCGCTTAGGTAAATTTGATGGTGACTGGAATATCATTGTGGCACGTGGATTGACTCATGAATGTTTACTGGGGTCGGATTTTTTCCAACACTATAAATGTCAACTTTGTTATGATACTGGAACATTTACTATTGCGGAAGCAGAGGTACCCAGAAGATTCCAGACGGGAAGTACAGGAGTATGTAGGGTCTACCTGGAAAGGGATGTGGTCCAGGAACTGAGCAACTACTTACAGGGAATCTTGAGGGAGGGTTTGAGCGTAATAATGGGAGCCCAGGGAGACAGACATTTGCGTAGCACGACCACTGGTGATACCCAATGATGGTCTAGCAGTAGTACACCTCACCAATTTTACTGACCAGCCAATTAAAGTATGTTCAAATTCCCCCATAGGACAGTATAGCCCATTAGGTTGTATGAATGGTCAAACAACGCCTAAAGGCATTGACATTGAAAAGGAGTTTGGAGTGTGGGTAGAGCTCAATGTACCAGTGTAACCCTAGACAGTGAGGTACAACCAGGTAAATACAGTGAAGAAGACAACGGGGTGAATAGTAAGGAGTCGCCTTTTGCATTAGAGTCCGATAATCTGACGGGAGAACAAAAGGAACAGTTCGTCTCTCTGATGAATGAATTTACCGATGTGTTTGCAAATAATAACTCAGATTTGGGCAAGACGGACCTGATCGAGCACTGCATTGATATAGGCGATTCAAGACCTGTGAAGAAGCCACCAAGACGAACACCCTCTCATCAAAGAGAAGTCATCGACCGTCAGCTGGAAGACCTACTAGCCCAAGGGATGATTGAACCATCGCAGAGTCCCTGGAGTAGCCCGGTGGTCCTGGTCCGGAAGCACGACGGCACCTACAGGATGCGCATTGATTATAGACGTTTAAATCAGTGCACGGTGAAAGATGCACATCCTCTCCCTAGGACTGACGATGTACTGGAAGTCATGGAAGGCGCCCATTGTTTTTCCTGCCTGGACCTCTCGTCTGGTTACTGGTAAATGAAGGTCGCTGAGAAAGATAGGTCGAAAACATATCATTCGTTACACATCGTGGCCAATTCCAATGGACAGTAATGCCCTTCGGGCTTACAAATGGACCCGCCAGCTTTCAGAGACTAATGAACATGGGGTTGAGTAGGTTGACCTGGACACATTGTCTAGTTTATATAGATGATATAATCATCTGGTCTAAGTCGTTCGAGGAGCATTTGTATCGTCTACGTCAAGTTTTCAGTAGGATACGGCAAGCTAGACTCAAACTTAAGCTTGCGAAATGTCAGTTTCTTAAAGAGAGTCACATTTCTCGGTCATGTTGTATCATCTCAAGGCATTGAAACGGGCCCCGAGAAGACTAAGGCAGTAGGTGAGTGGCCAGTTCCAGTGGACGTCAAGGAGTTACAATGGTTCTTAGGCCTCGCAGGTTATTACAGGCGCTTCATCGCAGAATTCTCAACCGTTGCACAGCCCTTATATCGGCTGTGCAAGAAGACCGTTCCTTTCCACTGGGGTACTGAGCAAAAAGTCGCCTTCGAGAAACTGAAGATTTCGCTGGTCAGTGCGCCTGTTCTGACATATCCCGACTTTTCAGCAGAGGCTGGGATGTTCACCCTCGACACAGATGCTAGCCAGCAACTTGGTATATGTGGTGTCCTTTCCCAGCTGCAACCGGATGGAACGGAGAGAGTTATTGCATACGGTAGTCGTTCTCTAAATGAACATGAGAAAAACTACTGTACCACACGCCTCGAGATGTTAGCACTGGTAACATACGTAGATCACTTCCATTACTATCTGTTGGGGCACAGGTTTTATGTGAGGACTTTCATAATTCGTTAAGATGGTTGATGTTGTTCAAACAGCCTGAAGGGCAGGTGGCCCGCTGGTTGGAAAGACTGCAAGAATATGACTTCGAAGGCAAGCATCGACCAGGCCGATATCATGTTAATGCAGATGCGATGTCCCGAAACCCAAGACGTCATCATGGACAATGCCCTTCTTGTGTGCCCACAGGAAATACCGAATCATCTGTTGCTGAGATGACTTTCAAGCAGTCTGTTGTGAAAGAGAATGTGGCTACTGAAGATGTGTGGTCGAGAGAATCGGTTGCAAGCGTGCAAAAAGACGATGTCGATGTGGGATCAGTGTTGACCTGTTGCAGGAAAAAGAGAAACCTCTAAGCAGATGTTACAGTCCATGAGCCACACTTCATGTGCGATAATGGCCCAGTTTGAGCTTCTGGAGGTCCAGAATGGTGTACTGTATCGGAAGGAGCAGAATGGAAAGAAAGCATCCAGGAGTCAAGTAGTTTTGCCAGAAAAGCTTGTACAACCGGCGCTACAAGAGTGTCATGATGGGATAGCTGGTGCACACCTGGGGCGGTTTAAAACACTGAAACGGATGAAAGCCCGTTTTTGGCGTCCAGGTCTTCTGCGGTGGGGATGATGTGAGATTACCGGAAACATCCGCGCGTACGGGCGGAAATACATTGACCTTAGTTAGAAAACGGTGACCTTGAACTCGTGTTACTGACACAGTGAGAGAGTTTCGAGCTAGAGCTCGTGTTTGTAGTTCGTACAACGCGAAATAACGTTGTGTTTAGAACTAAACTTCACATATACATAAATATAATAATAAAATATTAGATCACATTAATTCAATATATTGATTTAGATAATGTGATCTAATATAGTAAGTATTAGATCACATTAATTCAATATTTAAAATACTGATGTAGCTTAACATGAAAAGAGAACATTAAAGAACCTTGTGGAAAGCTGTTTCATTCAAAAATAGATTTCGTTTATATTTCTACCATGAATGGTACTATATATCCTTACTACTAAAATGTAGTTAGATTGATTGAAAAGTTTATTTTACTCCCATTTCGAGGGGTTGAATGGTTAGTCCTGCTAACAGGCCAAAAAGTTTTTATTTTCAGTGACGTGACACTGGGTGTTTAGGGCCCACTCAAACATTCTTCGCAGCATTTCAACTTTCAAATTTTCCACACATTCAATATATTATTACTTCTTTTTACCCTTGATGTGAGATTTGGACATTTGGATGCTCGAAATAGGAAGAAAATTTAATTGTAATCGAACCCATTCAAAGAGTAACTCGATCAGCCCAAAATTATAGCTTTTCAAAAATGCAGAATTCTCACTTGTGGCACCTAGGCCAGACCTAAATATTCATTCTAGGCATAGATTAAGAACTATTTTGTAGAAGAATGCAATAAAACCTGCGGCACAATGCGATTTCGAGGAGTAGGTTTCAAGTTAATTTAGCCGTTAATTTGTTCATTTCGCCAACTTCTCTGCCTCTGGCGTGACACAACTCCCATTTCAGACTTATGACTATTTAACTGCTCCTTTATCAAATCGGCTAGAACTATTTCGGTTTATAAAAAGGTTATCCGTTTATAATGGAACAACCCATAGAGTGCTTTGTGTGTTATATTTCGGTTCCATCAACACAATAATTCAGGTCCTTCGCTAAGACTCTGCAGACTGTGTGGTGTTGTGTGACTCCCCACTAACTTTGGTCTTCTGTCGAGTTCCTAGTTTCGAACACGTTGAAGACGTTTTTCTTGTGGTAATTAAATAGCTGGAGGAAGGAATTCGGTTAATCAGGTATTAAACTCAAATCAGTTGATCGAAATCTAGAGGAAAACTCACGAAAAGCGAGTGTTGCAATTTCTTAATTAAATATAAATCGATAATTGATTATCGATTTATAATTATCGGGGAATTTCTTTTCGTGGTGGTTGTTGGCCAGGGTTGGAGCCCTGGTAACATATAAGTTGAGTTGGTTGGTATCTTGCCTTCATCTTGCTCCGAGGGTTTATCCGTGCGGAGTCTCCTTAGCCTTCTTCCCCTCTCCTCCATATTATAAACCCGTGTTACTACAACACGGTGATACGTTCTCCCGGAAATTGTGTCGGATAGGGGTGGGTCGCGGAGATATCAAAACCCTGACCCTGTTTAAGGGTGAAAAATCGGAAAGTTGCTTACCTTTCTAAGGCCTGAAACTGAAATGTGAGACCCTATTCAAGGGACAAGTGATTAAATGATTAATATGTATGCAATGATTTACCTTTATTTTTAGATTGTAACGTTTAGTTGTCATCATTGATAAAGCTGGTCTGGCCAGCATAACTATATCTCTCGCAAGGCACTGACACGTTTTGTTCAGATTTGCTTGGTTTTTGGCTTTTCGCCACACGTAATGACGTGTGACCCGATATAACCAAGCATTTCTGTTGCTCGAAACTAGATCAGTGCTTTTTAGCTCAGTCCGGGTCGATGGTGCAGTGGTACCGAAGCCTGCGTACTGTTTGCTATGCCATACTGACGAGTTCTAATAAGAACGAAACAGCTGTCTATGGCTGCAATCTGGTCCGAGCGCTTTTCGTGTCAGGCCTAGCTAACCGTAGCCTGCTATGCAGACGTATTTTTCACTCTCATAAATTCGAATAAAAAAGTAACGTCTGCTTACCGGAGCGCTTAATTAGTTTCCAATATGCAAGCATGATATCAGCACGTTTGTTTTATTTTTCTGCCCAATCAAAGCCATTGTTATAATTTTAGTGAATTGGCGCGCCAATGAACACTCTCCTATGATTGGGCAATGGCAACTGTATTGTATGAATCATTTTAAATGTAACATTACGTCACTTTCCAGGATATGGAAGGTAAAATCTGATTGGTCCATAACACAATGAGGTGTGCATATTGGAAACCAATTAAGCGCTCGGGTAAGCAGACGTTACTTTTTTCTTCGAATTTACGAGGGTGAAAAAATACGTCTGCATAGCAGGCTAAGCTAACCGTAGTGCTTTGTGTTGTATATCAGCTTTATTTTTACGTTGTATATCAGCTTTGCTGTAGTCTTCGGACTTTTCATTCGTTGAGCAAATGCACGATACTGCAAAGCAAGAGTTTAATAGAGGAAAGAAACAACCGTATACGTACCCTATTTTTAAGGATAACAAAATATGAGAAACTTTTTAAGGGTGCGGAACCTCAAAAACCATACCTTATCCCGCTTATATATGGGAGTAGTTTCCTGAAATAATGCATATTTATATAATTTAACCTGACTTACGGTCCAAAAATATATACTTTGATAAAGACAACAGAAGTGTGAAGCTGTTATTGTTCAAACAGAAACGGCTCATAATAAGTCAATGTTGAAATCACGATGCATGGTTCACATGTAGTAGCGCCCTCTTCTTCACTTCTTGTATTTACAGCCTTGTGTTGCCACATTTCATTCAACAGAATGGCGGCCTTGAGGCTCTGCTTAGCCGAAGAACCGCTGCATGGCCGGTAATTTTACAGTAGTGCTCGTGATCGCATTTATTTGAAAATAGACGGCACTGTTGTGTTCGTGAATCGTGTACATCAGTTAATTTGTAAAACGACAATGGAGTGAATCCTTACTGATGTATTTATTAGTATAATTTCCTCAATTCAGCCGTGGCCGTAGCTAGTGAAGAGGCGGGGGGGGCACCGAATAAGTTTTGGAGAGCCAGATAATCTTTCCTCTTCGCATAGCATGCAATGAAGTAGAAAATGTTCCTCATCTTCAGTGTTTGTTGTACAGTAGAAACTTTAACGTACACCGCTTCCCCCACCCAGGCACTGAAAATGATTTACACAAATTAAATGCCAAACACCTGTAATATTTGCATCCAATACTAATGAGGGTCCATCATTAACTGCCAGCTCATGTTGTGCATGACTCGTGAGTCCAAAAACTAGAAAAAACCGGGGTTTAAAGCAGCTTCTACCTTGCCTATAGTGTTGTATAGTTAGTTTTATTTTCTAGTTTTCACAACACATACGCGGACCGGACTACACAGACACAATGATAAGCGACCTCCTATTTTGTGTAAAAAGCCCATTTTACACTACACTGATTTTTTTTGGCATGGCTCGGACAAAAGTGGTACGGGTACCAAAAATATCGGTTCGCTACCTCGTTTACACTATAGTTTTCTTGCCAAATGTTTGGTACTGTCTATTTACCTAAGAACGCATGCGCTGCTCGTCCATGCATCCAAGGTGGCGGATAAAGAAAGTTTGGAAGTCTGTAGATTTGGCAAAGGTATGAAAAAAGCCGTTAGTGAAACGGCAGGGGGAAAAAACGGGACTGTTCACGAGGTTAGCGACTACGCTGGCTCTCCTCCTTCGGTGTTTTTGCGTTTTCCAGGTTTCATATCATGGTTTTTTCTTTCATTATTTTGAGAAGTTCCGCCGAAGTGTAAACAAACATCGGCGTGTGACCGCTTGCCAATACGAACGAAGGCTATGGATTAAAATCGCCTTTCGCTCGGATGATCGTGTACACTGCAAATTTTACCCGAGTTGAACTTGTATTTCTGGTACACGTACCAATTTTACGCGTGCTTGTACTACCTATAAAGGTAAAGGCAAAGCGCGCGACCTTATTTAACGTTGGTAACTCGTGACAGTCTTGTAAGACTGATAACCTTGAGGTCGACGTGGGACCTACGATTTAGCGTCCTTATCCGAGAAGACGTGAAGGTGTAACAATTTGCAGTTCGTGAACGAGATTGTTTCACAAAGGCAGCACCTTCTACTCGGTTATTTTAAGACCCTGAGTGTTGGTCCGGCCGGGGCTGAATCCGCGACATCCCGCACAACAGATGGCGGAGCTTAATCACTGGGCTAACCGGGAGGCAGTAGATAGAAGGGTATAGAGAAGTATTTTTAGAAGAGCCAGCACGGCTAAAATGTTTGGTTTGGCACGGGTAAAATTAGGCGTGGCAAACCATTTACGCTGCAAAATTCATCCGAGCCGCTCTTTTTTTGGTACGTGTACCAATTTTATCCTATCGGTGCTAAAAATCCAGTATAACTACAGTGTACATGAACCTAAGAAAAAAAAACCGACGATCCGCCGATTTCACACACAAAAATAACCTTTTATTTTACTGATTCGAAATGATGCCGCGCATTTCGGCGACGTGCTTTAAGTAACAAACGAACACAACACAACTAACAGTAACGACCAAAAGAAATCCCCCGATAATTATAAAATCGATAATCATTTATCGATTAATATTTAATTAAGAAATTGCAACTCTCGCTTTTCATGAGTTTTCCTCTGGATTTCGATCAACTGGTTTGAGTTTAATACCTGATTAACCGAATTCCTTCCTCCAGCTATTTAAGGACCACAAGAAAAACGTCTTCAACGTGTTCGAAACTAGGGACTCGACAGAAGACCAAAGTTAGTGGGGAGTCACACAACACCACGACTAAGGCTGAGCGAAGGACCTGAATTATTGTGTTGATGGAACCGAAACACACAAAGCACTCTATGGGTTGTTCCATTATTAACGGATAACCTTTTTATAAACATGCTGAAATAGTTCTAGCTGAGTCGATAAAGGACCAGTTAAATAGTCATAAGTCTGAAATGGGAGTTGTGTCACGCCAGAGAAGTTAGCGAAATGAATAAATTAACGGCTAAATTAACTTGAAACCTACTCCTCGAAATCGCATTGTGCCGCAGGTTTTATTGCATAATTCCACAAAATAGTTCTTTATCTATGCCTAGAATGGATATTTAGGTCTGGCCTAGGTGCCACAAGTGAGAATTCTGCATTTTTGAAAAGCTATAATTTTGGGCTGATCGAGTTACTCTTTGAATGGGCTCGATTAAAATTTAATTTTCTTCCTATTTCGAGCATTTAAATGTCCAAATCTCACATCAAGGGTAAAAAGAAGTAATAATCTATTGAATGTGTGTAAAATTTTAAAGTTGAAATGCTGCGAAGAATATTTGAGTGGACCCTAAAAACCCAGTGTCACGGCACTGAAAATAAGAACTTTTTGGCCTGTTAGCAGGACTAACCATTCAACCCCTCGAAATGGGAGTAAAATAAACTTTTCAATCAATCTAACTACATTTTAGTAGTAAGGATAGATAGTACCATTCATGGTAGAAATATAAACGAAATCTATTTTTGGGTCCGAGATCGAGTGGACCGCTCTTACAGAGACAGCCTCTTAAGTATGTTAAGGCCTGGGTCATTGACCGAAAATTGGAAAACACATTTTTAAAGATTATGAGCTAGAACCTTGACAAAAATATGGGATAAAGAACATTAACTAGGTTTTTGAATTTTTGGTGGCAAGTGACTAGCTATTATTACGAATATCAGGGGGAAAACTCCTTCTAAAATGGGTTGCGCGTTTTCACCTAGCCGAAACAAGTTACTGTATCCAGTATATTTTGAATACTGATTTCTACAAACTCACGCTTAGAGAGCTTGACCTTCGTTTAGGTATATTCAGCAAAACGGGTAACGTGACCACATCCCCCCTTAATATATTATCCCCTAATCAATAAAAACAAGATATCTGACCGTGATTCTATTTGACTTGTTAAATCAATCTTATTTTCATGATGAATTTTTCCGATGTATAAAACTGGCACCCCATTCTTTATAATGTGTTTCTCTTCGCTATGACGTCACTGATCACGTGATCCACATAAGAATAACTTCAAATGTCGAGGAAGTCAATCCAACAAAACTTTATGTTATAATTTAATTTTTTTAACTATTAATAAAGTAAGACAATAAAACATTAAATCTTTACTAGGGGTCTGGCAACAAGTCAAACACAGGCGTTGATATACTTGAACGTTTTTAGCTGATTGTTCTATAAAAATACTTAAAGTGCATATAAGCCCTGGCTAATTATATTTCGTACGAAGAGATTAGATGCCATAGACAAAGGATTCCGGAATAAAAATTGATTAATTTGTCATGGTGTATTCGCCGTTCAACGTTGCCCAAAAACGTGTCTTGGGTTTCCTGTAGACGAAAATCAAGCGCGCTAGAGCGCTTTACAAAATTGGCACTGGATCTAGTTTGACGTCATCAACAGCACACGCTCGATGCTCCATTGCATGAAAGGCCTTGCCGAATAAACGAATAAAGCTCTCCGAAACGTTTAGCGCGATATTATCATCTTCCTCGGTTACCTATTCAATTATTTTGCAAATAAGCCAACGTTTTAAACCCGCGAAGAGACGAGTTATGTTGATGACGTCACGTTTTATTCTCGTCCTAGTCTCCGAAGGTGCGCGGAAATTATTCTACATTTGGAAGTTAAGGGTGCGTTCGATTGACCGTATTCCGGAATAAACAGAATGATCACTACAAATCACGTTTACTGGGATTTTTTAGCCACTGGAATACTAAATGTATCCTGAATATCATATATCAGCAAGCATTTGTAGCTTACAGTGCAAAATATGCCCGAACCAGTGATTTCCAGAGACTATTCCATCTATTCCTATTCCGGAATACGGTCAATCGAACGCACCCTTAATCGCTAAAATAATAATGAAAACATTTTTTTCTCTACCTTTATAAGGTGTAAGCTTTCCTTTGAAGGAATAAGAAAATTTGACTTCTCAACTTCAATTAAATTATGTCTACGTCGCCGGGAAGTTAAATACTGGTATATTAAATTAAAAGTTCTCTAAGGTATGCTAACTGCCGTGAGAAGCGAATAGCAGCTGACGTTCCGATCGTTAGTCGTGAGCATATAAGCGATGTGAGCGTATAAGCGCGCATCAAAGAAAATATTGATAGCAACAATAACCTACATTGTGGCGTCGAAATACCCCCTGATATATGTCCTTGGACATTCTCTGATCCTCGAAGCTCACAGCTTTGCTCTCGGGAAATGCTCTCTTCTCGCGGAGCAGATAATGTCCGCAGACGAAAACTCAGGGCATATTTCGACGCCAGAAATAAGTTAGTAATGAGTTATGGTAGCCTCCTCGAAGACGTTGGAGTTAAAGTTGAATAAAGAGATATTACATGTACCAGTGAGAGAAGTTAAAAAATCTGTTTTAGTTTACCTGATTCTACGATATTCCCGTAAAGGTCAACTCTCATGCAAATAGTGTCATGATAATTTCTAGGAAGAAACCTGACAGATCTAGCTACAAATCTGTGTTCAAGAAGATGTTGTACTACAGTTGAACGGTCCGTATTGCCTTTAAATATCTGTTAGGGATAATAAAGAAACACATTAGCACCCTCAGTAGCGTACAAAACGCGAATCATATCATTTGGAATTGGTAAAAGGAAAGACACTCGATATAGATGTTCCGATGTGAACTAGATCTATATTTTAATATACGAAATCGTAAGCCACTGTTACCCATGTAAAAATGAAAGGCGGGATCCCACCTATCCCACCTGGGATCCCGCCTTTTTTACAGCTGGGATCCCAGGTGGGATCTTGTGAGATCCCGGCCGGGATTATTAGACAATTCCCGCCTCAGACAATCCCACCTGGGATCCCGCCTTCCCACACGGGATCCCGCCTTCCCGCCCGGGATCCCACCATCCCGCCCGGGATCCCACCATCCCGCCCGGGATTATTAGACATATCCCACCTGGGATTCTGCCATCCCATGCAAATGCTGGATCCCACCTGGGATTGGCGGGATCCCAGCTATCCCGCCTGGGATGTAACAAATCCCATCCGGGATCCTACCTCTATAAAGCCAGCATATTCCATGAAATGTTTTGTTTACATACTATGAATTTTTTTCATTTCAGGAAAGTCAACCTATGAAAATATTCCATTGAAATAAACACATTTTCTCACTTGCATTATAATATATGTTGTACTGGTATGTAAACTTTAATTTATAGAAAAAATATACATACCGGGTATATCCTATTGAGATAGCAGATACTTAACATGATTGGCAGGTAATAAATTATATAGTGAATGACATAGGACCTTCTATAGCTATGTACATGTATACTAGGGTTGCTGGGTCCTATAAAAAAAGCTTAATAGGAAAGCTTTTACAGTAGCCAGTGTTTCAATCAATTTAATAAAGAGATGAGGGCTCAGAAAAGCTGAAATGGTTGTTATGCCTATACCATAAAATCCTGTTTATACTCTATTCTGGTATGATTAAACCCCTGGCTATAGACTGGTAACATAAAATCTAATAAAAGTCCTCTACCAAAAAACATGGCAGAATTTTAATTGCAAACTACCAAACTTGCTGTTATAAATTACATTGTATTTAATGTCCATTATATTTCATGGTCTCTTACTGCACTGGCTCACTAAAACTTAATCCTTACAATTTCTAGCTAATGTACTTGATCTGATCTGAAAATCGATAGACCTCTCCTTGTTCAAGTACTTGCACGAGATCAAGTGACAAAGTGCTGTTCCGAATCCGCTCTGCCTATGATGGAAGAAAGTAGAGTGTTATAAGTTATTGAATACGAGATGTACGTAGCAAGAGTTATTTTCCAAAATTGTAGTACAGTGTTCTATTTATGCACATACTGTTAAAAAAAATGTATTTCCCCTAGGCCTACATGTAGCTATAAAGTGAACTTTCACATGCACAATGTCCACTAATTCACAGAAGAACTTAAAGTATTGACTGAATTGAATTTGTTTGAATTTCAATGTATAAACACGTGCAATTTCACTTATAAAAAGCAATATTATACCTTTGTTGTATAAACTCAGTATAAATTAAAAGTGAGACATTTCACTCTCTTCGAACAGTATATAGTACTCCATGACTACAAGATTTCGATCAATCCTTAATTTAACTAAAAGATTCACTCTACATAAACTTGGTAAACTTTTTGTATGGATTTCGTCATTGAAAATGGATATTAAGAAACAACTACAAGCAGACCACGTGCACGAGACATGATAGAAACCGTTCAAACATTACAGCTGAACTAAAAGTATGATAACCAAGCGCTATATTCCCTTTTCTTGTTACAATCCACAACAATTGAATGATCACATCTTACCTTTATAGTTTTCTTATCTCCCATGTGTTTTGAAAACCCTTTGCTCAGTCTGGAAGCCATATTATACAAGAAATCGCATGTCTTGCCGCCATGTTTTGAAAATGGCGTGATGTGCCCGCACAATTCAGGTCAGTGGTCTTTAGATAAGCAATGCATCCTGGGATCAGTTCACAGCCGCCATCTTTGTTTGTTGTTGAGAACTTAATACCAAAGCTGAGCTGGCGGGAGTGCTTCATCTGAGGATTAATTTGCGAAATGGTCTGGCTATATATTCAAGGAATCTAAACGCTAATGAACTGGTCAACTAACTCCTCATCTGTTTTGCTGTGTCTGCCTGGAAAGCATGTAAGTCGTTAGCTGGGACTGAACTGGTTCTCACAGTTTTCATATTAGTTTTACGCAAACACCAACTTATATATTTTCTTCTCCTTTTCTGGTTGCATGAAGCCTTGACCTATAGTGCAACCAGCAATGAGTTGTATCAGGACTTTGCTGTTTCTAACGAAATTATTATACATGTATTAGTCGAGTCCACTCGATCGATTGCTGAGCATGTACCTCGTAGACATCAAGTTTAAATAAACTGCCAACTCATGCAACTTGTACTTCATTTCTGTATAAATCTTGTAATGTTTCAGCCAGTCATCAACGTTCCTATTTCTCGGAGAAAGTTATGAAATCTGCGCTTCTGTAAGTAACTTTAGATCGTTTGAAAGCCAATTTATTATTGGTTGGAGTTCCAATTTGTTCTGTCAAGAATTGTTTGGGCGTATATGTTTCCTCTGGACATGGATCTGTCAGGTGGTATAAGGTGCCAAACAAACTTTGCCTTGTGAAATACACAACAATTTTTTTTTACCATTAATGTTAGGGTGTTCATGAATGTTCTAGCTTCATGCAAATTTGGAAGCAAGTGCTGCATATAACTTTCCACATCCTATGAAAAGATTTAGTATTTTCATAGTATTTTCATAGTACCTTAATTTCATAGCCCCCCGTCTTGTTATACTAATTTCTAAGTTTCATAGGATGTAAAATTCAAAGCCAAACAATTCATAGGGTACTATATTCATAGGATAATATTTCCCTTTATAAAATTTTATAGCCTTTGAGTCTTTCATAGGTCTATGAAAAGAAACCTTCATAATACATGTAAGTGCTATGAAAATATTTCATGGGATATTTCATAGGTTGGCCTATAGTTTCATAGCCTTTTCATGTGGTCTTCATATGATATTGCACTATAGTAGTGTATATATACACTGGTATTTCATTGGAAATTATATATTAAAATATATGTACTGATTGCTGTAATTTACTTTCCAGGTGGGATTTTGTTGTCATATATATCCCAGACAGATAGCTGCATGGGAATGCCAGGATCCTATCAGCTATCTCGGCTTTAGAGGTGGGATCCCAGGTGGGATTTTATTTCATGCCAGGTGGGATAGTTGGGATCCCTCCATCCCACCTGGGATCCCGGCTTTAGAGTAAGGATCCCAGGTGGGATTTTGTTTTCATACCAGGCGGGATAGGTGGGATCCCACCATCTCACCTGGGATCCCACCATCCCACCTGGGATCCCATATGTCCCACCTGGGATCCCGGCTTTAGAGGTGGGATCCCGGGTGGGATTTCTTACCATCCCAGGCGGGATAGCTGGGATCCCACCAGATGACATGGGATCCCGCCAATCCCACCTGGGATCCCACCTGGGATTGGCGGGATCCCACCTCTGTCCCGCCTCTATTTTGACATGGGTATAGCAGAAAAACGTGAAGCATAATTGTTGTTACTGCATGCAAGTGGTACAGAAACGTTGTTTGCTTGTGACGACTGTCTAATTTAATTGGTCAAGAACATCCGACTCGCAAACATTGAATGGGTTGAACCTAGCCTCTTCCGCAGGCAAGACTTATATGTTTAGATCCGGCAACCGGCGAAGCCAGACGCCGGATCCTCATACCATCATAGTTAATAGAGTGGAATGGTTACGAAACCCGGCAAACTTCAAAGGGGCTAACAAATGCGCTGCGATTTATGTTGGAAGAGGGCAAGCCAAAAGATTGTGCAGGGTCATAGTTAATTAGCGTCCCCTGAACGACTGAACTCACACGTTTCTATTGGCTGATTGATTAACACATTGGAATTTATATTGTGTTTTGTGCAGGCTAGTGGTTGAAAAAAGCTAACAAAGACATATAACAAAGAAGGTCGCTGGGTTTCATAACCATTCCACTCTATTAACTATGGACCCATGCTCGGCCCTCTCTTACCACAGGAAGCCCGGTTTCACATTTTTTCTCTCGATTTTTTCGATTATAATTAGGAGTTGCCTGCGGAGGAGGCTGGGTTGAACCCAGTTACATTAAATTTGATGTTGTGGGTTGAACCTACACCGAATGTAATCTGAGCAGTCTCCAGTACGAAGATTGTCATAAACATATTTTAATTTCTTAACGATCTCCTTATCCCTTCCCATGATCCTAACCCCTTTCAGCATTATCCCCTAAGTTCAATTTGTCTAATTAATATATCTTACTTTTATATGTTACCTTTCGATTCCCCGCCGCCAGGTTTGAACCCAAGACCGTTGGTGTGCAAGACCAGAACTTTAAAAAATAGCCACAGAACCTTTATTATCCTAACCATAAACCTAACCCTAACCGTCAGTAAACAAGTTCCCAGGTAAACGAGTTCTCACCCACCTAGAGCTATAGGATTCACAGTTAACAACGTGTTCTGACTGTAATGCGAGCACATTTTTGTGAGATTGCTTAGATTATAATTTGGTCAGGGTTCAACCCACAACATTAAATTTAATGTGATGGATTCAACCCATTTAATGTTTGCGAGTCAGGTGTGGAAGATCAGAACTTTAAAAATGAGCCACAGAAACTTGCGATATGGAGCGACTCTCACTTCTAAAAATAACAAGAGCCCATCTGGGCTTTCACTCGGGCCACATGAGATTGAAGATGAAATACACTTTCATTTGAAATCCTTTTAGTAATAACCGAAGGGAAGAATTATTAGCTGAATTTAGCAGTCTTTAGGAGTGGCCTGTAGCGCGGTGACATTCATTCTCTGCTCCCCTAGTATATATATGTAATTTAATATTTTTGTTTTTCTCGTGTATGTAAATTAAAGAAGTTGACCTCTACTTATTCATGTAACGCACGCTTACAATTTAGTCTGCTGTTCTCATGGTTCAGAGTACTAATAGAGTGTCTCAAATGTATGTTTATATTTGTCCCATATTATAAGTTGTATCCTGTCCACCTATGATGGAGCTATCACTATATTTCTCTACTGTTCATTCTACCCTGCGGCTCTTTATCGCAGCTCGCGTCCATGGATATTGGTATTTATTAACTGAAATGCCTGTTGGTCATCTATATTTGAAAGCTTTTACCCTCCTTCCCAAAACTGCAGTCTGCTCGTTATATTACAGAACTATAAGGGGAACTGTTGGAAGCCCCTTAATTTCTCGAACCAAAACCTCGGCCGTGAGAGGATTCTTGTTTAAGTTTACCTTGAGAGTTGAATATTGATTCGCTCATCATAAATTATTCTGCTGAGTGTTTATTTCTCCGGGGTATTTCTGGCTTCGTTTTGGCGAGCGACGCCTACAGATCACGGTGTTTGCGCTGGTATGTATTATGACCGAGAGTAAAATGAAATGTGGCATAAAACCTACGAAACGTACTTCAAACAAGAATACCGTCCGATGGCAAAATCTATCAGCGCCACGAGGTCAACAAATCGACAAAGAAATGCAGATATAAACACGCAATGTTTTCAACCTCACCGTACCTTAATTCATGACCTGACAAGACACTGTTCAGTTTCACTTTTCCTCTCAGCTTTGCTCTTGAGTTGAAGTTGAGTTTGGCTTTGTTAAAGACTTCTTATTCAGTTGTATGGTATAATCTGTGCAGTATATTTGAGTATACCAATCCACAGAGATTCAAATAACAAAGCCGTGGCGAAAGAGAAGCTTAAACGAGAAATATTTTGTCCTCCTAGAAAAACACAACATCTTGCCATTTCTATCGAAGAAGCCTTTGGTTTCAGCAGCCTTTGGTTTCAGCAGCAAAGCAACACGCTAAATTCCAATTCGATATGTGTGGATTAGCCGGAATCCTGGCTTTGAGTTTGAGTTTGATCATGCAGCCCCTTCAGGTCCGGCGTCGTGTCGTATATAAAATCACTGGCCATCTGGGTAAAAAACGCGGTCGTTCGGCTCCGACAAGAGCGCCAGTTGAAATATCCTGAGCGTGTTGGGACTCCAAATTTATGAGAAATTTCTTGATTTACTGTATTAAATTAGGTAAATAAATTAACCTGGAGGTGTTACGTGACCAGCACAGTACATTCTGATTGGTGGTGAACTTTAAATTTAATACATCATGGAACAAAGAAAAAATAACCGCATAGGTCAAAAGTCAAAATTGTGTTGCACCACAGGCAGCCCGAGTAATAATCCTAACTCGTACCATAAACCTAACCCTAACCGTCAGTAAACAAGTTCCCAGGTAAACGAGTTCTCACCCACCTAGAGCTATAGGCGAATCCTTGCTGACGTCATTGTTTACATTTTTGCCTCATTAGCATAAATTAAACTTCAAGCTACAAACAAACAGACTATATCAGTTGAAAGATAATTTTAAACTGAGTAAACACCGAAAATTTGAGATTTATATGTTAAATATTTACGGAGAAATTGACTTTTCAAAACTATAAAATGGACTGGGGGGCAAGAGTTGCTGACAGCCATACATTCATTGTAAATTTTGAGCTTTTTAAACGCTCATTCCTCAAAATATATTTATCATATCACTCTCAAATTTTCGGTGATTATCAAGTGTGACAATCTCTTTCGATTTATGTACTCTGTTTGTTTGTATGTACGTCGCTTGAAGTTTGATGTATGCTAATGAGGAAAAAACGTAAACAAGGATTCGCCTATAGGATTCACAGTTAACAACGTGTTCTGACTGTAATGCGAGCACATTTTTGTGAGATTGCCTAGATTATAATTTGGTCAGGGTTCAACCCACAACATTAAATTTAATGTGATGGATTCAACCTATTTAATGTTTGCGAGTCAGGTGTCAAGAAATATCAGCCAATCAAAAATTCGGCGATTTCTATCTGGCCATCTTTCAAGCTCGGCTTTACCACTATCTTTCCTTCATAGTTTTTTAACAAATCAGTTAGTTGATATAAGGTGAAATAAAAGTTTGAATGTATGTATCATGTATGTGTATATGCATTTGTACACGTATACGTTTACATAATCCACGAAAGCAGCATGCAAAATCGTTTACAAGATTATCTATCAGTTGTTAGAATAGAGTAGAATAGAATAGAAACGTTATTTACCCACGTATGCCCATCACTTACATGCTCTTCCTGGGCAATATGCATTAAGATAATTTACAACTCAACTTAAAACTTTTACCTCCCTCGCCAACTATACAACTATAGCTCTTCTCCGTGTATTTTCAAATCGCACGATCGCGGCCAACGCTTCTTGTTGCAATTTAAAGAGCTTATCCATAATTTATCCGATATAGTTATATAGTTGGTGAGGGGGGTCAAAGCTTTTGTACTTTGCAGTATAATTAGTAAATAAACCTCTTCTGGCGGCGGGTATATCGTCGGATAAATGTTCTTGGCTGAGAAAAAAAAAAATTGCCCAAGAAGCGAAGCTTCGAGGGAAACTGTGATATTTCGAGGACCATCACTGCAGCCGATATATACCAGTAAGCCAGAAAAGGGTTTATTTATTTTATAAATTTTCTACACCGAAAATGAAACACCTCGCGACGCGCGGGAAAAACCAACAGCTTCTAATGGCATCTTCAAGCCTGACGAGCACGGTGATTGGTTGTCTTTGATTTTATCTTGATCGTGATTGGATAAGATCGAAAGTGAAATGCTGACGAACGCGCGCAAAATTTATTCAGTGATCTGAAGAACTCGAAATCATGGCAACTTCGCGGAGCGTTTCGATCTAAAAACTTTTAGATTGATGTATCAATCAATGAACTATGAAGTTTTCAATAACCAAAGTATCGATGAGTTACGGAAATCGGGTTTTATTCGTTTATCGGCTTTTTAAAGTACAATTTGCATCCATGAAATAACGGCATTGAAAGGTAGAGTTCTTGAACTTGCCATTGCGTGGAACTGCATTAGGTCTTAAAGAATGAACGTGTAGTAATTGAACTGAGAGAGTAGAATCTCATTTAACGCAGCGACAGAACAAGGAAAACGACTCAAGTTGTTGTTGAATTTGTGGGTTGTACGAATCGACGGCGGAGAAGTAACGATGTTTTTCTCCTTTTCTTTAAGATGAAGATTGGACAGACAGTAAACGAACAAGGTTAGAATTAAGTACGACTAGCTTTTTAAATTATTCATTGAGTTGTGAGAATTTTTGTCCATTTTGTATAATCGTAAAACGAATCATGGCGTGTGAAATTATTTTGTTTTTTCAATAACATCATATCTTGTAGACTGACATTTATTGGGAGTGCATTTTGCACCAGTTAATTAAATTTTCTAATCATGCGATTCTACTGAAAAAAAGATATAAAGTTCTGCAACTCCTTTCTCAACTGAGCGGATATCACCTTGAAGTTACTTCGAAACTGGTCAATATTACCTGACATCCGCCCTGTGAAAGTGTACCACGTGACCATTTTGGCCAATGAGAGTACGGAAACATTTATCGGTGGATTATTGCGAATGAGATAACGTCTCGAAAACGCGAGGTTGATGAGGCGGCAGAGTTAATTTGCACCGGCTGTCCAGTAAACACCTCATTTCGACGAAGTCAGAAATGTCATGTAAGGGAACACTGGCGACGTCGGTTTGCGCATGCGTTAACTTTTAAACTGGTTTAGTAAACTGGTTTCCACCGGACTCGCCGGCTGTGGAAAATCGCTTCAGCGTTTTGCGACGATACTTTCGTCGAGACATCAAATCAAGTACGAGAATGTCCCAGTAAAATAATCAAACAAAACTACAAAGGAGTGTGAACAGGAACATTGTGAAGAGTATATTGATCTGATTGAAGACTTTCGTCTAAAATCCAAAGATCCCAGGTTTGCCGTAAGATTTCTACAAAAGGAAGAGGAAACATCATGGAGCATTCATTTGTTAATAATCAGCAGGTCGAGACAACTGAGACAATGCGACACGGACTCGTTTGGACACAATTTGATTTTTCTTGCAATTTTAATAATTTTACCGTCCAAAAAATGGATGTTGACTAAAACTACACACGAGTGAACACGAGTGAACACCAGTGTAAAACAGGTGAACACGAGTGAACACGAGTGAACACGAGTGAACACGAGTGAACACGAGTGAACACGAGTGAACACGAGTGAACACGAGAGAACACCGGTTAACACGAGTGAAAAAGATGGTAAAACAGGTTAACACGAGTGAAAATGTATTGAAACTATATTTTTATTTGTTTGAAATAATTTGGATAGGGACGGACCATTTGAAAAACAAAACGAGCAAGCCGAATTTGCACAGGAAAACAAATCGAGCGAGCCAAAATCAGCAAAAATCGAGCAAGGGGGAAACTTTGCCGGTTCGATCATTAGCTGAATACTAAATGGCTTAAAAAATCGTACACACATTATCGCATATACAATGCATTAAATTGTACCAGAAAGTACAGGAAAATGTGCATGCATTGTAGATGCGATAATAGGTGTGTACGACTTTGATTGCATTTTGAACAGTTGGGATTGTGGCTTATACACGTGTATGAGTGTTTCCTTAAAATACACTCGGGGGAGGGTTGGGGGTCGGAGCATTTGGATATGAAGCCAAAGTAAAATATCTGACCCCCCTCCCACAAACTAAACATAATACAAGCGGCGGCACTGTGGTGAACAGGCCTTGAAACCCATAAGCCTCACATTCTGAAAATCAAGAACTTTTTAGAAATATTTATTTTAACGCAATCATATAATTCACCTGTTTTACACTCGCGTTCACCTGTTTTACACTCGCGTTCACCTGTTTTACACTCGTATTCACCTGTTTTACACTCGTGTTCACTCGTGTTAGTTGTAGTTAACATCCCAAAAAATGGGCAAACAAAAAGAAAGCCAGTTCAAGGAAGACAACGATATGTTTTTTCCCATCATTTTCTTTTCCGTTTAGAAGAGTTTGGGCCCTGTGGATGCCTTTGTACACAACAGTTCAGGGTAATGAAATCGACAAGTTCGCGCTCGTATTCACCTGTTTTACACTCGTGTTCACTCGTGTTAGTTTTAGTTAAAATCCCAAACAATGGGCAAACAAAAAGAAAGCCAGTTCAAGGAAGACAACGATATGTTTTTGTTCCACCATTTCCTTTTCCTTTTAGAAGAGTTTGGGCCCTTTGGATGCCGTTGTACACAACAATTCAGGGTAATGCAATCGACAAGTTCGCGCGGGTCACTGGTAATTGTTTTGATCATCACTAATGTTTGAATTAGTTTGAGTTTGAGAGTTGTAGCATTTTCTCTTTGGCAGTAGTTCAAATAAGGCAATATTGTATTTTACTTACATTTCCCTCTTCTAAAAAATACTTTTGCCTAGTTTTCGAAGTGGTCACACTTTTCCTCGTCGTGCTGTATAAATTAAACCGGACCCCCCGGCTCGACTTTGTGGAAAATCATTTTGGTTTTATGCGAACTACCTCTGCGAGCCTTTAATTGGAGTTTCGTTGTTTATAAGCAATTTGTTGAGTGGGTGAAAACAGTTAAACACGGTGTTCATACAAGGACTGGATGAGTTTTAAAGCAATCGACCTACTCGTCCAGCACGGTCATTGGGCGAAAGTGCTCAAAACATAGCCAAAGTGCTAAACAATGCAGGCACAGTACATGCTAAAACATTGTAGCCAATGTGATATTTAATGTGCAATACAGAAAAACAGAAAAAAAAATACAGAAAAAAAAACTGAACGAACACACACAAAATCTTGAACGAAAGAGCTCCAATTTAATAAGTTGAACATTATATTTTAGTAGGGTTTGGGTATTTTTTCTGGAAATAATTTATTTTTACATCGGTAGTCGTAAAATGAAAGCGTACCTTGACCTGATCGGATTGTATGAGATATAACCAGTTTATCCCGTCACGAGAGAACTGTAGACGATATGTTTTGACCCACTGGTTTGCCATGTGGTTCCCCTGTGTAGCCACAGCACATATAACGTGAGGTGATCCCAAGTCGATCTGTAGATATGGAGTAGGATCATTGGTAGAGGCGCACCACGATGATCCTCCAACATAGTTGAGCCTTGCGTTAGCGGGAGGAATAGAGCTGTTCAGTTGAGAGGATGACGTAATGTACATATCGGGTACTGCTCGTGTCTCCATACCTAGACTCCGTTTTATACATTCCACTGAAACAAATTTCCATTGGAAAAGTTCACTAGTATGCTCTTAGCATTTAGTTGTTACTGGAAACATCACTTTTGCCTTTTGGAAATAAAACTCATTTTGTATAAACTTTTACACTTACTTGTAGGAAATGTCGTAAACGTCGAGTTTACCCAGTCACTTTCCCAAACTCTGGTGACGGTACGCATTTTGACAAAATACGTCGTGTTTGCCTGCAGACCACCTAATGTTTGTTGTCGTTTATCACCACTTGCTGTTTCTAAGAGTATTCCAGACGGATTACCCTTCGTACAGTATTGGATCTCAAAGTGTTCAATTATCATCTGTGTTGTGTTTGCAGTTGATAAGACCTGATCCCACTTCACTGTGACCGAGTTGTCAAAAATGTTCACAGTTGTTATATTCGTTGGATTTGGTGTAGAACCTAAAACAGTTTAAAGTTTGAATATTAGCTAACTGATTAAAGTACCTATGAAGTGAAAACTTAGTGCCCTAATGGCGAACTCGTGGACATCACGTATTTCACGTATTTTAGTGTGCTCTCAAGGGTAAACATGTCAAATGTTCAAAGTTTAAGTTATTATTGCTCTTGTCATAGCCTGCATGTGCAGCCTGCAATACCATGTGGTCGATGACGTCATAATTACGACATCACCACTAAGTGATTTATGTCTGTCAAAGTTGGAGACGCCTGCCATTAGAAATGAGTAAGCCTCGGGTGTGTACTAAAAATCACGTGACGGATTACCTCATCGTTATGACATCACCACTACGTGATTCATGGGGACCCAAATACACAAAAAGAAAACAGAGACAATCACTCCTGTTTCTAATTTTAAGTACGTACGCGTATTTACGTGAAATGTTTCGCGATAAATAAGAACACTACTTAAATATAAGCCTAAGACTTTAACAGGTTCAATTCATATCGGCCTGGGAATGTCGTTTGTCGTTTTGTCGTTTGCCGCTTCTCCGGGATAACCTGTTTTGAAATAGCTATATGTGAGTTCAGTTTGTTGGTATCTCGCCCGTGCTCCGAGGGTTTTTCTCCGTGTTCTCCGGTTTTCCTCCCTCCGCAAAAACCAACGCGCTAAATTCCAATTCGATCTGTGGATTAGCCGGGTCCTGCATGGCTTTGATCAGCCTCCATGGTTGTTTCAGGTCTCGTTAGAAATTCAAGGTCCCTCCCCTGGTCTTTTAGACTGATGAAATTTATTAGGTATAAGTGACCAAATGCACTCATCTCATTGGACAAAATGCATTTTGAATATTAAAGAGTTCTTGAAGTGCTGTCTGGGATATCCTCAGTCGAAGTTACAAGCAGATAATAAAGGAAACTGTGTGATGTTGGTCATTTTACTGTGAAAACTTAAAGAAAACACCTTCAAGCCAATAGGAAAGAGGGAAGACAAAATATATTTGAACTACAAATGTGAGAACTTTCCTCACGGTCATTGAAATAAAAACTAAATAAAAACTTAAAAGTTATCTGATGAAAGTGTTACTTGGATGGTCTTCTATTGCATTTATGAGAATCAACCAATGAATTTACGAGAAAGAACAATAGAAAACTAACATTCCTAACTTTTTACATTCCTTGTCGTTAGAATTCAGTGCTATCCTTCTTATCCGGAGCATTACTTAACTAATAGTTACATTGTGTAATTAGTGAAATTAATATACCGTACCTACTTCGTCTTGTCTCTAGTTTTGTCTCTGTTTTCACTTGTGCTTTTGAACGAATTCGTAATTTACCATTGTATTGTAAACTCAATAAAGCCTGGTTTACACTAGTGACATAAGCACAAGCAACATACGCTAACGCAGTGCCGTATGTATCATTAGCGGTACTTGTTCTACTCTCGACTGATCGATAGCAATATGTTAAGCCTGGTTTACACTACTGACATATATAAGCACAAGCAACATACGCAGACGCAGTGTCATATTTATCATTAGCAGTACTTGTTCTACTCTCGACTGATCGATAGCAATATGTTAAGCCTGGTTTACACTAGTGACATAAGCACAAGCAACATACGCTAACGCAGTGCCGTATTTATCATTAGCGGTACTTGTTCTAATGCTTACAGGCGCGAGATAAGAACAAGTAACATATGCAGACGCAGTATTTATCATTAGCGGCGGGCGGTACTTGTTCTAACTTACAGGTGTGAGATAAGAACAAGAGCCGCTAATGATCAATGCATCTGCGTGTGAAAACCAGCCTTGACTGAATTAGAGTTTATGTATAGGTTATATACCTTAACCTCGGTGTATACCAGATTCATCATACACCGAGGTTAAGGTCTTATATCATGCTTGGCGAGGTTTACTAATTGATGTTTTGGATATTTCCACTGACGTACATTTTATTTGAAGTGAAATCGAAGGATAAGTTTTGCATGTGAAATTTTAGGTATTTTAAATTTTATCCGTGTGTTCTTTTGGGATCATAGCATAGCATATCATGAATTATTAATGAGGTCGATGACTGGTCATCAACCTCATTAGAGGTTGATAACTTAAGTCATCAACCTGTAAATTCAGTAGCTTTATCAGCTCCGCACTCCCCTGGAAATATTCAAAACCGCTCCCGACTTTAACACACTTTCATTGTCAGAAATTTATTACATTGTGGGCGGGGCGTAAAATTGTGCAATAGCGCCTGTCAATCATAACCCTCTATTTCTCAGGCTCTCTAGCATTTTAATTCTTGCCACCCATTCACTACATATTCAGGCAAGTATTGCAGAAGTTCTCACATTATGGAATGAGCTAGCTAGAGAATAACAATTTTATCGAGGACCGAGAGCTGTTATTTACCGGGAACACACTCGAGTTTTTTTTTCCTCGTTTTTTTAATATATTCCAGCCACCGCCAAGACAAAACTTAAAAGACAG
The DNA here is from genome assembly GCA_030867875.1 of Actinernus sp. WN-2022. Lineage (NCBI taxonomy): Eukaryota > Metazoa > Cnidaria > Anthozoa > Actiniaria > Actinernidae > Actinernus > Actinernus sp. WN-2022. The sequence continues at coordinate 488,141 of JAOWCC010000469.1, forward strand.
ATTTAACTACAGGGAGCCATTCACACTGAGTTACGAATAAACTAGTTACCAGGTTCTTACAGGCTAATCGAGAGCAACTGATGGCGGATGAAAGTTCAGAGAAGAAGTCGACGGACGTACGGGTTTCGTTTTGATGTTCTTTCGAACTGTGGTAGTGTACAGATACCTGAAAATCACTCAAATTTAACCTCACTTGGAAGCTGTCGGTATATACTAAGTTACATTTACATATAATTGTGTGATAAAATGACATTTAAGCTACTCGATTCCATCGATACAAATTAAGAAACGCTAATGCTTATTCTCCAAAGTTGATCAAAGCAACCATCAGTGTGGCTAAAATGAAGGAAATTACAGTGAACTTGGAGGCCAAAACACACGGTTAGTGCATTAATTCGAATAAGCTCAGGAAGCCAGAATTATTCGCTTCAACTCGATTACATGCAAGTTTACAGTCAATAACATGCAAGAAAATACGATACAAACGATACATTAGAAGGTTTATTGTAATTCTGCTTCACAATTGGACTCCAAACACAAACTTCCATACACAGTACTGTAAAATTCTGAGCAATACAATGTCTATTTACGGTCGTAATTTGATGCCTAATGCCCACGCGTGGGATCGATTTCTGACAATGGATTGCTTGGGGGTGATGAGTTAGTTATAGTCTATCAAAGAACATAGGAAATTGAGCCAAGGATGATATAAGGAATGATTTAGACCTATTCCAAGCGTCCAACTTTTCATGCTATTTAGCTCATTAGCATTGGATTCAGCACATTAAAAGCTCTACGTTTGAGATAGGCCTTTATGCTTGTATGGCAGAATTGTCTTATTTCCGCATTAGGACAGCGGTTAGCAGTGATTCAGGACAGATTCGTATGAAAAGATAATAAATCGTTCAGTGTTCGATCAACATTACGGCATTAAAAAAATACTTGACTTACCTGTTGAAGAATCCCGGACTAACCCGAGCAGAACATAGAACATTAAGTACAAAAAACTTTGGAAATCGGCCGCCATACTGAATATAATGTAAAAGTGAAACTGTCATCAGATATCTACTTTCGAACCATTCTCGTTCCCAGTGCCTCCTCAACTAACTCTGGTAAGACACGAAACCGGATGTCCTAGATTCTAGGACATTGAAACTGCGCATGCTCTTAGAACTCATTTCCGATTTGCTAACTAAAGCAATGGCGGTCCTCATGGAATCGAAGCTATCCAGTTCGCCCTTGCAAAGCTTAAAATACAGTTTTCTTTAAAAACTAAACACTTGGAAGCTATTCGGGTAATTAGTATCGATAAGAAGGACTGTTTCTGTGTCCTTCCGACCGGTTATGGTAAATAGTTAATTTACCAAAGTTTACCGTTTGAGTTTAATGCTCTTCAAGGTTCATCCAACTCAATCGTGGTCGTCATATCTCCTCTCAACGCAATTATCGAGGAGTGCACAGAACATGCTGATTTTCAGCTGCTGGATTAGACTGCAGGGCAGATGGTCGAGGAAGAATAGTCCTATGTACCTGTTGTAGGTTAGCAAGGGCTATAGCGCTCAGTGCACTCGGCGCGGAATGTGTTTTGATGGTGGATTACTAGGAGAGCTATAATTTTGCTTTCGACCTCGTTTTAGCCTGGAATTTTGGATCGCCGCGGTTTGATGTTCATGCGATTACTGAACCATCTCACGGAATTTTTCGGCAGTTTCAAGAGAGCGTTTGCACGGACAGCATATTTTTGTAGGGTAGGATTCTTCCCAGAAAATGAACGGATGGCTTACATAAGAACCCAAACTTTTCCTCAGGTCGCTGTTTAAAAACACTGAGTGATTCTTATCCGATATTACGGCGTTGCAGCAAATACATGTATATATTTCGATCGAAAAGCTTTTCTGCTGACTTTTTTGGCGTAACATCCGCCATTATTGGGTTATAGTCGATCGAAGGGAGATTTTAATTACCTTTCGGCTTTTGTCACCATACATTACATATATGAATGTTTATTAATTAATTAATCTGTTTAATCATATTCTTTTAAAAGGCACATCACTTCATTCTTTATTATTTTCACATATGAATGTTTATTCTTTTGATTATTTTACTTTTATTGAAAGAACACCTCAAAAAATGCCTTATTTTACTTATGTTTACAACGGAAGTGATTTATCCACTAAGTGAACCGGAAGAAAAGCGCTGTGCGCAGCACCTGTTCAATTTTTTCTTCATCGCGCAGCCGATTTGGCTAGCCAATCAAATTAGAGCCTGTTTTGTGTCTTACCAGAGCCTCTGATTTTTCAGTTAGTTGAAGAGGCACTGGGAACGAGAATGCTTTCGAACTCCAAACATGACCGACTAAGACGGTGTGTAGTTTCAAGTTTCAGATTTCAAGTTTAGATTATTTGACTCAATGTATGGCGGCGTCCAATGCCAATGAGTACATTTAACCGAGATGCTTGTGTATTGTTCAGTTATTACTGCCTTTTGGCATTATTGTACCTCAAAATTTCGAACCGCTGACCATAAAGAGCGTGTACAGTTTGCGAACAGCCGCTGACCACATGGAGGTTGCCGCAATATTTTTTTCTGGCATCAGAACCTTGCACGATTTTTTTAAAGTTTCGCCCTTGCTTGATTTTTTTTCTGGGTGATATTGCAATTGGCTCGCTCGATTATTTTCTGTGCAAATTCGGCTTGCTCGTTGTTTTTTTTTGTTATTTGGGGGGGGGGTGGGGTGGGGAGGGAGATTTTGAAAATTTTCCGCGATCCGGTTTCTCCGATCTAGTGAGATGGCTTTCAGAAGTAGGCATTTATAGATTGTGCTCGGCAACTTTTGGGCAACTTTTGGAGTCTCGAGCAACTTTTTGAAGTTTACGCAACTGTAAGCATTTTTTGGAGTTTTGAGCAACTTTTGAGCAATTTGTTAAAAAAATTGAGCCACAAATAAAATTTTAGAGTTTTAAAATACAAGATCTGTGTAAATACGGCAGAAAACACCCTGAACAATCCTTACAAAAAGAAAGCAGTTTATTATGTGCCCTCGATTACCTCCATGTGGTCAGCGGCTGTTCGCAAACTGTACACGCTCTTTATGGTCAGCGGTTCGAGATTTTGAGGTATAATAATGCCAAAAGGCAGTAATAACTGAACAATACACAAGCATCTCGGTTAAATGTACTTATTGGCAAGTTAAACGTTGTACATAGTGTAAAAAAAACTTTATAAAGTGTTGTTTAAAGCTTTTACTTCAATAAAGCGGTTTATATTGTAAAGCAACTTCTTGAATTATTGAAGCAACTTTTCTCCTTTTTGGGCAACTTTTTGAGCAACTTTTAACCCTTTTTTGAGCAACTTTTTCGAAGCTCCATCTCCAAAAATATGTCAGTTATGGTTGCTTTGTCGCATTTCGGAGGAATCGTATTACAAAACCATGCAGGGGAATATCAAAATTCAATTTGGTTATCATGCTTTCGGTGAAAAGGCGAAAACATAAATCCGACTAGATATAAGGGTAGATATGCGGGAAACACCGTCAAGAGCTCTCTTTTTAGAATTTCCAATTCCCCAACAAACGTTTGTTTTGCAGCAGAGTTCTCAATTGACATTGTGTAAAAAATTCAGACAAATCCAATCAACTCTTCTTGAGTTAGAGCTTTTAAAAACTCTATTTTGGTTGAAAATCGAAAGCGTAGAAAATAGCCCAAGATTTCCCGAAAATGCAATGTTGTTTTCCGATCAAAGCTACGCGCCGATCTATGCTCTCTACACGATCTATGCTGTCTACACGATCTATGCTCTCTACACGATCTATGGTCTCTATGCTCTCTACACGATCTATGCTCTCTATGCTCTCTACACGATCTATGCTCTCTACACGATCTATACTCTCTACACGATCTACGCTATCTACACGATCTATACTCTCTACACGATCTATGCTTTCTACAGGGTCTAGACACTGTGGTATATATATATATTTCAGTGATATAGAGACACACCCTATTTCAGTGGTTGATATGTCGAGAAAGAGCCCTCGGCGGCTTCCTATCAATCAGATCAATTCTTCTTTATGTTCAGATGTGGACCACTCGGCACTCTGTCTGAACTTGTCGGGTTTTGCGAGGCTCGTAGTCGTTTGCTTCTTTCCAAGCTAAGGGCATCCTGCTGGAGCTTAGCCCTGCTTGCTTTTTGGAAGACATAAGGCCAACAACCCATGGATCGGGGCTGGAAAAACGTTTATCAATAAACATGAAATGAATTTATGCTAGCTTTCGTTACGGGCGAGTGAGCACATGTCATGTGTTAATTGACCTGCTGATACGAAGATCTCAAATTTCCTTTAAAATTAAAAAAATAGGGGGGGGGGGGAAACACTTTCCAACAGAAATGTAGTTTTTGCTAGCCTGAATTTCAGCCGTCTCCTCCGGTTCGTTCCTCCTGAAATTCAAGCTAAGTTTTGGCAGCAATTTTTCACATACCAAAAACTGTTTAAAAAAAATCAGTACGCAAAAGGAAGTTTTTAACCGGAAGTAAAAAGTTATGTTTGATTGACAGCAAGTCAATTAACACATGACATGTTCTCACTCGCCCGTAACGAAAGCTAGCATAAATTCATTTCATGTTTTTTGAGAAACGTTTTTCCAGCCCCAATCCATGGGTTGTTGGCCTTATGTCTTCCAAAAAGCAAGCAGAGCTAAATGCTCCAGCAGGGGTAAGCTCCAGCAGGATGCCCTTAGCGTGGAAAGAAGCAAAACAAGGCCAAACAATGCATACGACTACGAGGGTCTGAATGGGGGGGGGGGGGTCTACATGTCAGTTGTCAGTTAAAATTTTGGCCATTTGTCAGTTGTCAGTTAGCCCTAGTTAATCATTACTAGAGAAAATTTACAATGTTTGACCCATAAAAACCAAATTTGTCAGTTGTCAGTTATTTTTCGGTTGTCAGTTGTCAGTACAAAAATCGTCATTTGTCAGTTGTCAGTTATTTTTAAGGCTGTTTGTCAGTAGTCAGTTAACCCCATTCATGCCCTCGACTACGAGCCTCGCAAAACCCGACAAGTTCAGACAGAGTACCGAGTGGTCCACATCTGAACATAAAGAAGAATTGATAGGAACCAGCCGAGAGAAGATTTGTTTCCAAGAAAGCTTAGATGGAAACATATTAAAACTCTGAATCGCTTGAAACCAACACCACGATCTCGCTATTTGCCGTGCTGTTTCACTGTCACTGGCATTTAAGGCCTTTGATTTCTGTGCCCTTCCTTTGTCATTTATAGGTTAGGACCTTTCGTCTTTTCCATTTTCCAAGTCATAAGAAAACTAGAACCGGCTATAATATATTCTCGCTTTGATCGGAAATCAACATTAAATTTTCGGGAAATCTTGGGCTATTTTCTACGCTTTCGATTTTCAACCAAAATAGAGTTTTTAAAAAGCTCTAACTCAAGAAGAATTGATTCGATTTGTCTGAATTTTTTACAAAATGTCAATTATATCTCTGCTGCAAAACAAAAAAATTTGTTGGGGAATTGGGAAATTCTAAAAAGAGAGCTCTTGACGGTGTTTCCCGTATATTTACCCTTATATCTAGTCGGATTTTCACCGAAAACATGATAAACCAAATCGAATTTTGATATTCCCCCCTGCACGGTTTTGTAATACGATTCCTCCGAAATGCGACAAAGCAAGCATAAAATATTTTTGGAGTTGGAGCTTCTGAAAGCCATCTCACTAGATCGGAGAAACGGGATCGCGGAAAATTTTCAAAATCAGACAAAGCAGTCATGCTGAAAGATAATACCGTTAAATTAGCGACACGCCACGGCTGCAAGAGCTCAAGTGACCCATACAACAGTCCGTTTCATACAGAAACCTGTATATAGCGGGGCCATTTCGCGTCCGCTTAAAAAAAAGGAAATTTGAGATGTTCGTATCACCGTATCACCGTATCACTGTATCAATGTATCACCGTATCACCGTATCATTGTATCACTGTATCATTGTATCACTGTATCTTGGTATCTCCGTATCATTGTATCTTGTAACACGTTATATACCAAGCCTCCAATGTCCACCAAAACTCGAACTTTGTATGTTACTTTGTACTATTGGTATTTATGCCTAGATATTTGCCTATTGTAAATTGAATGTCAGCTTTCTGCATTGTTTACAAATTTGACATTTAATATGCTGGACTGGTCAGAAATTAGCAGGGGGAGAGGTGGAGAATGAATCAAGAAGTATAAAAATATATAGCCCTCTCCAGACATATATAGCCCTCTCCCTTTTGCCCCTTTCCCCCTATAACCCCCTTTTCAGTTGCCCATTTTTTGTGACCCTCCCCTCCTTCCACCTTCCCCTATGCCATCAGCAAATCATCGATATCATGGGCTCAATCATTACCTTGCCCCCTCCCCTGGAGTACTCTCCAGGGGAGTAAGTTGACGAGGTGGCAGTCCACACCTACAGTTAACTTCGCATGTGCTTTTTCAAAATGGCGGCAACGCGTGGCGTAATGTTAAACGAATAAACGACGCTCAACACTAAGACACCGCAGAGTTTAGTCCCTTCAAGTAAGCACACTTGGTTAAGAGCATGTAAGTTTTAATACCTGTGATCAGCTGCTCGTGGTTCTTTGGCTCGGTAATAGAGTCAGCCCTTTAGATCCGAGTACGAGTCGATACTTTCCATAATCGAGGAGTACTTTAAAAATACACGAACAAACAAATACTTGTAATAGCTTAGTCAGAATTGGTAGGTCTAAGTGTAGCTAAGTATAGCTATTTAGGCCTAAGTATAGTAAGTAGGTCTATGTATAGCTAAGCAGGCATAAGTATAGCTAAGCAGGCATAAGTATAGTAAAATAGGTCTAAGTATGTCTAAGTATAGTAAAGTAGGTCTAAGTAGGTCTAAGTAGGTCTAAGTATAGTCCAGTAGGTCTAAGTATAGATAAGTAGCCCAAAAGTATAGCCACTACGTGACTTTGTAGAAAACAGCTTGCCGGACCACTACGTGACTGCCTACATGAAGTAGTTACCCGTGAAAGACATTTATTCGTTATATCAGGGTAGATTTCCAGATTAGGCTTCTATACCGGCTGTGACTGGATTAATTAAAAATAGCTGAAAAATCTCTGAAAATAATTATCCATAAGAAAACTCGTATACAGAAAACTCAGCGGACTGATAATGCATTATAAGCCATTTGCGGCTCGCAGAGCGCATGTTTTCAAGTCAGGCCGGTTTTCTATTTGGCCGAGTATAGTGATAATAATTTCCTTTTAAGTAAGTTTCAAAAATAATTCTTATAGGCTGGTCTCAATATATATATACATATCCCAAAAAAGATCTTAGCATTCTAAAAATCGCAAACTAAGGTTGCCCAACCATGCTGCTCTGAGAGATTCGCTCTTTGCCTCGGCTGCGCGCCTTTTGGGTAATATTTGGGTTGAAGCTACTGACTCTCAAAAGTATGCTCTACTTATTTATGGGCCTAGTGATACTTTTTTTTAAACTAAATCTCAGTTTTTTGTAGAGTTCAAACTGAGTTCATTATTGACACTGGGAGATTCACTGCTTCAACCTAATTTTTTGTTAGCCATTCTCAAATTCCTTGATGAGCGCACAATAGTGCTGCTCTTGGGGTAAACGTAGCCAGAAAATATGTTTAAATAAAAAAACTAAGGTGTCTTAAAATTTAAGTTATATAATGGTGTGTGTCAAAACCTCTAGATAGGTTGTCATATCCTTTAGTCGTATAATAATAACCACGCAAATGTTTTGTTAATTTCTCACCAAGGTATTAATAGCCATGCAGAGCTAGTAAAAAACATTAGCCGAAGCTGGTTGTTAAATAATTAAATAAACAGTGGAACACCGCTCTAATGAAATATATTTTTTATCCTGGTACTGAATTTAGCCGAATGAGCGGATAAGTTTCATAAATGTTTCTCTCAATTAGATATCGATTGAAGCTATTGTGCTGGTAAATAAACTAGACTCATAGCGCTTTGAAGTGATGAAAAAAGTATTATTGGCGCGCTGCTTGAAGTGCATACGAAATTTTTTTTTTTTTTAGTTTTTCTATCGTTCATTATCGAAGATTGCGAAGAAAAAAATTATAAAGCTGAGATTTTGTCATACATGCACTGGAAATATGGTCAGGAGACTGGGGCGAGTCAAGCTCGTGATGACGTAGCAACCTTGACACACTTGATAGCATATTCGCATAGACGTAAACAAGCTCGATAAACCTGCGAACCATCAGAAAGCGAGCAAAAATATCTTCATCTTCGAGTTCAGAGAGTGGAAGCCACGATTTTGATGAAGTGGAAGTAAGGGCGAACAAATTTCAACCGTACGAAGATGAGCCGCTGCGGGCTCCAGCGATGGGGAAGACGACGACGAAAAGTATGTCTCTGGCGGTGTTGTGCTCTAGATTCGAGGGCCAAGTCCCAATAAATCACAACAGGAAGCCTTTGTATCGGAATCCTCCGCTTGAAATCTTTTCTGGAGCAACTACAGAATGCAGGGCCACTTTTAAAGCTCCGTCATATTCATATTGAGCTCGTTTGCTCGTGGCCCTGTATTCTGTAGTTTAGCCTCGTCGTCGTGCAGGTCAGTCTGAAAACGAGTAAGTGATTTTTTTTATATTAATGTTTATAGTTTTGGAAATGACAGTACTCTAAACAATACATGTAAGTATTTGTGGCTAGTCTTCCCTTTGTCCCTCCCTGGGGTTGAAAATGTGTAGGATTTTTTAGGGTTTGATTCAAATACTCGGGACGGAAGTCACGTGTCACTGTTGTAATAACGAAAATATTGTAATTATTCAGTACTATTTCACCGTTTACTTTGTGAACCCTAGCTCTAAATACTTGAGAACTCGTTTTGTGATGGTTAGGGTTCATTTTGGGGCCAGGGAGACGCAATGTATTCATAGGCAGTCAAACACTATTCACTTCCGGCTCCTAGTACTTGAATTGCATCGTAAAACTAACTTCATCCTTGCAGAGTAATGAAATATACAGAATAAGTACATGTAAGTTAGATATACAACTGTGGCACCACCTTTTGCACAAACAAATAAATAATGAAATACATGCAATTAACAACATTACTATTATAGCAACTATTCTAAGGGAAAGCCTACGTTAAATTTTATTTTTGTAGCTTCCTACGAGCTGTTGCATACAGATGGCTAATCTGCTGAATTTGTGGCTATATGGGCTGGGACAATAACAGGCCGTTGCCAGCCAGCTGTGTTTATGACATATGGCAGAGGTTTAATACACCCCATCACCAGGCAAGCAGTTACCAGCCAGCAGAAGCAAGGACACAATAGTGTTTGTGTATCCATAATGTACCACAATAGCTAAGGTCTTTATGCATTGCTGCATGTTATTCAATGAAACTTCTATCAACATAAATGCATCAGTCAACGTCACTATTAGCATTTCAAGGAGAGGTACTACGTTAAAATGGAAATTATATACATGTACTAATATACATGTATATAAAGTGTATATATATATATATATATATATATAATAGAGAGTTTGCACAATGCCAAGTGGTAATGTGCATGATACTGTAGATCCTTACATGTAGCCTCTCTTGGGTGTGGAAAAACAAAATGCTTGTAAGTTGTATCCACTGTTACTCACTAAGGATGTGCCATGCATACAATTGTGCCTCCGTTAATTCAATTCTAAGCATGCCTGATACCCCTGGGAATTTCACTATTTATAATATTTCTTGCAAATGCTCCACTGTCTTACTTACAAAGCCTTGCTCAAATACTGTAAAAAGTGTTAAAATAAACAATCCCCAGGACTGGTTGGTTTGTTGACCAATGCCCCACCCTTTGCCAGATAGGGGGGATTGGACACACTTGGCTTTGCCTCTCACCTATGTGGTCCAGGTTCAAATCCCGGACGCGACACCATATGTGAGTTGAGTTTGTTGGTATCACACCCTTGCTCCGAGGGTTTTTCTTCGGGTTCTCTGGTTTTCCTCCCTCCTCAAAAACCAACCTAAATTCCAATTCGACCATGGAGTTCGTCGGAATTAAACATAAGCCTCTGGCTTGGGAGACCCAGTAACGGCTTCCTGTATCTTTGACATAAAGTATACCATTTATTATTATTATTATTTACCATTTATTATTATTAATTGATATACATTAGTGGTGGTGTGCTTTACAACTGAGGCTTTCTTTGGTCTGGCTGTTAGACAATATGACTTGCTAAGATTATAGTGATATCACTCTACCAGTTGTAAAAGGCTAATATAACACAATTTATTATTTACAACTTTGCTTTTTGATAGTGGGGGATGGTCAGTTATATGGTCAGTAACTATTCACAAGAACTTTTAGGGTGTCCCTTTTTTGGGCTGTCCACATTTGCTGCACACAGGAGCCTTTCGTTTTTGGGTAGTTTTGTTTGTGGCTGTTGTCACAGTAGACTGGATGTCAGCTAGCTTGTAAAGCATCTTGTTCTTCGGCTGTTATACATATACAAAACATATGTTGACTTATACATGTATTTAAAACCATCCCTAGATAAAGTGGTGAAATGATTCTTGGTATTTTGAAGGATCATGAAATGTAAGCCTTTTGTAAAAATAAAAAGCTGTATATTAGCAAACTAATATATGTCTTGATGGACATTGTTTTAGTAGAAATTGGTTTTGGACAACATGTTCGAGATTGAAAATATATATATTTATTTCATTTTTGACACATTTCTATTATTATTCGATAACCTTTATTTCACTAAGATGCAAGTGAATTTTAATATATTGCTCATTAGATATTCAAGGGCTTTTATATGGAGGTCTTTATATGATATAAAGGCCCTTGAATACCTAATCAGGTCTTTACATTGACATTCACTGGAATGTTAGGGAAATAAAGGTTATCGAATAACAATGAAATAAGTAAGTTAAATACCTTGGTTCTCTCAGTATTTAACTCTTACATGTATGTGAATCATTTTTTGTTTAACTAATGGTAAGCGAAAAATAGCTGGAGAATTTCGAAGTGTACGATCTTAAGGATTGTGCAGCAGAACATAGTGTAAGCCCCGTATTTTGCACAATGCCCCATAGAGTTAAATGTCCCATCCTGCACCACACCACATCCTTCACTTTCTTAATTAAGTTTGTTCACGAGCACTGTTCTATAGCTTTCCCAGTATACTGTAAGATCACCAGGAACAGGAACTTCTTTTGGTGAATAAAGTATGTCCTTATATCATAAGTACATAGCCCCATGTGTCTGAACACCAGCGACACCTTGCTTATGGAAGCCCCAGCCATGAGAACAGCAAAGCTGGGCAAGATGTTAGCAGCTGGGCACTTCCCAAGGACCAATGGTTTTGACTGCCATTTGAATGCATTTTGCCCAGTTTTTGGACAATGCTGGCATACCATCACCATGGTACCATTACGTCTGATGCTTATGGTAGGCTTGGTTTCCTTGCACTTAAAGCAAAAAATTGTGAACAATGCCATCAGCAATGAACTTGGGCTCTTCATGGCTAGTTGAACTCTGAAAAAAAAATTAACAGCATTTTGTTTAAAATCGTATAGTCACATTTTATATATCTACAGCCAAATCTGTTGTCAGTAAAATAAAACATCTTAATTGCCAATCTTAGAATAAATATACAACAAATTATTGTTGTATCTACATACACCTAGCTGCATGTAGATTTTAACTTATGTATTTTCAAATTATATGTACCTAACATTATTTGGATAATTATTTCCTTGGGAATCCTGATCACTTTCTTCATCATCCTCTGCTATAGGCTTAGGCAGGAGAGTACCCTGGTTCCAGAGGTTTTCTAGTAAGAACAGCCGCAGAGAAAGAGCCGTTCTCTCTCTAGCTCTAGAAAACCTCTGGCTCTGGAGAGCTAAACTAGAGTGCAATGTTTACATTTTGTCTCATTAGCATAAATCAAAAAAACAAGAATCAAATTAAACTAAAGATACAAACAAACATACTCCACAAATCGAAAGAGAATGCCACACTTAGTAATCACTGAAACTTTGAAAGTAATATATTTAACCTTAAATTATAAATTAGCTTTTCAAAACAGTAATGAGTATTAAAATTTACAAAGATTAAATTGTAAAAGGAGTATGTACAATACTTTTTATTACATAATTTCGCACATCCAATATTCAAAAGGCAATAACCTTAACTTCGGTACTGCGTACGTTAGTTTACAATCTATTTCAAACAAAAATAAAGATGCTTTGGGCGATGTGCACGGTTTTATTAAAATACAATTGAGAGAGGGACATTAGAAATGGACTTACTTGTCTTCGCTGCGAGCACTCGGCGGCGGAGAGGACACATCGCGACTAGAACAGCATCCTTGGTCGGAACTGCTCGCCTGATCAATTTTTTTTTCAACTGCGGAAGCTGTTTCGTAGTATCTGACGGACCAGAGAAAATGATCGACCTGTGCTCGTAGCAGCTCTGCTCAAAGTCAAAGTGAGCCGAACATGGGGCAAACCCTTCAGTCCTGTGTTTATGAACAAAACGCGTCCACTTCTGTTTCACAGATTCTTCCTTTGGGAAGTAGAACATAGATATGCCTTCCGTATAGCTGTTGTTCTTACAACCGACCTTGTTAGGGCCACCAGCCACACAATAATCGCCGCGGTTCTTTAGCTTTCTCTTACTATTTCACTGGTAGCCATGTTTCGCTTACCGCTGTGTCACGGTTACTACGTCATCCTACGTCACAGGCCCTGTAATTGGATCGTATGGCCGCGAGGGAAATGTAACCTTTTTGAAGCGTTCTGACCGAACTTCTAGGCGAAAAAAAATTGCCATGAAATCGCTTCAGGTAAACGAGACCCAAAAAATCGGACTTTTGAAGACTTAATTTAGGATATTAGGAGTTAATATTTTTCATTTCGTATGCACTTTAAGCATACCTCAGATACAATTACAGAGCTAGAGTAATTTGCCATATAAAGGTTAAAAAAACATTGGTTATAAATTTAACACCGGAAACAGTGGTTCGAGACATGCTATGAAATTCTCGTTTCATTCAAAATTTTATTTAAGCAGTAATACTAGTACTACGAAAGATAACCGTTATCAATCCAGATAACAGAAAGCGGAACCAAAACTCTGGAGTGTAACCAAAACCTTAGCTCGATTTGGCACGATTTGGCAAAAATTCTAGGGATTTGGATCCTCGCCGAACCAGGACCCTAGGTAGGAACCAAAACCCTGTTTATACACCGCCACTGATCAACTCACTAATTGGCGGGGAAAATGATCTAAAACTAGACGTTTCTAACAGAAAGTGAAGTGCTGCGAGGGGATGCATTGAGCTACTGTCTAGTGATATTAGTTTGAGTTTGAGTTGGGCAAACTAATATCTAAGCTAACCTTACGCTCTGTATATATGGAGAGTCACACTTTAGCAGTAATTAAATGCTAAACTGACGCTCTGTATATATGGAGAGTCACACTTTAGCAGTAATTAAATGCTAAACTTACGCTCTGTATATATGGAGAGTCACACTTTAGCAGTTAATTAAATGCTAAACTTACGCTCTGTATATATGGAGAGTCACACTTTGGCAGTAATTAAATGCTAAACTTACGCTCTGTATATATGCGAACTCACACTTTAGCAGTTAATTAAATGCTAAACTTACGCTCTGTATATATCCGAGCTCACACTTTAGCAGTTAATTAAATGCTAAACTTACGCTCTGTATATATGCGAGCTCACACTTTAGCAGTTAATTAAATGCTAAACTTACGCTCTGTATATATGCGAGCTCAAACTTTAGCAGTTAATTAATTAAATGCTAAACTTACGCTCTTTATATATGGAGAGTCTAACTTTACGATATAAGCGATTTGTACTGATCATTATATTCTGTGTATTCTTATTCCATAATACGGCCAATCGAACGCACTCTTAGCCTGTTCTGAGTGAGCGGACAACATTTACAGCAGTTAGTTCCTATATTTTGTAGCAGGGGCGTAGCTGCCTTTAATCCATTAAGCCCGGGCTTAACAGGAATTTTGGTGATTTAGTTTTTGCTGTAGCAGTGATTTTCTTCTGTTTTGTATAACTTTTATTAGAAACTCAACTCTAACCCTTGAGTGAGCATGGCGAATATGTTATCTACTGCACTATTCAACCGAACCCCAATCTTACTAAACCATATTTTGATTTTGAAAAATATCCTCTGTATAACTGTGTTATATCGCAAATTCAACTAAGTATTTAGTTTTCCTTGTAACACTGATGCCTGGAGGTCAATTGAGTTCTATTGCGCCATCAATACCATCACTATTGGGCGAGTTGTCACATTTGCAGTGTTATAGCACAGGCCAAGCTCTTCCATTTGTACCGGTGTTTGACAACAAAACACAGAGCAAATCCTTTATCTTGGGACTTCGAAATAACTGTGTTATATCTCGCTTAAAAGTACCACTATATACTACACGCGGCGCGAACTGGGTGGTAAAGGAATCCGATATCATAAAAAATCCTTTGCCTGCCGTCTGGAGATTGACGTCGGCAACTTTTACATCACACACAATGATATCTACACACCATGTCTTACCACTTTTTGATTGGTTAATTTTCATGATTATAGACAGTTGGTCATGATTGTAACATAAACTGTTTAGATAATTTTAATTCGGAAGCGGCGTTATTACGCAGAACATTTTTGACCCTGTATATTACAGAGCGTAAGCATTTAATTAACTGCTAAAGTGTGACTCCCTATATACAGAGCGTAAGTTTAGCATTTAATTAACTGCTAAAGTGTGACTCCCTATATACAGAGCGTAAGTTTAGCATTAATTAACTGCTAAAGCGTGAGCTCGCATATATACAGAGCGTAAGTTTAGCATTTAATTAACTGCTAAAGTCTGAGCTCGCATATATACAGAGCGTAAGTTTAGCATTTAATTAACTGCTAAAGTGTGACTGTCCATATATACAGAGCGTAAGTTTAGCATTTAATTAACTGCTAAAGTGTGACTGTCCATATATACAGAGCGTAAGTTTAGCATTTAATTAACTGCTAAAGTGTGACTGTCCATATATACAGAGCGTAAGTTTAGCATTTAATTAACTGCTAAAGTTTCGGTCAGTAATACATGCATCAGGAGTTCCGGACTTCCGGTTGGATCACACTGCATTCTGGGTAGGTGGGCTCAGAAAAGTGGGCATCAACTTCTAGATCGGCCATATTGGATTTGAGTGAAGTCAATTTTTGCTCCTTTGCAAGTTCAAAAACTTACTACCTAATACACGGAATATCTTACCTTTACAGATTTTTCAGTTGGGAGTTCTAAGTCGATGTTTAAGCTTTAGAACGGGATTAATAAAGTTTCCAAGTTGACTGCGCTCAAATCCAATATGGCCGCTCTGGAAGTTGATGCCCACTTTTCTAAGCCCACCTACCCAGAATGCAGTGTGATCCAACCGGAAGTCCGGAACTCCTGATGCATGTATATAATAAAAAAAATACCATTTAAAGGCCCAGTACGGACCTTGATGCTTTGCGCGCCGCGTACCTCAAAGCCGCCATTTGTCGCAGTTGAAAATTGCTCTCTTTTCAACCGCTCTATGCAATCCACTTCCATCGGCCGTTTTTCTAATCTGAATTTCAGTATATTTATTTCCACATGTTGCCAAATTGTAAGGCATCATTTCTATAGCATTTTAAAGACATTTAGGTCGTAATGTAGGTGAAATTTGTGTTACGAACAATGCGATGTATGTTTATGGGGAAGGCATCATGGCGGAACCGTCGGTAGGAAGACCACGTTAGCCTGGTTCTGTTCGGAAAATAAGACTTTTTTCTTCTGTATTTTACGGCCGGAATGAGAGGAAGCCACATATGGGTTTTGCAGGGGAAAAAATCAGTGTTTTTGCGTTGTGTAATGCCACTGTCGTCAACGGTATTAAGCAGTCTTCAGTGATATTATAAATTGCCAATTGGCTAGTTATTCACCGCGAGAGATATCGATTCCACTGGCATGGCTGGAGTGGTCAAAGAGGAAAGGAATCATTTTACTATCATGACAAGTTTCAAGTGGATACTATAGAAGTGAAATGGATTTTATAAGCCGTAGTTTTTGATGAGCCGATGGGCATGATTTGGGAGTTTATGAAAATTTATGTGAACCCACAACAAACAGTCTGAACAACTATAAAGGTAAAATGACAGAATACTGTTACGTTCATTAAAGCAATTTACCAGATACTTTTTCTGAATTCACAACTAAATGAATTATTAAGTTGAAACATACTGGTACTGTTGTGCAATATATATATATATACATATATAGTAAAAATATTGTAGGGTGGTGGAAGGATTTTGCAAGAATATAGCCCAAACATTTTGAATTTGAGACCACTACTGTATACATGTATGCATTTCAGTGATCTGCTGAGAAGGACAATCTTAGAAACTTCACATTATGGCAAAGTAATTTTATAAAAAATGTTGAGTGGCAAATTGGAACAATTTGAGTGTTTATAATGCTAAAACAAAAACCTATAAATTAGCTTTTTTCATAAACAAAGTAAGACAAGTGATTCTAAGTCCCTGCATCTAATTGGTAAGAGAAACATTTAATTAAAGTTGGAACTATAGTGGTTTTAATAAAATCAAGGGTACTGTACAGGCTGTTGCTCGTTGTCACTGATATTTACTAGCAACACAGTCTAATCTATATGTAAGTTTCAAGGATAGTGTATACGACTCAATGTACTGTAAATGAAGGGCAGTGTGTAAAAAGGGTGTAAGTGATTCTTAATCACATTCTAAATTCTCCCTTAGAAAACAAAGAAATTGAAGGAGAATTTAGAATGTGATCAAGAGCCACTTATGCCCTTTTTGCACACAACCCTTCAAATATACATGATAAGTATTCTAAAAAAATACAAAAAGTAGGTTTACGATAAAAAAATTAAGATAATATGCATATCTAGACAAAGAGATACAATGTAATATAGAGTACAGGAAATCATTGTAGCAAAAGCTAAACAATGTCCACAAATAAGCAATATTCTACTAGCAACAGGTGTACGTTGTCATGAGATTTTACGCACATCGAAAAAAATCTAGCATTTTGTAAATGCATCAAATCAAAAATCAAATATTTTGTTTACCCTTTTTAGCCCTCTAGCAGATCGTATTAATGATCCGAACATTCTCCACACACTTTCACTACATTCAATGTTTACAACTCACATGTTGATATTTACAGAGGGATGAAAACTGGAGAACAACCTTCAAAGCATGGATGAAAATCAACAAACTCAACTCTCACATAATGGTGTATACGGGATTCAAACCCTAGTCACAATAGTGGGAGGCGAGCACTAATACGCTGTACCACACAGCTCTCCCATGAGCCTAATATACAGTCCTGGAGCCTGATTGAGCTACATGTAACCAGGATTAAGGGTTTGTTAGTGCGTTTCTAACTAGTTGTAATATTAGAGTGCAGAATGACATGTTTTACCAAAAGAACCAGAATCCTCTGGATTAGATGCTAATCAGGCTTCATACAAGGGCTCTGCTATATAGTTTTCGAGTTTTAGGAAAAAGGGATAAAATACTGGAGAGATTAAAATAATATGACATATTGACCTTTTTAATATCCATAAAACTTCAAAGTCCTATAAATTTTATCCTACCCTCTTCATTTCTGGCCTTGTAGTCATAATACTGTACATGATCCCAGCTACATTTACCTATTTAAAGGGGGTGGGGATGCGCAGCAAGAATGATGTGTGCGATTTGCTTTGGTATTTCAGAATTTTTTATCAGAAAATAAATCAGAACAATATTACATGTATGCTGTAACTAAGGTAACTCCAGTAGAATATAGCAAATTAATATTGCCTGGTTCAAAAAATACTATTGATTTTGAGGGTCAGTGTTATCTTACCCCAGAATATAAAAAAACATAAGTGTTTTTCGTGATCCAACATTAAGCTGGAGCCAATCAGCTATCTTAGGACCAATTTATTTGACATAATATATTGAATCCAAGCATTGTACCCAACCTGACCGATGCCTGAGGTTAGGCTCTAAGCGAAAGGAGGCCTTTGTTACTGATTTAATAAATCAGTAATTCATTAATATGTATATTTCTGATTTACCTGACAGAAGGGATATAGACACCAATGGAAATCTGTTCCATATTCGGCAGTATCCCACAGGTTGTATCAATTTTTTTTCCACTGCCATAATGTGCTGTATATGCACTCTGAACAGATTCCAGTTTTGCCATCAAAATATTGTGATGCAGCACATGTACCAAGTGAGGTGTGTTCTTTATTTAGTTTGGCATGGGATAAAATAGTTCTGCAATGTTTTCTTGTGGTATCCCATGAATATTCCACCCCCCCCCCCCCCCCCCCCCCCCCCACCTACTGCTAAATAATGTACGGTCCCTAAGGGCTTGTGTGTATACTGAAAAATCAAGTTACTAACATTTCAGGATTCGTATGTAATTAACAGGGGACTTTAATAATCTTTGTGTGTCTGTAACAAGCTAAACATATTCAATACAAAGTTGGTAATCACTTTGTATTTTTTGTATTTGCATTCATGTAGACACTCTGTGACATAGAATCTGCAAACAAATGCAAGTGGAAACAACAATATAGATAATATTGATAACTAATTTCTTAGTCTTGATTTGTCCAGAAACCCATATAGCTGCATATACTGTGCTGTCATTGGGGTATCATAACTTTATCTTTCAAACACACAGAGTTATGGCATTGGATTTTGATGCAGATCAACCTCCAAAATTTCACAATCTACACAAAATAATCTTTGAAAATGTGAAGGTGGTGATGAATGTCACCCTCTCTAAAGCAGACAATTCCCATTTATCTGCAAATATACCACAGTGGTGATTATTTATTGCCCATTTCTTGGCAAAGTCCATACTTCCTCTTCCCACACTTAACCGCTTGAAGAAAACAATGTACACCCTTTTCCTGAAACAAATAGAATATTTCTTATCAAAGGTACAAAAATAGGAAAGCAACCTAAAATATGACACTGGAGGTATATAGTGTTCAATTTAATTAAACTACCACTGTCCAATTGTGCACCTTTTACATTGTATGGGAAGGGGGTGGCTATTAAAAAGTCCTGTGGGAAAGGGAAAAATGCTGAAAAGAGGAAGTGCATGCACATTAAAAACAATTCTGCTTACTCCGAGTGACTACAAATGACAATTTGTGCAAGATAAATATCTCCCTAGCCATTTCCTATATAATGAACAGCTTGCACTCAAATAATTTGCTGTAAAAAAACAAAATTTCAAAGGATGCAATTCTTTTGCCATGCAGCTCATGGAAATAAATAATATTGCAGCAACCTCTTGGGTAAACTGTACTGGAATAATGATGTAATTTGCTATAATAAAAAATAAATAAAGGATGCATTCCTTTTCCCATGAAGCTATGGAAATAAATATATTGCAGCAACCTCTTGGGTAAACTGGAATAATGATGTAATGAACGATAGAGAACATATGTGCTCCTCATTGTCCCAACAACAACGACCTGAGCACTTTATGCGATTCTGTACAACTTGTACGTCATATTCGAACCGCTAATTCCCCATAAACGAATTTTCTATTAGGAACAACGTAAAAATGGACAGAGTTGCCTTATTTTAGCTTACCTTATTTGTTAGCTTTGCTTCTGTCATATAAAGCTCAAAGGTTTGCATTTGGCCTTGTTCTCGCGTAAACTTTATATACATGCAAGTACCCCTTCCTCCATTCGTGGCACATTGACTTTGGTACTGCACTTGGCTTTGTTATTATGGTTCTTGGGTAGGAAAAGGTAAACACCGACAGCGACCATTACGAATCAAGAGTGAGTAAATTCAACTTTCGTTCTCTCCGGCCTGATTCTCACAAATGTTTACTCCGCCTGCAACAATGGAGCCGTAAGCACTCTAACTACGTTGTTAATCTTCTACCAACACCACACGATTGATAACGAAGAGTTGATTTATACTAGTTTCCGTGTTTTGCTAACATGCAAACAAATGACAAAGGTGTAACAGAAGGTCGGCACAGAGAGAATCGCACGCGAGGCTAAAACAATAAAAGCCTCGGTTTCATGAAAATCAAAACAAAAACAGAGGCGCGCAAAGCACCAAGGTCCGTACTGGGCCTTTAAGTTTTTTACACCTCATGTTTATTTTTTTTTTTTCTTTCTGTATCTTTATTATTTTTATACATTCATACAGTTTAATATAAATGATAGATACAGGGAGGACTAGATAAACCCTACTGGGCTTTTACAAGTCAGTCCTCCATATTGATAAATTATATCATGCAATGAATTTTTGTGATCAGGTAAAAAACGATACATTGAACTTAAATGATAATAATAATGAAATAATAATAATAAAATTCATAAAATTCATAACTAGTACTTAACTAAATTTGTTTGGACAGTTTTGCTGGACCTATATCTATGTCTGCGATAGGAGATATATTTTCAAATTTTTTTTAAACTGGATTTTTGTTTTTGACTGCTTTAGGACTAAGGGTACAGTGTTCCATAAGTCACATCCCTTTGATTTAACAGAAAACTTTCCATAATTAGTTCTATACCGTTCCTTATGGATGTAATTACATTTTCTTGTATTGTGATTATGTACCTTATTATTTAAGGTGAAGTATTTATCAAAATATGTTGGCAAATGTTTGTTATTAAAATCATACACAAATTGGCTAATGCACAGATCATTGATCTGATAGAGATTTAATATTTTTAGTTTTTGAAATAAAGGAGAAGATTTCGTATCATATGATGAGAATGTCATTATTCTAATTGCTTTTTTTTTGTATATTATAAAGTTTCTTTAATCTTGCTGGATAATTATTAGCCCAGCTAATATTACTATAATACAGATATGGATAGACTAAAGTGTTATATAGAGTTATAAGTGTACGAGTAGTTAGGTAATAGCGGGCTTTGCAGATGATACCGATAGATTTTGCTATTTTATTAGCTATGTAATTTATGTGCTGAGTCCAATTTAAATGCTCGTCAATGATTACCCCTAAAAAATTAGTTTCATTAACCTGAATTAATTCATTGTCATCTATATTGATCTTAAGTGAGTTCTTCATTTGTTTTTTTTTAGACTTGAAAATTATATAATTTGTCTTTTTCAGGTTAAGTGTTAGTTGATTATCTTTGAACCATTGACTTATCTTTTTGATTTCATCATTCACTGTTTGGTTTAGTTTAACTATGTTATTACCTGAGTAAAACAAGTTTGTTTCGTCTGCAAAGATAATAAATGATGTTAATTTGCTACTCATATATATATCATTAATGTATAATAAAAAAAGGAAAGGGCCTAAGACTCCTTGATTACATCCCAAGTTTTTTTAATACTACTTTTACAGTTTTCTATTCTGTCATTAAAGTACTTTTTCTTTGCAATCCGTATTATGTGATTCAGCTTATTTCTATAAGTTTATACTTTATGTTGTTTACTGCCGAAGGTTTTTTAAGAGACCGTTGATGTAATGTTTCCTTAGTCATTGAAGACTTTATAATTCCCTGTGTAATCCATGGATTTTCTTGTTTTCGTTTTTGATGTGTCTTTATTATTTTTACTGGGAAGTGTTTATTATATTTATCTTGAAATGTATTTATAAATGCTTTAAAAGATGTTTGCGGGTTATCACAATCATTTTTTCCATCCCAAGCTATAGTTTTAATTTCTTCTTTAAACATATAAATTCTGTCTTTGTTTACAATTCTAATTTTCTGCATCTTTACTGTTTCTTTAGCAATTATCTTATTTTTCGTTATCAAAAAGATAGGCAAATAATCTGAGATGTCATTAAAAAGTATTCCGCTAGTTTGTACATTATTTATATTACTTGTAAAAATATTATCGATAAGTGTTGCTGTAGTTCTCGTTATACGTGTAGGTTTTAATATTGTTGGGAGTAATGAAGACGATAGCATTTGACTTAGAAATCTGTTGGAGTATTCACATTTTTCATGTTTAAGTAAGTCAATATTAAAATCACCCAGTATATAACTGTGTTTAAATTCTCTATCAATTTTACTCAGTGCTGCTGTGATTTTTTTTTTCAAACTCACTATATTTGTCATTTGGTGGTCTATACACAACTCCCACGATTTTATTTTTCCCTTTATTATTTTCAATTTCAATAAAAATACTTTCAATATTGTCACTTGAGCATTCCTTATTAATGTCATTTCTTACTTTAACTTTTATATTGTCTTTAACATAAACACAGACTCCACCTCCAGTTTTGGATTTGCGATTAACTTTGTACATTCTATAACCCGGTATATTATAGTCGGAACTATTACTAGTTTCATCTAGCCAAGTTTCTGTGATGGCTATTATACTAAAAGAGAATTTTAGCAGATTTAGGTAATTTAATAGCTTATCAAATTTATTTCTTAGACTTCTTATATTTAAAGTTAGTAATGAAAATTGATTTTCACTCATTGTATCCTTTTCTTTAAATAGATCAATAAAGTCATTAGTCAAATAGTACTTCGAGTTATTAGGTGTTATTGGATTATTGTTATAATAGTTCAAGTCTGGATTCATACTATCTATAATTTCGCTATGAAAAGGGTTAAATATTAAGTTTTCCAATCTGTCTTTGTCTTTTTCTGTTATGTTAGTTTTCAAGTTATCAATTGCATCCGTAAAGTCTTGAGTGTCGAGATGACTGAAAGGCAGATCTAATTTACACGTTGTACAGATAAAATAGTTTTCATTTTTTAAATTTTTAAGGCTATTTTTATCAACACCTAGACAATTTATATTCAAGTGGAAATATCTACTACAAATGCGGCATTCGATGTGATTTCCTTCTAAATTATAATTACATGTATTACATATTAGTTCTGCTTTGCTTGCAATGGTTTCTGTTGCTGTTGATGTTGATTTTCACTTACTGATCTCTTACTTACATTTGTATTAATTATCCCAAATATGCTTGACCGTTGATAATGAGCTTATCCTTAATCAAGATTGCTTTGTGGCCTTCTGCTCTGGCTTTCTTGTAAATAGGATAGAGCCTTTTTCTTTCTTCTTGGATTTCTTTTGGGAATTGGTCGCTTATTCCAATGTTTGTGCCTTTAAGTTTGTACGACAGCTTCTTGATACTTTCCTTATCCTGGTATCTCAGAAATTTGACCACAATTGGGCTTGGTTTTCGTTTAGGGCCGCGTCTGTTTCCAAGTCTGTGTGCCCGTTCAATCTCAATCTCTTCTGTTGCATTTTCTATCTCTAGCTTGTTTTCCAATAGCTCTGTTATTTTTTCCTGAACTCGTTCTGGCTGATCGGCATTCGTCTCTTCAGTAATGTTGAATAAGATTAAATTACTCCTCATGGAATGTGCACGCACATCAACAATCTCACGTTCCAATTTGGCTTTTTCTTTCTCGATTTTCTCGATTGTTGATTCCACCTTCTTAAGCCTCTCTTCGTGAACACTTTGTAGCGTTTGAACTTCAGCGACTACGTCGTGCTGATAGCTGAGGGAGTATTTCAACTCACCGATATCCGCGTCGATGTTATTGAGTCGGGCTTCGATGAGGTCGAGCTTATCCAGCTTGTTGAGTTTTTCGTTCATGGAGGTTATTAGTTTCATAATTTGTTCCATATTTATATCATTTACCTTTTCCAATTTCGCTTGTTTTGAACTAGGCTTCACTGGGGTACTAGTTATGGAATTATTTAGATCTTTTACAGAGCGCTTAGTTGTTCCTGCCATCGTTGATTATTGCTAAACTTATGTTTGGTCTATAGATAGCATTTACTGCGAAATTTACCTTAACCGCGCGTTCGGTTCATCCCGCATCGCCAGTTTTGCTTACCAAAAATGGCCCACTAGGATATATCTGAATTTGCTGTATGGCAGAATTCAATGGGAGTGGAGAAAATAGTGACCCCCAATGTATGGACTCTCTAAATGTCAGTACTGGAAATCCATGGACTGGAGGTCAATGTTTTCTCACCAACCAGATACAACCGTCCACATCAATAATAACAACAAATCAAAGTTAATAATATTTGTGTCCGATTGATGCACTTTTTAACATGCCAATGCTACAAAACAATAACAATTCTATGTATACACTCATTACCAAAAATTACCTAGAAAAATGTAAAAGCTTAAAAGCAAGAGGAATTATATGGGGTAAACTTGATACGTGATACTGATAGGGACGATTTTTCATTTGTTCTGCGACTTGTTTGCTACCGAACTCGGAAGAGTTCGTTTGCTGTCCCGAAGGACGATTTGTAAGTGTTAGTCACTACTCTCCATAGATGTACTTGCCTCCATAGATCAACATGCCTCAACGGGCAGACTGTCCAGCGATATTGCAGATTGGTATTGTCTCTGCATCTGGGATGAGTCGATTGCCAAGCGAAACGAGATACAATCGGTCTCCTTCGGGAGTTCGGCTTCGATAAGGTCAAGAAAATTTGTATCGTCTCTGCTGATCTGGTTAGAATTGTCACACGACAGCGCTGAAAATCTCATAAAAGAATATTGTCTTCCTCTCGAACATCACTAAAACGTTTGTGACCTTCCTGCTATGAATAAAGCGGAGTTTGACATGATATTGAGAAAATATGGATACGTTTTGTTACATCCGGGATATATCTTCTGAGACCGGCCGGTGACCATTAATTCAAGGAAATGGTATGCTTGCGAAAAGGTATATGCGTGTGGTCACCCTGTGTTGTACGTCAAGATTAGTGTTGCTGCTCGCTACGCTCGCAGCAAATAGCCCAACCTGTGAAAACGCTGTGACAGCTATATAACAGATATGGACGGCTTGGACACTCCTGGGCATGGGCTTCTGCCTTTTGTGATAAAATTTTACAGGGAGGTTTTTTAATTGTAATTTTTCTGGTGTATTAACTCGAACATCCCAACAATTCCCTGCATTATCTCTAGCAACATGTAAATGAAGACATGTCTGCAAATTGATATAATATATCCCTCGGATTTATTGTTTATTCGCCTTGAACAATTTGTTCAGCCGGTCTTGCGTGACACCGATGTCACGTTACCCTCTCTGAGAATGATTTGGACCAATAATCCAATGCTACATGTATTATACCTGGTTAAGTTATAAGGATGTATAATCATTGCCCACTATCATCAAACGCAATAGATCTGCTAATCGTAGATTTTTTATTTCACTGTGAAGCGACATACAGCAAGAACAACTGCCCTAGCGAGACAATAATAACTTAATTTCGCGGGAAATTGCCTGGGTCTTTCGAAGGTCAGCGAGTTTTACTTATGTAAACATCACATATTTACACTTTTACCTCTTCCTCCGTCTTTTCGAGGTAAAGTAAAAGTCTTCTGAGCCATTTTTATTAGGTACTTTGACAAAGATACACGCCAGATTGGTCGTATCAAGTATGACTGACAATTTGGCGGGAACAAAAGTTAATATATGCACATTTTAAGCTATTTCTCACACGGCTCACGCTAATTCATTGAGTAGTGCCAATCAATACCATGCAGATTTTTGATATCCATTGTGTAGGCTACTGAAAAATGATTTTTGTGTCGAAATAAACTACCACACTTTTGAGAAACAGCCCCTTAAAAATGACTCAATTCTGGTGATTTTCGTGATAAGCTAAAATACCGAATTGTATCCGATTATTAAAAAAAAGAATTTCACCGACTAGAGTTTTTCAAACATGAACACGCTATTTATATTAAATGGTAGATAATACACACAAAATGTAGCAAAGTCGTCAGCTGTGCCTAGTGACTTTGATAGTCTATCAAAGTTAGGCAAGATTTTACTGTTTTCTACGGCCTGTCTAGTCCAAAAATGGAGGGGGTGGTCAAAAACGAAAAGGCGAGTGGAACTCTAATTACCATCGTTCGTAATCTTGTCATATACCTACTAAGTGCTGAAAAATTAAGGGAATCGGCCAACCGGTACCCCCATCTTTTGGCAAAACAACGTTCTTTTCCTGTAGAGTTAGATTAATCACAGGAATTTTGACGTATTTTGATCAGAAATCTCAGAAAATGGTGTTTCTTCTAACCTAACCCTAACCTCTAGCTCTCAAATAAATAAATTATGAGATAGATCTGAGACAAAGGCATTATGGGATCGAAAGACCAGAATAGTTAGAGACTGTCATTTACTCTTTGAAAAATACTGGAAAGTGCGTTATTAGTATTGGTATTGGAACCGGGCGGCACACTTCCACCCAAAAACGTTGTTTGGATAGCTGATACTATTTGCAGTGCATGTTGGCTTAACTTACAATAGGGAATTTGGGGCTAAGTGTTATTGTCATCATACGTTTAGCATGTAGATTGCCATGAGCCTATTGTTCCTCACGCATTTTTTCTCGCTTAACGCTTATACAGGTTTATATTACGCCATTGGTATTACTAGTTGCTTCGCCTTTCATGATTTAGTTTTTATTCCCCATTCATCCGTACGCTTGGCATCAGTTGCCAGAGTAATTCGCGCACACGTGCTCCATTTGTGCCGTGCTGTTTTTATTCGATTGGTTAGTCTTTATGTTCTATTTGTTTTATTTCATTCATTTTGGGAGTATACGTATTGTAGCGTTTATGCTGTCTAGTACCCCTCCGCCGACAACCCCTTCCCCATCACCTCCCCACCCCTCCCCCACCCCGCCCTATTCCCCATGGCAGCGTGAAAGGGATACTAATTACCTAGTCGGATTACTGACGCTCAGGCTGCCATCCCCTGCGTTTCCCGCGTTCCCACATTCCACTCCAATTAACCCGACTTGGCTCTGGCCGCTATTCTGGTCGTGCTCCCCAAGGGATGGCACCCTCTCTCCCTTCCCCTTCCCAGTTTCCAGCCTTACTCCATGCCCGTTTGTCTGTCTTTTACTCTGGATGGTGCCGCCACAGTATTGACCTACATAATAGACCTCCTAGTTATTAGTTTGTTGGGCGGACATGATGAGTCATGTGGGCTGGCACAATACCCACACCACATCCTATTACTTGATGCTGGCCCAATTCCTACGCCCTGGAAGTACGACTGAGTTGCTTTCCGCTGGGGTACCCTTACCGCTGGCTCCTCTTCTATCTACTCCGACATAACACCTTGAAGGACTACGTCAATGCCTTTCCCTCCCCGGCCCTCGAATTCAGTTTAAATTCGTTTGATACTCGCATAAACCGCTTATCCCGTATAAGTCTGGGTGTGGTGAGTATGGGTGTTTTGAGTATGGGTATTCTCCCTAGCTGGCCGGGGGTATGAGTCATGGAGTTCCCTGATCTCGCGCGGACGACAATGCCCATTCTTATTGCACGAGCTGAAAGGGATGATGCGAATAGGATACTAATCTGTCCTCATTTATCCTTTATTTTTCTTTATAGTACAACCAGCCAGGCGCATAGCAAATTAACGGCATTGTTTCACTGGACATTCGTTCAGTGCATTTCACAATCTCTCCGGGCGCTTCAATTTCAACATTCCAGAGGATCCACTGCACTCGTTGACGTGCTAGTTACCAGGACTTATGCATAGGGGTCTATAGGTAGACTTTATCAAAGTCCTTCTTAGCCCCCGCACGAAGGACTTTTCCCACTTGCAGCGCGCTAAATTTACCGGTTGATTTTTCAACCAGAGGCGTGGTTTATGACGTACTAAGATTTGCCCAATCATACAGCGTTAATTTTTCATGCATTGTATGTTGACGTGTCAAGTCAGTCGACCGTGGATGTGCTATTTACAATTTGATTGTACTCAGAAAGAGTTTTTCAAAGGCGCGAAATGTAAGCTCCGCCCCTGAAACGTGTTTTCACGCCAAAACATAATCCCCCGATTCATTTTCCTGCAAGTGAAACAAGTCGAACTCGCCTCTGGCTTCGATTCTCGCTCTCGCTTTTTGACCCAGAAATCGCTTACCCAGTGACTCAGCGAGTTCGACTTGGAGAAAGTCTAGTCTATAGGCTGCACAACTAGCGGGTTTATTTAACAGCAAGATAACTTTATTACAATTACTATTTTAGAAGTCACAAGCAATGATCGATCGCGCGGCAATTTAGGTCCACAGTCTTCCATTATCTTAGCATTTATTTCAGTAGCATTTTAGTCTTCCAGTATTTCAGCAACGGTTGTAGCTACAGGCCTTTATTAATTGCAAAGAGTATATCGTGATACCTTCAAGGATTTGATTTATAGCTGTAAGCATTAAATAGCTTCCATGTACGTTTCACGTACTTAGTATATATGTTTCACTTTTTTCTATATCGTCCTGAGTCCCACCTTCGTGTATACTAGCTACTACATATACACCAGGGCCCGCCCAGCTGTTCGAAGCAAGGGTAAGCTCTACCCCGGTGTTAAATCGCTAACCTGAGGTTAAACCATACAGATTATAATTACACATTTAGCGCTATCCTTGGGATAAAGTTACCCTTCCTTCGAACAACCGAACCCAGGACAATAAGATATACATGAAGTCATGTCATCAGATCAAAAAGTGAGCATTCTGTTTGGAAAACTGATGAACTGAGTCTAACCGGGATAAGGCGAATTTTGTTGTGATAGCTGAATAGAATATACAACCAAAACATAAACGACCACTAAGAAACAAAAAAACTATCAGTTTTTTTGGCGTCTCGCATTTTGCCAGTTACCATCCACTCTTTCGAGCATTTACTCTTGAATGCCAGAAAGTACTGCGAACTCAGTGCTCGTTTTTGAAATAGAAAAACAACAACACGTATTGCTAAATGCTTGAGTTGTAGTCGGTTCTAATTACGCCATGCATTTCAGTGCATGCCAGATCTTCTTTCGTCAAATGTGAGAAATTTCGATCCAAATTCCGTAAAACTCCTATCAGCCCCAGAAACACTCAACAGCTTGCCATTTCAGTCGAAGAAACCTTCGGTTTCAGCAAAATAATGGCTAAGAATGGCCGAAAACTTTGCACTCCAAGGAAATGTGTTCACGTGCACAGTGCTAGCCATCTAATTGGTTGATTGTGACTATTGCGCAAGAATCGCGATTTAAGAGCGACTGCCTGTAAATATCGAGAATCGCCGGTCAACGGTGAAATTTCGGAATCCTTCATATTTTGTCAGAACATACCCTTGGATGAACAGTTTTAGGAAATCATATCAAAAAGTTCCAGCGCTTTTTTAATTTGGCGATTTTTACAAAAGACTGAAAATACGGCCCCAGAGCGGTTTTTGGCTTGTCGGAACGACCGAATCATTACGCAACAACAAAAGCTAGGGAAGTCTTATAAAATCTCCAATGGAATCATACTTCACACACGTATTAAAACAACTCTTTGATCTCAACATCCAGCAAGAATATATTCCGATAGTGTAATTTATTCTTTTTTCTCCGCCTTTTTAAACATGCATGTTTTGGATGCCAAAACATAAAACAAAATAATGGCCAAGTTTTTTTAAATAAAAACTACACGGCATGAAAGCTTGGTTATTCTAGTTTAATCTAGCAAAGTGCCAACTTTGGAATCCAAATACAAACGTCCAAAATCATTTTTCAACTACTATTAACTGGTCTTTTAAAGCTCTGAAAGTGAAATGTTACCTTTTGTACCTTTTTATCAGTCGAGATTTTGAGCCCGTTAATTGAATGGTAGCTATATATAGATTCCCGTGCGAATCCGATCAAACATTGAAACAACAACAGAGTTGTTCCAGTCATAGAATTGGCCGAAATTCACCAGGCTGTGCTCATTAAATGCCTACACTTACATCGGAAGTACATTCTAAACGACAAATATATCAGATCCTGCAGTTATTTCTGAAGCCAAACGAAGACATTTTCATTCTCAAACATCTGACCTGTCACCTATCAGTAACGCTAGCGAAGCGCCGGCTCAAAGAATACAACTCTAGTTTACAAGTCATGCTATGAGAACTAAAATAAATTCCTGCACCTTCTTTATAAGCCAATAGAAAGCTTAATTCAGATACATGGAGATATTTCCTCTAAACCTGTCTAAAATAGCCCGGTAAATATAATCATGATGACAAACAACTGAGCTGAAAATATACTACTCACCGACAAGAAGGCCCATTTCCACCACTTTTATTTATCCACCCGGACTATCCATTGTGGTACTCAGTATTTGAAAAGAAGTTAACTGCCCGAGGGTCCTAAACGCCAGGCTAAACGATATGCAATAACTTTGTAGTGAGTGATCATGGTGAACATAATGAAATGTGACACTACTGGAATGTAACGCAACTCGTGTTACCCCGTTACTCGCATAAATTAAATACTTTCTGGGTGGAGCCTGAATAACGTGGACTTCGGATCCTATTATCGTAAATTTTCATGTTTGAATTCTAGCCGAAGCAAACAAAATGAAAACTACAACAAATATTTCAAATTAGTTTTCTGTTTAGGCCATCCCAATAGAATGTTTCATTTCCCATCGCCCGACCGACCCAAGTTTTTTTGGGAAAGTAAAAAAAATACAAAGCTTGACACCGACCCAATTTTTTGGATAAGTAAACAAAAAGGATCGAAGCCCCCTTGAAAACCACTAACAAAACAGGAGCGCATTACTAGTATTATAAGCATGGCCTATACAATGTGGGTTCATTCGATCTAAAGGTGAGGTTGCTCGTTTTATGCAACTAAACAATAAAAGCATCTGTAGCGGAAATGTCTTTATACGTTCTCTACATGATGACGATAAGATCGATATAGATTTAAATGTCGATCGAATAGCTCCTCACATTGCAACGACTTTTGCTAAACTTCAACCCAAAGGAGTACCTAAGAATATCCAACAAATAGTCTATGAGATTGTTCATACGGCAATAGAAAGCAATATAGGTACCAGCTCTATACTTCGAACTAAAGTCATTGGAGCAAGTTACGAGGTATTACGGCGTTCGGGATCTCATATAGCTCTTATCGACGTTATTAAACGATGTGGTACACATAAGGGTTCGATCACACGTTTTATCAACGAGTTGATTGCTTACCATTCACGCTTTAAACCTATTTATGATAAACACGAACTAAATAGTAGTTGAACGATAACTGTCTAGTAAGAATTCTAGTCGAAAACGAAGGTCTGTTTCATATGCAAATTCCCGTTGTTTTGTCACGTACTATCGTTTCATCGGCCAAGGGGGCTAAATGTATAAATTCCTAAGTTCCCCCTAAAATTCCTAAGCGCCCCAATTTACTTCGAACGAGTAGAATCGGGGCGCAAAGGCATGCAAATTTTTTTGGCGACCCGAATTCTAGACTGAATTTTGCGTACGACTTAGAAACTTTTATTTCGCCAAGTTGACAACTGCCCACGCGGTGTCTCGAAATTTGAATACGAACCAGACATACTAATTAAATGCAGCTGCTCTTATCAAAGTAGAAATATCGCCCATGCGAGGTTTTCTCATATGAGATATTGATTTTTATCCCAATTTTGCTCTCATTTCTTCTAACATTTTTTGCTTGACTTCGGAGCGAATTTGTTCTACGTTTTTTTCGCTTATTTGTCCTGGAGTCTCGCGACGAATTTCAGACCTCATAATCTCGTATTTATCTGCTTCAGCGAGGATGAGACTGTACGTATTCAGAGTCAGATATATTTTCATCACGTAAGGCTTTCGATACTAGATCACGAATCGTATTAATTTTCGCTTTAGCTAACATAGTTGTTTTCTCATGTTTAGATACTTTTATTCCTAATTTTTTAGCTCCAATGGTCGTAGATGCTGAAATTAATCCACATAAGCCACCAATAACGCCAAGTGGTAAACCAATCACTATTCCGAGGCCAGTTAAAGCTATTCCCAATCCAGACCCAGATAAAATCACAGATAGACCTCCTGTTACCACTGCGATACCATGAACTATTCCTTGAGAACGCGCATATTTCTTACGAACGCCTTCATAGTGTTTTTCTTGAATTTCGATATCCGAAAGCGTATCTCGGATTGTTTTCAGTCGAAAATTATTTCCAGTGCCACTAGCAAGCGATGGATAGATAGTTGGTGCTGATGGAAGAAGGGGTTGAATTGAATCGCCGTCCATCGTATGTATACGTATGATTTACTCAAGCTTCAATACGTATCGTATAGTTCGACCACGGAAGTCTATAATATTTCCTTCCTCATTGCGAATTGTCAGGTGTAGATAGTTTCGTGATGTACCTAGAGCTCGCATGGATTGGGGATTCTTTATAGAGTATGTGTTTTTTTGTAAGCCAAGCGCCTCGGGTCTCTACGCTAGCTAAGACGTTTGATCGATTTCCATCTATAAGTGAGAAGTTAGAATCCACCACATCACAATAGACATATATTGTGTAGTTATTATCAATCTTAATTATGTAATTACCAGGGTCTAGTAGCAACTCATTGTCCTTTTCTTTTCCACCAAAGATGCCCAATAGTCTGTATAAACTTTTATTAACCTTTATTGGTTGGTGTATGGTGCTATAATTAAGTTCGTGATTGGTCTCGAAGCTCACGTGATCAGAAGAGATTGCGAGGCTAAAGGCACCTATGATTCCATTATAATTGTAGTACCCTACAGCAACGTCCTTTGGGAACATTATCCCATCGTTGATGTCCCACCTGAATGAGCCCTTCTCTGCTAGGTTATGCCAACTGTTCTCAAGTGTGATTTTGAGTAGCGAAATATTATTGATAAGAATGGGATTATCGAAGTAGACAATATGGTCAGCCGATGTGGTGGTGACATTTAAGATAACCATCTTATATATTAAAGGTATAAACTGTATGTATGTATAGCTTCAATAGTTACGATGCCTCTCGTTGTGCCAGACAAAGATGATTGGTATGATGGTCTATCTGCCAAGGACAAGGCGGAGATTGCCAGGGGTGGACCAAGACTGTCGAAATCTGAGCAGACCGCTCTAATTACCGATGAAAATGAAAGAATTTCAGATTTTCACCAGTTCTATGCATCCACGAGCATACATAATTCAGGCAAATATTCGACGAGTATTTGGTTTCGAGATGGGAATCATAGCTATGCGGTCTATGGTGACGATGTCTCCAAGCCACGTGCTACCATTCAAAAACGTATCAACGACGTACTATTGGATGTGCATGATGGTTTTCCAAGGGTGCTTTTACCAGCAAGTAATTCTCGTAAAATGCGACTACCACCAGAATGGTCGTCTGAGTTATTTGATTACCCATTCGATATTCACAAGCTTGATATCTACGTTACAGAAAATGAATACGTCAAAGTGACTTTTCCGAACATTTTTAACAAGCTCGTTGTACAGTATGGTGGTGGAGTAGACGGTGGACCACAAGGAGGTAAGGTCGTAGATATTCACAAGTGGTTACAAGGGCCTAATAGTTGTTTTTGGCCACAACAAGTTAATTTTGCCGTATTCCTCGCCACTGAAGGTTGTGGTATTTCGGTCGATATGTTTAAAGGACTTCCAAAACGTATAGTTTCTATGTTTCGATTTCATATCTACTTCACCACACGTAAAATACTACAAGAGATGAAGACATCGCTACCAGGAACAGCTACTTGGAAAGCTTGGGATAACCCATACAACAAATTCACATACGATTAGATCTGCAAGGAATTTGGAATTCCAAAAGATACCGATTTTAGATTTCGATTAGGGCGATTAGGTGGTTTGGGAACCACATCAACGTTGATTGATAGGTGATAAAGTATGGCATACGAATGAAGCTTGGAATGATAAGCGAGAACTTAAAGCCTTTGAACGCGGAGATTCGGATGCCGAACTTGATGCTGGTAGAACAATCATCGTAAACAAAAAAGCAACCAATCAATGGCAAAACTTCGTTCCAAAATTAGGTAACACACAGCCAGGACTAACACTTGCTGGTCGTGGTAGACTTAATCAAAGTATAGAAGCATATGTGATTTGCGTTTGTAATTCACAGACAAAGGCAAGAGGTCCAATACTTGGTGATACTGGACATGCAAAGGAAGCTATCAAGATTTTCCTAAAACTGTTTGAAGATATCGTAATTAGAAATAATATTGCGGATAGCATCAAAGAATACCAAGATACTATTAAGGACACCTTTAGACGTTTAGATTATGCAATGGCCTTTGGGGTATGGCTTTTTCCATCCAACATGGCACTAGATTTTACTAGTATTGTGGGTTATAACAATAATCTCAAGAATGTCGATAACAGTATGAGTATGGGCGTTAATTTCATTAATAGATCACATATAAAATCACACAATGTGAATATGAAAGGACCACCATTAAAGAAAAACTTATCACCATTAAAGAAAAACTTATCACCATTAAAGAAAAACTTATCGCCAACTACGAATACAAAACATGAAAACAATCTCGCATTGGTAGCTATCGTTATCGCCGGTACCGCATGGATGATATTTCGTTAGCGTTTCTTATATTGCTCCACTACAAACACAATTACGGCTATGATTAACAACCAAACATTCTTAGCCAAGAATCCTAAGGCCTCACCAGCCGTTTTAAATAGGAAGCTAGCAATTGATCCAATCATTCCAGGTAAGATATTTCCTAACTTTTTT
Source organism: Actinernus sp. WN-2022 (assembly GCA_030867875.1). Taxonomy (NCBI): domain Eukaryota; kingdom Metazoa; phylum Cnidaria; class Anthozoa; order Actiniaria; family Actinernidae; genus Actinernus; species Actinernus sp. WN-2022. Next base: position 522,776 of record JAOWCC010000469.1, read on the forward strand.
CCTAATTTCTTTAATCCTTTTCCAACACCATTAGCTATACTAGAAAGGGCCTTCTTAAGCATAACAGCTGTAACACCAAGTGTAATACCTAATGCAGCAAGAGTGCTAAGCACTGTTACCCCATGCTTCTTGAAAATAGCTTTAACCCTATCTCGCAATGACATACGTTCTTCTATTTCATTGATCTCTTGTTCGTTTTCTTGAATCTCTTTTTCGTCAATGTCTATTAGTTCCTGAGCTGCAGATTTTTCAGCATTTGTTGAATCGATCTCACTTATAACGCCCTCAGATACTTTCTGTTTCTGTTTTAGTACCTCGATCTTACCTTCTTTTGTTTTTATAACGTTTTCAGCTGATGGTCCTAGGGCGTTTTTTATGGTCTTTGGTAGTTTATCGTTGAGGGCTATCTCTTTTAGCGATTTGAATAGAAGATGAGCTTTAGCGTTCGTCTGATTGAGCTTTACCCAAACCCTGCCATCATCATCTACACGAGCCGTGAATTTATCATAAGTAACGTTTGGAAATCTACTGCGTATCTTTATCCAAGCCTCTTTTGTTTGATTTTCGACAAGGTTGAATTTGGCTTCAGCAAGTGAAGCCGTTTTGCCTTCAATGAACGATGTCTCTTCTGTATCACCACCAAGCTCATAACCGTTTGCATCAACATTAAACGATTTCATGGGAATCCATTCATTTGGCGGATCCAATTGTTCATCATCATCCACGTCTGGAAGTAATGGAGTCTCTTCAGTCGTATCAAACGGGTCAACATCAACATCTCCCATGTTAAACATAACTATATATCTTACTATATTCAATATGATATCGTCGAAGCTAGTTCCAGCACAAACGCATAGAGAGCCGCTTGGACTAAAAGCTAGACGTATTCTATATAGGCGTACATTTACACCATCGTCTGCTAATCCAGGTGAAACGCTTTATGTCGTAGTTCCAAAATTAGGAGAAAATATTGTACTAGTTCCATATAGCTTTGCGCTATTGGTTGATATTACATTGTCTGGAGGACTCAATACTAATCGTGTGGTATCCAATGTCGGACGATGTTTAGTATCTCATCGTAGATGTAGATTTGGAACGGAGGTAGTAGAAGACCTTTCTAGACCAGATCTACTACAGACATATTCTGATCTCTATCTTCCTACTCCAGATAGAGAATCTCGAATTCAACAAGGTATTCAATCAGAAAATATGAATAAGCTTCGATCAAAGTCTCATGGAGCAACATCGTCAACTGAAGAAAAAGCGATACTAGCCACATATGGATCAAAATATAGAATTCCACTGGATGTTGACATTCTTACAAAACACGGAACTTTGTATCCACATGCCCTCCAAGATATTATTTCGTTCGATTTAATTCTTGCACCTGCCATTGATATAGTGTTTGGAATCGATGCGACCCAAATAGGAACATATAAACTCACCAATATACAGTTGGAGTACGAAGTCATAGAAGATGAAAAACTCGCTAGAAGTGCAGAGCATGCCTATGATACAGGTACGGCATTTCTATTCAACCATGCTTTACATGCTGCGACTGTACCTATTGACAAAGCCGTAGATACTTTGGTGGCTAAAAATCTCACAATCCCACGGAGATCATTTACTGCAATACTTTTACTATTCGTAGTACATACACCAGGTAATCGAGATAGTGAGGCATTCTTAAATCCAGGTATCACTAAAGTGGAAGTAGATGTTAATGGCATTCCAAATTTCTTCTTTCCAGATGGTATACTACCACCAGATTTCTGGGAAGCTGCTAAGGGATGGTTTGATACGAAAATGACACCTATGACACCTACCAAGTTCTACAATAATAAATTTGCGATCTTGGTTGATTGTCGCACAGCAAATGATTCAATTGTTCATGGCGATGGATTGGCACAAATAGGCGGGGGGGAAAATGTTGATATCCGAATTCGTAGAAATGGTGGTACTGGAATCGTTAATATGCACATCTTCGTTCTATCAGATGCTCAGATCAATATATTGAATGGATCTTTGAGTAGCTTTACATATTGATGTATACATCGGATGGATTCCTTGGTAAAACACATTCCATTCAACTCACTCATAGTAGGTCCAACGAATTGTGGAAAGACTGCATTTCTCATAGAACAATTTCGTGGACCATTTCGTGGTAAGTTCGATTATATAGTATTAATTTGCCCCACATATGCTCACAACAAAACATATCATGGATTTGCCAATCGAGATCCACACTTTTATGTTATATCTCCATCTCAGGATGCTATCGATACCACATTGAATATTTGTTCAACCTTTTGGTCAGGTACCAATACATTATTGATTCTTGATGATTGTGCCGCATCAAAAGATGTAAAACGAAGAACTGATAAATTAGTAGATTTAGCCTTCTCTGCTCGACATATAGGATTATCTATTTGGGTACTATCCCAACAATTAACTAGTATATGTAAACCTTTTCGTGAAAACGTAGCTATCGTAGTAGCATTTCATACAGCATCGGTTATAGATGGTAAAAAGATATTTGAAGATTACGGAGGCTCACAAGAATGTAATGAATTACGAACGATACTTCGATCTCATAAGTTTGCTCGTATATGTTTCTGTTTACGACATCCTTTTGCAGTAGTGTTAGAGCTACCCGCACCTATGACATATTATCATGGATGAATACACCAAAGAACTGGATGGATACGTCAGAGAACTGAAAGATGAGTGCGCTACTACTTGTCCTACAACCAAATTGGAATTTCCAACCGAATTGGAGGATATCGAAGAATGTCGTGAAGCACTTAAGATTCTAGCTGTAGTGGGTACAACGAAAGAATATCTGGGTAAGAATTTCTCTCTAGGAGATATTGCTAGACTATCTGAAAAAGAAGTAGATAGATTGTATAGAAGGTATCAGGCCGTATTAGCAAATCAAACAGTATGCTTAGTAAATGGTGTACTACGTCTAACTACTCGCGCAATCACATACGTAGCTACACTAGATGACCGACAAGAACTAGTTAAGGATCTACAAGAAGACCCCCTAGTCCGCCATCAGATATCTGTTGAGGCTGGTCGATTAGCACTTAAATCAGGTCGATTCGCAGCTCTAGCTAGTGCTTTGTTACATGTAGCTGATCACATAGTCATTCCTGGTACACCTATTGAACCTTCGCAAGTAATTACTATATCGAATCAAGATGGAGGAACAAACTGATCAGATAACTGCGAATCCACCGAAAACAACTCCAACTAAAGTAAAAGATCCAAAGAGGGTTGCTGCTGGGAAAGCATTAGCATTAAGTAATAAACTTGCTAGAGAGGCTCAAAAGAGAGAGATTTCGCGAGAAAGCGAATTATCTAAAGAAATTAATGTGGAGGAAAGTTGGGCCAAAAACATAACTACTACTACTACTTTAGCGGCTATTGGCGTTGGTATTTCGTTGGTCGGGGTATACTACCAATATAAAAGATACAAAAATAGTGTCCCAAAGAAAAATAGTCATATACGATCTACGAGTCCAGTAGAGCCAACGAAGGTAGTATTGCCAGACATGGAGTAACAGTTGAAGACTAGGAAAATATTAAGACATAGTATGGGGGATACAGCTTTGATGAAAACGATATCTGATGCCGCTATATATACTGGACTTGCTGCTGGTATTGGTTTTATTGCGAAAAAAGTTATTAAGGAACCAATGCTCAACGATCCATCTTCTTCTATAGTGAATTATGTAAAGTGGACAGCCGTATTGGCTGGTAGCATAGCTGCAAAGAATTATCTCGTGGCTCAAAAGATAGTACCAGCTACTTGGTAAAATGGCAGTAGCGGCTATATTTATGGCAATTGGTGGAGCTATATTAAATGCAACGGCCTTTGTAGGTGGAAGCTATATCGCCAAGACAGTTGCTGGTAATGATCCATCTGCTATTGTGGCTGAGAAAGAAAGACATGATAAAGCCCTTGAGAAATATCGTGCAGACTATGATGCATTTCAGAAAAAAAGAGCGATTTTAGCTGATTGGACAAATGAACAAGATCGTTTAAATCATTATGCTTCTATAGATTTACATGACATGGATAAGGCTCGTGAGCTATACAATACTGTAAACGTAGGACTCCACCGAATAAGTCTGGAGGACATGAATGAACCTAGATTCTCCGACTATTATAAACCATCTAATTCGCAGAAAACTGGTGAATTAATCTATGTTGGTGGTGGAATGCTCGCTATTGGCTATACTGTTAGTCGATTGGTTTAAAAAAACGAATTTTATTATACTAATGGTCCATTTAAAGCTATGTGTGTATATATATCAGTGTGCGATGTGTGAATATTTAGAACTTGAACTGACTAAGGTTGGCGTTAGACTCAAAGGAGATGAAACGTTCGTAGAAGCTAATGCTTTCCTACATATAGATTCCTCTACTTCATGTTGCACTAAATCTTTCATATACATGTTGAATTCTAAAGAAAAGCCCGTCATTACTAAGTTCGAAGACGATGGTCCTTTCTACTTAGAAAATCTAGAAATTCAAAGCCCCACATCGAATAGATTCTTCACCGTTAGTAATCTAGCGATTTGTAATGAAGAACTCATATATGAGTATATGGGCGTATATGGAGATCAGAATACGAATTTTGATAACGTATATAAAGTCGGTTTAGTATTGGGACGTGATGCCATAGAATCTAGACCAATTAATGTAAGCCAATCTATTAACTAATTGTTTGTTTAAAAAAAAAAAAAAGTAATAAAGACTTATCGAGCCAATGAGTTCTTATTACTTTTTTTCTTTTTCGTTCTTGTTGAAGGTTAGAATGCCATATGTATATATATCAATGGATGCTAAACTAAGTTTACGATACTATAGTCCGAGTGGTTATTGGAAAGGACTTGCAGCGATTAAACATCTTTCCAATGCGACTGGTATTTCTGAAGATGTGACTCGTATGTGGCTAGAGAAACAAGCTATATGGCAAAGTTATTTACCAGCACCCAAATACGTTCCACGACCTAAATTCGATGTATCTACGCCGAATGAAGTTCACCAAGCTGATTTGATATTCTTACCACACGATCGACCTGGACGTGGAAGAAAGCTATATAAGTATGCATTGACAGTTGTGGATGTAGCTTCTAGATACAAAGAAGCCGAACCATTAGCTACTAAATAATCTAAAGAAATTGCTGCGGCATTCGAACGAATCTATAAGAGAAGTCCATTGGTATGGCCGAAACTTTTACAAGTCGATCCTGGACGTGAATTCATGGGTTCAATGTCTTCGTTACTAGATAAACATAAAGTCTCTGTAAGAGGTGGAAGAGTTGATATACATCGAGATCAAGCAATCGTTGAACGATTTAATCGTACGTTAGCTGAGAGATTATTTGGACACCAATACGCTCAAGAAATGGTACTTGTTTCACAAGGAAGCGACGATAGATCTGTCGAATGGGTAATTCGTTTGCCGATGGTGGTTAAAGCATTGAACAACGAAGTTACACGTTTGACAGGGAAAGAACCATCCATAGCAATTACCAAAGATAAAATAGAATCGAAGCCATCAGAACCAGCACATAATAGACCGATTGGTATCAAAGAGGAAAGACTTCCATTTGGCGCTTTCGTTCGATTTCTTTATGCTCCTGGTGAATTAGAAGGTGGTCGACGTCGTGCGACAGATCCAATATGGTCACTTTCCATATACCAACAACGACGCATCGTAATCAGGCTTGATGGTCCAGTCCTTTACTATTTGACGATACCACAAATAACGACGCAACGATCGAAAGTCGTCCCATACCGCGGATTCGTTCGCGAAGAACTCCTTGTTATTCCCAGAGATACCATGTTGCCACCTGATAGCGTTCTCATCCGTTAATGGTGCCGATCCCCTTCTTACGTTGCATTCGAGACATGTCAGTCTAACGTTGTCGCGAGTGTGTCCCCTAGAATTATCTATCCTATCGACTGAGAATTGTTGCGGATCCCATGAAGTATAAACCCATAGCAATTCTATATTACATGCAGCACAGCAGTTGTTTTGAACTTCTTTGAGCTGCAAGACATCATAGACCTTTAAGTTGAAACCTTGGAATCCCTTAGATCGATCACTATGTTTATAGCTCACGAGCTTTCTACAAATGACTTTTCGAATCTGTTGGTAGGATGATGATAGATGATCTTGAGTTCGTTCCATAGGACAATTAACTCGTTCAAGTTGATTCATATATTCGACTCTTGAAATGGCGAGATAGGCAAGATTCGACCATCCAAGATAGTCATCGATGATCCATACCTTTTTGGGACTATGAATTGTGAGACCTTGGCTGGAATGGATAGTCAATGCATAACCAAGTCGCCAATCGGATTCCTTTTTGGAATAGATATCTTCCGCGGCACTCATAGTGACATTTATTATATCATTCGAGACGAGCGTTTCTTTCTTATTGGTTCCTGGAATGGATATCTCTATATTTTGCCTACGACTATCTCGAGGATGATATAATAAAGGAACGAAGATGTCTGGGAAATGCTCTTTATGTCGTTGGAATAATAGCTTCTGTACGTGATCTCGAACTTTCTGACGACTGGTCAATATAACATCGCATGGCATCCATGATAGAACGAATTGGTTCCATTCTAGACAACTAGGCAAAGAGCGACGAATCTCTTCACATTGGAATTTATCAGATTGAAGGCGAATTCGCTTTTTCAAAGATTTGAGTTCGTCATCTTTCGCTCTATAGTCGATATCTATCTCTTCATAGTAATTAGCTCGTTCTCGAAGTCAATCATGTGGAGAATCACCTGCTATTGGAGGAGGTTGTCCATGATCACCACAATAAATTACTTGGACTCCTTTTTGGTTTAACCATCCAATAAATATCTCTAGGATAGCACGAGGCACTGTACAAATTTCATCCCATATTATAACTCTAGGTATGTATTTCTTTCCTAATCTCTCTGGAGTCCATTCCTTATCAGCTATTTGTGGTCCAAGCATATCAGATCCAGGATAATGGAGTGGATCGCCATATTTTCGAGCAACGAATACTATCTCTTCTGCTTCCTCATCGTTTCCATCTATCGATAAAATGAGATCGTTACATTGAGTCCAATCCTTTTTCGCATTCCAAACTTTGATTGATTTATTTCTATATTTTGGCAAAGATTGGAGAGATTCGAGATCTTCATCTGTTGCTCGTACTCTTTTGACACCACAATAACGAAAGAAACTATGATAGGTTTGAGATTGCACACCTCTATCACGCATTTCTTTGGCTAAACGATGGGTAGGTGTGAATACTATGGGATTTCTCATTCGAAAGAGTTCGATTGCTCTCGTAGTTTTGCCACTACCACCACCACCATTAAGATAGCAGAGTTGATATCGTGATAATGGGTCTTGGTAACATGGCGAAGTACTAAGTGGTAATTCGTTTCGTTGGATGACATATTCTGGCTTTGGAAGGTAATCTGCATGTTCTTGTGGCATATATAGTTGTTCATTCTTATCTCGCCATTGAGCTGGAGATACTGTTGGAAGATACGATTCCTCGAACAAGCATGGGAGACACCCCCTTACCAAACCAAACATATGGGATTCATATAGGTATGACATGGGATGTACATGGGTCTGGTATGGGAACTATATGGGTTTGAGTTTTTGTTACATGGGATAAATATGGGTTTACCTACCATTCAGAAACCATATATGGGAAAAGTAAGGGTTTAAAATGATATCATATGGAAAATACATGGGCAGCACATCCCATATGAAACCCATACATGGAAAGCATATGGGAAACAGATCCCATATGAAACCCATATGTATGGGAACTGTATGGGCAGACAGGATAATAGCCATACGGTTCCCATGATATGGCACAGATATGGGTACAAAGTGGAATTTGTATGGGCGAAACATGGCACGCATAGGTAGAGGCCCATACTATTCCCATCATCTGGTAAATACATGGGAAGCATATGGGGGATGCATGGGCTAAAATGGTTCTTTATTCGCGTAGATCCCATATGAAACCCATATACATGGGAATTATATGGGCAGAGACTGGAACAACCCATACGACCCCCATGATATGGCAAAGATATGGGCAGTAGATGGGATTTGGATGGGCAGAATGAAGACACACAGAGACCACACAGACATGAACCCATACCTTTCCCAGCATCTGGGATTGGCACGTGGGAAACATATGGGGGATGCATGGACAAATGTTTCATTGCTCGTATGACTGATCCCATATTAAACCCATATGTATGGGAATTATATGGGCAGAGACGATAATAGCTAGCTGACATGATCCCCATGATATGGCAAGGATATGGGCAGTAGATGGAATTTGTATGGGCAAAAATAAGACAAATTAACAGGAAAATGCGTATCACATTCATTGTTTAGATTAATAATACTGCATGGACTATGCTTTAAGAGCTCACTAAGGCACATGGGAAATATATTTAATGCTGTCCGATCCAGCGTAAGCGCAAAATGTTTTCAACCCAAACTTCACGGATCACGGACTGATATGCTAATAACTGCGTAGAAAATTGAAAATCGCTTTTTTTGGTATATTATATGTTTGAAACATTTTAAGATTTCGAAACAAGTCAAAACAGCGAAGAAAAATCCTCTAGACCACGGCGCATGATATACCGTCTTGTACGTTTATATTTTTGTTTGATACCAAGCGGATGTCGAGGCGCCGGTATAACCAGACTTAATTTTCCAACGGAACTCGCGGTGCCTTCATCCGCCTGCATGGGAGGCCAGCTACAGGGATCCAAAGCCACGAGGGAACACCGTCGTGCATTGCGGCTAATTGAAATGCCTTCACAACTCGGTAAAACGAGGATGACGAGGGTCACAAGAAGTTGGCGTAACTCGCTATTGTCAAATTTGGCGAGCGTTGGCGGTCAAGCGAGAGCGTAATTGAGCAACTCTCATGTTCTTGAGCAACTCTCGGGGAGGGGGGGGGGGGACACAGGGACAAATATACCAATGTATCATTAAAATATCAATAAAATATAATAAAAAAATCATGTTCCCATGCGCTCACATACTCGTTTGATCGGCGCTTAAACAGTACATTAAATAAATACGTGCACAAAATACGTCATGCAAATATTGCGTGACCGTTCAAAAGTACTGGAAAGCCACTGGGAAAATGTGCGTCCTAATGCTTCTTCGCATTTGGTGGGTTACGTTTGGTATTATTAAAATTAGATAAGTAAACTGTAGAGTACAATCAAATTTCATTAGCCTCGCCATCCGAATCACAGGTAGCCCAAGCACTGTTTATGGCTATTTGATAAGTTTGTATCTGAATTTTTAAATTTTGCTTTACGATAAACATACTGTAATAAAATAAATAAAACTTACCTGACGTCTATCTGTCTCTTGGCTGCGTCTGTATGCAGTTTCAGCGAATTTGGGTGCAAGAGCTTGGGCTTCCTGTGCTCGAACAATTGATCGATATTTGAAGTCCCGGATAGTGACTTGATTCCTGATTGGCTGAAACTTGTATTTCAAAATTATTGTCGGTTTCACAGTTCGTGTGGATGTGAACAGATCGAGGCGAGAAGACCAAATCAGCCTTCATACCTTCAAATCAGCATTTATAACTAGATTCTATTGCTGGAAAGACTAGAGTAACTGCTGCTACTGAGAGACATAAACTAATTTGTGGATAAATCGGTGAAGAACCGCTGGGAAGGCCGAAGCCGAAGGCAAGCAACGTGTCTAGTTCATGTCGTGTATAATCTCACAAAGCTTTCATTGTAATTCAGTTCATCAGTTCGCTAATTCTTCTCATTCTGTCGAAGAAATAGCCGGTTTGTAATCTTAATTACGAACGATTCTTTAGATCAGAAAATGGGACTGTCAAAATGCTTCTCGAGTGACTGCATGGCTCCGACTGCACGAGTGCATGCGTGTTAAAATATCGAAGCTGCTTTATAAATATTAAGAAAGCTCCAGTTGTATTTCTTATTATATTTCTTCCCAGGCCTTTAGTTGCTCACCAAAAGGTTTTGTATTGTATAAATAAACAGAGCTTCTAGATAGAGCTGTCAGTCCTGTGGTCAACTAAAAGTGCCTTGAGTTCATGATGAAGTCAAATATTACATCACTCATCAGGCCACTGGTCACACGCTACATGACGATGTACATTGTATATGGTCTCCTAGTTGACTGCAGAATACCCTGGCACCCCTTCTAAACTGTGCAAAAGTTCTCCATTATAGCTAGCTCTGGTGTATTTAGACTCATTCTGTTCATGAATGATTTTGTGGTGGTTAGAGTTTTTGATTTTTTGGGGGAAGTTTTTAGAAGGTTTGTATCAGGTTTGAGAACATGCATTATAAATGAACCTGCAGTGGCAGGGTATTCTGCATTTACCGGGTGCCCAAATAAAGGTTTAGAAGTCAGGCATCAATTTAGTAATAAAAATTATAGAGGTGTACATGTATGTGGTTCTGGTTATACACTTGCATGACTTTATATTTTTAAATACATTGTAGCTACTGGTTTATTATAAGTACAGTAATACCATGACAAGAGGGAAATTAGTGATTAAATTTCCCTGCAAGCCAAGGGAGAGTTTGTTGAAGTCCCAAGGCCGCTTCAGCCGAGGGACTTTTACAAACTCTCTTGAGGCTTGAGGGGAAATTTAATCACTAATTTCCCGAATTGTCATGGTATAACTTTGTAATACTCTGATCGCTGAGGAACAGAACAAATCTCTGAGGAGTTTAGTTTTCTCTGCCTAAACTAAAGACGTCATAGTTGAGTTGCTTTCAAAAACGTTTTAATGCTCGATTGAATGACCTTGACTAATTCCCCTGGGGACAAGTGTGTTGTTTTTGAGAAGAATAGCAGTCAAGCACAATGTAATTATGTGCTTGACTAAATATTTAAAGGTCAGGCGTATATGGTTTTAAGTATCCCACATGGAAGAAGTGGGTTTGAGAAATAAGAGAAGAATGTGCAGATTGAAATACGTGATCCCACATGGATTACGTTGAAGGTTATGATGAAGTCAGGTCAGTTTGGGTTCAATTTTTTCAACCGGGAGCACGTACAGGGCTAGTTGTGCCAGAGTTGATGCTTTTCACCCTCTCTGATGTCCAGCCTGCATTGTCTTCTAGTTTTCCGACTTTACGATGCAAGCGAAAATTAGAAATATGCATTGTTCTTGCAAATTTCCCTGTTGAAGACAATTGCATATTTCTAAATTTTCCTTGCATTTGTAATGAGCCGGGGAATTTAGAGATTAAACGTGCGTGAACAAACAAAGGAATCCGAAGCGATCATGGTATTATCATAATTATGACCTGTAAGCTACATGGTAAGGGTCCCTGCATGATTTCCTTTCAAAACCATTTACAAAAGTCATGTGATGGGGGCTATAATTTACATATTTGATGTGAGCCCAACCCCTGCTAGATTATTTGCTTGTTGTTTTGTAATTTGAAAGTGGTCACGTGATAAAAAAACATTGACTCCTTGGGGCCATTGACTGAGTATAAAGGTCATGCCAGAGAGCAACATATTTTAATAGCAGCCCCCCTTAATTTCCAGGTCCAATCAGTAAATCGTAGTTCCCTCACTAGGGCGCAGGCAGCTACATGTATAATAATTTATTGTACATGCATGGGGGTTTCAAAATGTTTTTGAGTAAGATGTCAACATAGGAAAGTATTAGGCATCCAAAATAAAATAAAATGAGGAAAGTATATTAATTTGTCTATTGATAAAGAGAAATTTAGCCCATGTTGTACCTCAAAGCACAGGGAGTTCTAACTTAATACATGTACACATACCAGTTATATGCTGACCTTTTTAACAGAGCTTGAGAAGCTTCAGTCTTTTCGCGGAATGAATCTCCTAACACCCTAATCTCACGCTTAGACTCTGCACGGGCAGAGGAACTCTGACTCAGATCCCTCACGTACTAGCGGCCTAATCCCCTGACTACATCATTGTAGTTTCTAATATGAGAAGGGAGGAAACTAAAGTCACGTGATGGCTTGATGATCGCCACACGATACATGGAAATGGACCGAAGTAAAATTACAGAAAATCGAAAACATGAAAATCAGAAACAGAATTATTTTTCGGTTCGGTTATTATTAAAATATTTGTAAAAGCGATATCTATGTGTTTGTTTCTTTGACTCAGATTTTCATTACATGTAATTTATAAAACAGACGAATAATATTCCAGTGGGATTAATTAAGACAACATTTTTGGTTCTGTTTTCATTCACTGATTCAAAATTTCCTCATCGCCAGTCAACTGGATACTTGAAGACTTGAAAATAATATTAAACTTTCCCAAATCACTCTTAGATTCCACTAGCAGAGGCACAGATGATCAGTCTATACACAGTAGTACAATAATTGGAATTTGGCTTCCGAAAATACAGTAAATTCAATTTTCCTTTTGTCTCTTCTCCCTACTGATGTCACTAATCAATTGTTCAAGGTTGTCAGTCATCTCAGCGAAATTACTTCCGTTCCATGTATCGTGCGGTGAACATCGAACCATTTGTTGAAAAATCTTGTACTCCTATTTTAGTGTTTTGAAATGAATCATTTCATTAAAACATTGCCTAGCATCCCAGTCTTCTGAAAAGGAAATAATTGTTGGTAGCAAAAATACTTTTTTTGTCGAAACGGGACCTGGTTATTTCTTACTCAATTATACGCTTGAATTTAGTTTCCTCCCTTGCTACTTTCTAACTACATGTAGTTACCATGCGAGATCTTCTGCCCGCACTGACTTAAGCCCAAAATTAGGGGTGCTAGGTTACACTGCCAGTTTCAGATTCGTTTGGCTGTAAGACTGAAACTTCTTTGTTAAAAAGGCAGCATATAAACGGTTGTACTACATGTAATTAGGTAGGGTTTTCATTATATTAGGAGCCAGTAAACTGGTAAACATTACTGCTGCATGGTTGTTAGGACCATGCAGTAATATTATTGTTTGCTGCACCATTCTTCATGTCCCTCATGTTGCCATATTTCAGTAGCATTAAACCCTCCTGAAGGTGGATAATTAAACATAACTTTTAGATTTTCATTTTCTTTCAGGTCGAGAAAGTTTACTGGAAGCACGAACCATTTTAGTTTATAAGAAGTCATAACCAAATAAAACTACACAGGTGATCTTCAATTTAATAGTCAAATTGACAAATTGAATTAGTTAGTTAAGACCTGATCAAAGCCTAGCATGTATATTTTTTTATATTAATTAAGCTATGAGGCACTATTTGTTGTTATTGTTCATCACTAAATTGTCTTCAGCTCTCAGTGGACACTATTATACAAATAGAGTGTGTCCGTCGAGGAACTATAGGCTGATAGTTTTAGACAATGAGTGTGCACTAAGATGTTGTGGTGAACTATAACAGGTGGTTAAGCACCCTGAGGGCGGAAGAGAATTTTGTAATGACCAATAATGACAAATAGTGTGTCTGTCTCCGAACTATTGGCTGATAGTTTCTCTTGGAAATTTGATGTTCTTAAAACTAGCATAGCATAATAGTTGGTTTCAGAACATGAAATTTCCATGGGAAACTATTTAACAATTATTCACCAAAGTGAGCCACTTATTTTAGTAATAAGTATATACCACACATTAGTGAATAGTCAGCACCAAATAGTTATATTATTTTCTGTCAATTGGACAAAAACTTGTGTAAGGTGATCACTGCTTCGCTCGGAGCTGAATATGTTTGATTAGCCAATCAGAGCGTGCGAAGAGCACTATTCACTGGTGTGGTAATAATACACTAATAGCCGATAGTTCCTCGACAGATGCACTACTTAATTGTTCATGTATAAAGGTTCCTTGATGGACACACTATTTGTATAATTAGTGCCTGCCCATCATTTGATCAATATCCAATCAGAATTGGAGAGAATTTCCTGGTGAACTATAATGGCTGCAGATACATGTATATGAAGTTAGTGAGGGAATTAGCCCTGAGTCAACTACATTATCACACTTATCATAGAAAGCATGCAAGATCATCAAGTCTGTTAATTTAAGCATAATAAAGCTACATGTATATGGTTCTTTCCAACATACAGTAGATTCGATTTATATACAATTATAGACATTATAGATCTTCTTCAAATCAATATTAATAAGTCATAATAACTTATTATCTAGTACAAGCGGCTTAATTCATAAATTAAATACATCTTAAAGTAACTGCCTGCATGCTTATAATCACGGAAAATGGCACATGCAACTTGTGTATTAAATACCAACGAAAATAATGCTTGGTACAAGATTGTAACAGTGTTTAGAACAACAGTACTTTGTATATTTGCTGTTGAAAATATAAAACGTACTGTACATGTATGTCACAAACTTTAAATATAGTAGTTTGATGCACTCATATAAATTTATAATAATTTTCTTCTGTTTAATACATGTTAGACATCTACATGTATGCGTTTATACCATGGCATCAATGAAAATAAAGACATTGTTAATTGAATTATGGTTGAGAGTTCTAATATTTATATGAATTAAGACATGACAACTGCATGTACTTGTATAGCAAAGGATTAGGTACATTGCACAGCTGCTAGAGTATACTGGGGGTGGGAATCAAAACAATTTCTGGATATCATGGGTACATTTTGTTGTATGTTACTGCATCATGACATGGATTTTGTATGGCAGGTGTATGGTAATGACATGGGTGTTGTATGGATAATGTATGGTAATGACATGAGTATTGTATGGAGAATGTATGGTAATGATATGGGTATTGTATGGAGAATGTATGGTAATGATGTGGGTATAGGAACTGTATGGTAATGACATGGGTATTGTATGGTAATGACATGGGAACTGTATGGTAATGACATGGGAACTGTATGGCAATGACATGGGTACTGTATGGCAATGACATGGGTACTGTATGGCAATGACATGGGTACTGTATGGCAATGACATGGGTACTGTATGGTAATGACATGGGTACTGTATGGATAATGTCTGGTAATGATTTAGGTATGGGAACTGTATGGTAATGACATGGGCATTGTATGGTAATGACATGGGCATTGTATGGTAATGACATGGGCATTGTATGGTAATGACATGGGCATTGTATGGTAATGACATGGGCATTGTATGGTAATGACGGGTATTGTATGGAGGATATATGGTAATGACATGGGTGGTGTATGGTAAAGGCATGGGTATCATGGCAAAGATATGGTAATGATATGGGTAAATTTGCAAGGAATGGGAATAGAATGGAAATTGTATGGGTATACTATGTAAATGGTACAGGTTTCATATGGCATTTATATGGGAAACCTATGGATTCTGTATGGGAAACGTATGGCAAGTGTGTGGTTTTTATATGGAAAAAGTCTGGGACAATGGCTTCTCCCATATATTCACCATATCACTCCCACGCTTATCTCATATGCTACCCATAGTATTCCCATTCACAACCCATGTATTACCCATCCCTAAATATTAGAATTAAGTAATCTTACCCATATACTCCCCATATATGAAAACCATATGGCCATATATGGGAACCATCTGGATTTTAGACAAATCCATACTTTTCCCATATACTTTTATATGGGCAATGTATGGACCAGATATGGACCATATATGGGTTTGAAAATATTGCCATTTAGACAGCATGTAACCCATATATGGGAATCATATGGCCCATACAAATCCCATGCACAACCCATCACATACCCATATATGGAACTTGAATGGGCCCATACAAAACCCATACAAGGGCCATATATGGCCCATATCAGGCATGTTGGTAAGGGACCATTCTTCATTACAATCACACATTATTGGAGTGATATATGCTGATACTCCATCCAATTTGCGAAGTGCATGTTTCTGAATGTATATAGAATCAGTGGCGACACGAACGGCTTCATTGGTAGTGAAACGTTGTAACATACATAATAGATTTATATGTGCATAGGCCAACATGCTTGCACGCAAATGAGTATATTGAGGTTGATTTCCATCGTAATATGTAAGGATGTGACCAAGAGGACATTTTTCGGGTGATCCAACCAAAGTGCCATTTCGTATTGTATCTCGTACTAGGAAATCTAGTTCTCCTTGATCAGTTACCAATCGTCTGGTCAAACGTTTTCCGTCAGCTTTGCTACCTTGTGTAAACTTTCCTATAATGGCACATCCCTGATTTCGACTTTCTGGAAGCCATATCTTCGTTTGCTTATCGAAAGACACAATGGCCTCACGAATGATGAGAGTTTCGAGGAATCCTTTATCTACAAGGAAGGCAAGAATTTGTATTGGTGCCCATCCATTCTCTGAGAAATGTTTTCCAAACCACGATGGAATGATTGGATGGCATATGGAAGCGAATGACCATTCTTGAACCTCAGCGAATCCAGTTCCAATATCGATAGGTAGTGGACCATTTACGGAAACTCGAGTCATATGATTGGATGGTTGACCAAATCGTTCGAAATATGGTTTCGCTTCACCTTCACCTTGAAAACTCGCCGGATAGCAAGATTTCATATCGATGCTAATAACATCTCTAGTATCGTAGTCCATCGAATTCCATAAACCACCATGGCCATGTTCAACGCAATATTTTTGGATATCTTCTAAGAAATTGGATGAAGTCGGCTTCCAATTATTCTTTTCCTTTGCTATTACACTTGCTGCATGATTTTCGCCAAATACCAGATCGGCAAGGGATTCGTCGCCCAAGTCTTGGCATATTAATTGGAGTCTATCTTGAGTTTGTTGAGTTCTGTAAGTGCGACCATCTTGTAGTACGAATTGGTTGACATTAAGTTGCCTTCCTTCTGATCCTCCTAATAACCATACCGCTTTTGGTTCGTTCAAAGTTGCTTGTCGAATGGCTTCCCATACATCACCTTCGTATATATGGACAGAACGAGATTGTGGGAAATGCAAATCTTTGGACCAGGTATGGCCATTATGATAGATTAGTTCTATAGGTTTATGCCGGTGACCTTGATATTTGCCGCTATTGTAGATATCTTCACCAGCAATGTCACTCAGGATTATAGGCCTGGTGATAATCGTCTCAAGCTTAGATATATCATCGATTGTGGCACCTGTGTCATGGACTTGTTCTTCCCACTTCTGAATCTCCTCATGTCTCTTAGTGGTTAGACCTTGGCCTCTAGTAGTACCTTCGAAATGCTCTATCACTCTCTGTGCGACGCAATTAAGATCACCAACGCGCATTGGGGCTAAATTTGCTATATCTGGTGCTCTGATTGGATAAAGTCCATAAACCACTGCAGTAACTGGATATGCATTATTATAGTATACCTTATCGATTCCAACTATCGCACCTGGTTTAGTATCATGAGAAATCTCGATTACGCCATAACCCTTCTTTCTTTCAACACGAACTGGTTCAAACTTGTCGTCAACTATCCAATACACATCTCCATCATCGTTATATTCTCTAAGGAATTTAATTTTCAAAATGAACTCACCATCTGGAAGTGCCGTAAGAAGTTCTCTTGCTCTATCCATGGTCATACGGACATCCAAAGCCAATCGACCAGCCCTTAATTCGATGCCATCGGCGACATTAATATTGCCAATATCGAGTGGATCTTCCGTTTCTACCCTCCACGTAGAGAAGACGGCAGTTGCACCATCGACTTCAAACATATCCTTAGCATCTATCAAGAATTCTACCCATTGCTCATCTGGAAGTGTTATATGATGAGGCACTTGGATGTCTAAGTCATATATCTCGTTATTTTCTGGAATTGGTTCATACTCTGCAATAATCTCATCAATCAGATCATCCATAGTAACAACGATGATATACCTATATATATCGTTTCTCTAAATGGTTGTCAAATACGATAATGTGTACAACGAATATAATAACAATAGCAGCAGGGGGATGGGAAATACTGATGATGTCTGAATGTTGTCATGTTGGATTTCGTTGTTTTTTGCCTAATGAAATCGTTATTTTTTGCCTAATGAAATCGTTGAATACAAAAAAAATTCATCTAAGAATTCCGCTCAGCCCTCCTGCTGCTATGGGTGTTATGAAATGATATTTATCACTGTAAAATTTCTGGTATGAAATGAAGGTTTGTATTTATTAGTTTTTTTTAGGAACTTATACATAGGAACAGGCACTTCCTGCTATTTGTTGCTAAGAGTCTTTCCAGTTAATCTGGGATTTTCATGTGTGATTTTCTTAGTAATACCATGATCAACTCAGTTGTTCTTAATTGTTTGTTCAGGGATATTTAAACTCTAAATTCCCTCATCAGCATGCATACTTCTTCTAATTTTCTCTCGTTGACATGCAAGAATGAAAATTAGAAGGCCATGCATGCTGACTAGGGTTATGGCAGGTCATTGTAAAAATTAGTCCCTAGCAGGGTGCAATGCCTGTCAACCCTACCTATTTTATCGCTCAAGAAAGATCTTCTCTTCATTTGTCAAACACGCTTCTTCCATACATGAGATAATTATACTTAAAACCACAAACATGACATGATTAAACTCCATGCATGCATGCATCAGCTCCTTGAGTATTTAGTCAGCCACAAATTACATTTTATTTTTACATTTTACTTGACATTTTATTTATTCTTCACATAAACAATACACTTATCCCCAAGGGAAGCCATGCAGGGTCCAGTTCAACCAATGGTGCTGAATCAAGCATAATAACAAAATGTTAAAAAAAACCTCAACTTAGCCTCCTCCGCAGGCAACTCTAATATTTGTTCGTCCCTCTCTTACCACAGGAAACCTGGTTTCACATCTTTTTTTTCTCTTAAAAAAAATAATAATTAAGAGTTGCCTGCTATGGTAGTTTAGGCAGGGAAAAACTGTTCTCTGAGATTAGTTTCATCAGTCGGTGATAATAGTATTACATGACATTTCAGGAAATTAGCTAGTGATTCAATTTCCCCTCGAGCCTTGGGAGGATTTATGCAAATTCTCCCTAATCCCCCTCGGCCATAAATCCTCCCTCGGCTCTTAGGGGAAATTTGATAACTAATTTCCCTTATGCCATGCTAAAAATATTACTTATAATAATAATAATATTTTGGAGTTTAGACTGATTTTACTTACCAGTAACCTGACTGCTAGGTCTATTCGATTTTATTAAACAGGTTTAAAAAATCTGCTCTATCTGCGAATAAATTGAAATCAAGCTATCCTCCATAATTTCTGTAGCTTGACTTGGAAAAGAAATAATATTAATGATAATAAATTGATAAAAAGAATGTAAATGATGTTCGAGTACCCATCCAGCTAGCTACATGTAGGTTATAAAAAAATATCATAGTTGCATGCAATGATTATGGCAGAAGTATATAATTGTACAAAATGTTGTAATATACCAAAACAGACAACCGAGACAGTGTTAGGGTCTGGCAGTATTTATTAACATAATAAAAAATATTATTACAATATATTTTAATATATTACAATTTATTTACATGATTGAAAAATAATATTAATAGTATGGCTGCTCCCCTTAAGCACAAGATAGTTGGTTTATAAAATAGGTACTGCCAGACTCCAATCTGATCAGCTGATTCTGAACATCTAGATTCATATTAATAGAATTATTAATATTCACTTCAATTATAAATTATGGAAATTAAAATAATTGTACAAAGTTTGAATACTAAAGTTAGGTGATTTAAAAAAAATTGATAGTCATTTTTTGCATTTTTTATTGCCATTATTATCACCGTCATCAACATAAATATTGTTTTGCATTAATGTCATCACTAGTAACATTTTTATTGTCACTATCATCATTGTACATTGTCAAATGACCCATATCTCATTTTCTCTACGGGTAATTTTGGTCAATTTCCGAGTAGCCATTTGTTGATAATGGCCCAACATTGCAAGTCAGTTACTGTCATTATCAACATTTCAATTACATACAAGCATGCACTATACATATTTATAAAATAACCCAAAGAAAACGCGCGCTCTGATTGGTTGAAAGCCGTGTTTGCATGAGGCTATGTAAACATGGTAATGACGTCATACATTGTAGGTTTTGATTTTGTTCTCCAAAAAATGGCGAAAATAACTGACTAACTTAAAAACACATCTAACTAGTTTTCTAAAGGAAGGTTGTTCAGAAGAACCTACGGAGAAAAAAAGCTAAATTGGACAGAATTTTCACAAGATTGAGTCAGTCGGAGCTCAACTGCCTCATTAGCAAACTCGATGAAATACGCACAAAATACACTACTTCTGTCAACGTTTAAGTTTAAATATTTACTTCAGACACTATAGAAAAACAATTATAATAAAATACATGTACTAGAAACTTTCAGAAAATGTACAAAGTGCTAATAATCAAGTACACAAAGTCAGAGTGGGAAGGTCAATTGTTGTTTATTCAAGTACGTTTTTTTCAAACGCCGGTGACAAAAACTACAGACACTGCAACTTTATCAGATATCATATATCACATTGAATCAGTAGAAATAAAAAAAAATAGCCGTTTTGGTTCGATTCAGTCTATGAAATCTTTTTTTCATTCAGAGTGGGATGCTGGCAAGGAAATGTGACTAAAAAGAAATACACAAGCGAGAAGCTACAGAACTCTGAAGCTCTACAAATCTCGCACGGCTGCTAGCTAGCATCCCGTAGACTCGAAAGTACTCTTTTTGGATTCAAAAATTGCATTGAACGATACCCAAACAGCCATCTCCACATCAAAGTAATATACTAGATTATAAGCTCTAACTCGACATTCTCTGGCTTTCAAATAGTCGAGTATGATGCCTGACGATGGGAAATAAAGATCTGAAACAATACAAAGGCACAAACCTGCTAATCGAAGTTGTCAATGTCAGTTCGAGCCGAGCAATTCCAAGCCATGAACTACAAGTACTGGCTCCAAATATCCAGCAAGAGATTCCTCAGTCCCAGAATATCATGGCCGAAACAGGAACACTTTTTCCTGGCAGGACAAATTATCTTTTCTGTAATGCTTAATGCTTTTCGTCTTTGAATTCGCAGCAGTTTTGTATAAAGTGGTTTTCGTGTCGATTTTCGTAATCCAGGACGATTTTCGTTGCATGTCTATCCCGATATGGATCAATACTTTGAGGTTTTGCATTTTGCATTTTTGTCTTTTAAAAGCTAGTTTTGGGAGCATAAAATCACACTAGTACTTTCTCTCGCCTCTTGAGTCTTGTTCCATGCCGATTCGTACGCAGAGCAAACACGGCCAACTTCACAAGCGAATATGATTGACATTTTACAATGTGTGGAGAATTTCGCGTTTGACATTTACGAAAAAGTTTTTAAAAATCGTTTCGCGCTCGATCTTGCGACTATTTTATAAAAGAAATAGAAAACGTTTACCGTGTTTACATAGCCTGATGCAAACACTCGGGAAAGTTTGGGAGATTTCGGTCTCGGGTTTACACAACAACTTGAGAATTCTCCCAAACTTCCCCTCGTGTTTGCATCAGGCTATGTAAACACGGTAAACGTTTTCTATTTCTTAAATAATGATATAATATATGTACCAGGAGCCATTATGTATAATTTTATATGACATAGTTACAGTACCAATGCAATGCTATCAGCCATCCATGCAAGTGAACCCTTTTGGTTCATTAATAATGTATTTTCTGAAATCCTCATACAAACCTTCTAAAAACCTACCCCAAAATGTTCCAAAAACCCTAACCATTTCCAACCCAAAAGAATGAGTACACCCGAGCTATAAATTATGAAGGATTTTTCACAGGTTTTCAAGTGATCATTTGAAGTGGCAGGGTATTCTGCAGTGAGGTTTCTCTCTTTTGATTTTACCTGTAGAAAATGGACTTGTGCTATCTGTGAGTATGAGGGAACCTGTCCCACTTAGTATTTATAATCAGCTCTTTTTTTACTCACTCTGGATATTTATCGAAGTCTGAAGTGTGGGCCGACATATCCGCGTATTTTCAAATTTCATCGCTTTCTCAGCTATTCATTGGAGGCAAATATGTGAAAAGTATCCCTATATCTTCTTTTCTGGCTATTATTTGTACAATTGGAATAACGGAAGTGGAGATGAAGTAGCTTTTTCATCCAAACTCGCGACCAACAACAGAGCAAATAATAACCTCTACGTAACCGACAACCCGGAAGCCTCGCTTTCAATCCAAGATGGCCGAAATGCGATAATAGCCAATTATCGGTTTTGGTTCTTTAGATTTATTTTGTTTAGAATTCTCGCCTTCGATACTGTTCTAAAAGTTTTAACAATAGTGGGGACTATTATGTCATTGTACATTTCATGGCATGTATTCTTACATTATTCCCTGCGAGAAAACGTCATTATCCGTGTCATACACATGAAAAACAATTCGAAATCGTGATCGTTTCCTTTGTTCTTGCTTTGGCCAATGTTTGGAGATTTTAATTCAGTGGATCGAAAAGTTTTGAGGTACAGAAAGAAGTTTTAATCAGTCACAGGAGCCCATAACCAAGAGCGTCCATCCTGCATAAGTTTGGCTTATGTCACAGCGTTTTCACAAGTCAGGTTATTTTTAGAGCGGTTTCCCGATATTCTTGTGTTGTAATCATTCGATTCCTAAAGGAATAAAATCACAAAAGCGTAGCAGCCATGTTGTTGACTAATGAGGCATCTTTTGTTCCACCACTAGTGCAATCCACTATTTGGAGGCAAAAATGATCTAAAAATAGCCCAACTTGTGAAAACGCTGCGACACCTATATAGGAGATATAGACGCTCCTAGTTATGGCTCCTGTCAGTCATGAAAGTTTTAACTCACTGAATGTTTTTATAATATTACAAAATATATGAATGTTTAACATTTCATTAATAGGATTCAAGATGTTGACGTCTAAAGCCCGGTTCATACGTCGAATTTCTGCCGTGTCCAATGCAACTGAAACAAAGGATAATCGACTATAATTAGGCAGCTTCATTTGATCTAATTGCATTAGATACGGCAGAAATTCGAGGTTTGAACCGAGCTTTAGAAACGTAAATTAAAGTAAAGCGTTCGGCGTAAAGCGTTATGCATTTTTTAATGTGTTTTGACGTGTGATAAACCTTTTCAACTAATGCAATCTTTATTTCATAGGATGCATAGACTTGCCTGTTGGTGTAGAGAACAGGGCTTTATTTCCTGATCACCGATTCACGGCGACATCAGTGTACAGCAACACATACTTAGCACACAATGCGCGATTTGACAGCGTATCGGCATGGGAACCAAAAACAAACACAAACCCAAATGAGTACCTACAGTTTGACCTGGGAACTGTGTATACGATATGTGGTCTGGGCACACAGGGAGACTTCAAAAGCGTAGAATGGACAACAAATTATTCAATACAGACTTCCATGAATGGGAAAATATGGTCAAGTTACAGAGAAAATGGAGCAAAGAATGTAAGCAAACGAAGAGATTAGCTTGCAAATGAAGTGCAATATGAACAGATACTGTAATTGTAACAAAAATATAAACTTACCGACAACATGTTGCCGAAAATATGTTACCGGCAACATGTACATTGTAATGCTCGTAGTAATTTTGACAACATTGTTAACACTAATAACTCATTAATTATTCATTGTGCACTATTATTATTACTCATTAATTATTCATTGCGCACTATTGTCATTACTCATTAATTATTCATTGCACACTATTATTACTCATTAATTATTCATTGCACACTATTATTACTCATTAATTATTCATTGCGCACTATTGTCATTACTCATTAATTATTCATTGCACACTATTATTACTCATTAATTATTCATTGTGCACTATTATTATTACTCATTAATTATTCATTGCACACTATTATTAGTAGTCATTAATTATTCATTTCGCACTATTGGCGACGTGTTTAGACCAAGGTTTCAAACTATTTATTATTCCACTTAGTTACGTAGTAACTTGCGCGCTACTCAATTCCTTAGTAGGTTCGAAATCTGTAAGTCAAGTTGCATATACAAATGTTACACATGTTTCAGCGTTTCAGTCAATCGATAACATTACACAATATTTACCCGTTGATCCATCTCAGGTTTTCGCCATGTAATTCAGATAAAAGTCCTTTCAATTCTGGCATTAATTACAATCAATTATACTTTATGACGTCATAGCATTGCGTATTAATTATCGAACGATACACTCCCACGGCGGGAATTTACAGATTATAAAAAAGCTTTAGTTCAATTTAGTTTAAATAGATCACTGTATCATAATATAGACAGTTCAGGTTTTGCAATGCTAATCAGTGTTTTCAGTGTCCTCATCTACAGGAATCAGTACTACCAGTTTGTGGACTGGTCGATCCACAGTTACGTAACCTTGTCCCTTGTACTGTTTGACAGGTTCGTTCCTTACTTTGCTATCTTTCCCTGGGAAGGTTTTTGTTACTTTTCCCATTTTCCATTGACCTCTTACTTGGTTCGAATCAGCAATAAGGACGACGTCTCCTTCTTTTACGTTTCTCTTCGATGTATGCCATTTCTGTCTGATAATCAAACTGGGAAAATAGTCGGTAGTCCATTTGTTCCAGAATCGTTTGATTATTCCTTGTACAAACTCATATCTGTACCGCGGGTTTGACGTTTCTCGGAATGGTCCACTTGGCACTCTTGAACTTGATCGTCCTAGCAGGAGGTCGTTCGGACATAAATAAGATCCTTCTTCGGGGGATGTGGGATGGCGCCCTATTGGTCGTTCATTTAGCAAATTAGCTGCTTCAAAGCAAACTGTTTGAAGTTCCGAGAACGTTAAAATGTTGTCGCCAATAGAAACCTTTAAGGCTCGCTTGGCTAATTTTACAAGTGCCTCTGATACACCGTTTTGCCAGGGTGCGTCTGCAGGGGTGAATTGCCACTGTAATCATTCTACCACACCAAATGCTTCTATAGCTAATTCCTCTTTATTCCAGTTTTTGTTGCGTTTGAAAGTTCGTTACTAGCCGCGACTAGTTGTGGGCCGTTGTCCGAGTAAAGTTTTGATGGATATCCTCGAATGGTGATACAAATCTCCTAAGAACCATGAGGAATTTATCTGTGCTATAATCAGCTGCGATGTCTATATAAACAGCTCTTGTTGCTAAGCAATTAAAAATGACGCCATAAGCTTTTCCGAAGGTTCGCTTTTTGACTTCATCACGGATCTTGAACCGGCCGAATAGATCGATGGCGGTAGAGCTCCAGGCTGGTGCAGGCTTCAGTCGTTCAGTTGGGAGTTGTCTCATAACTTGCTCGCTTGTTTTCTTCTCTAATTTTCTACAGGTGACGCAACGTGTTTTGATTGATTTCACTAGCTTGTGTAGTTTCACTATCCAGAATTTGGATCGAACTTTGCTGGAAGTTGCTAACACTCCAAGGTGTCCCTTGCCATGTATGTGTTCAGCGTACAAACGTGATAGGCGGTGATCGTATGGTAACAAGATTACTTCTCCTTTGTCGTAGCTCATATCCACCCAACGCTGCGCCCGGTGTCCCACTACATATATACCGTCTTCGCGTTTGCGAGGGCATAGTCGGCGATATCCGTCTTTCTTTATGTCTTCTTCCATGGTCTTCTGTGCTTCAATAATCCAGAATTTCTCCGCTTTCATGATATCTTCTGGTGTTAGTGCAGCGCCGATATTCTTTAACGTGGCTTTTGGTTCTCGCTTATATGTCTTCAGAATTCTTGCGGTGACTCTGAGTAACTCTTACATAGCTTGAGAAGTTTTCAATTTGTATCCTGCTGCTAAATTATCCTCCTTCTCCTTGTGAGATGACACTTGCAATAGCGTATTGGATTGTGTCCGGAAGTTGCTGTTCTCTGTAATTTTTGCTAATAGGCCATTCGTTTTCGGGTCTTTGAAGAAATTTAAGTCCTTTCTGCCATATACTGTTTGAATCGATGTCAGATGGGGTTTTACCTCGTGTAAGCCAGTCTGCGATGTTGTGTTCGCTTGGGATCCAATACCAATCATTGAGGTTGTTCCTTCCTGTATCTCTCCTACCCGCGTGGCGGCAAAGGTGTTGAATCCGTACGTTTGCTTGTGTATCATAGCTTGAACTATTTGAGAGTCAACTATATGATAACATCGTTGGAATTTATATCTACTTTCAGTTGTTATGACATCTTTAATTATTTTGTTTATTACAGCTCCGCATAGTTCTATGCGGTCTATTGACATCATCTTCATTGGCGCCAAGCGATTCTTGGATAGAAGTAATTGACATTCAAATTTTCCGTTTGACAGTATCCATCGGACATATGCGCATGCTCCGTAGGCATCCTTCGAACCGTCGCTAAATATAATCAATATCGGGTCTCCAACTGAGTTCTCGGGCTTTACACTTCGCTTGATTGTGACGTTGTTCATATCATTAATATCTTGAAATAATCTTACCCAGTTCTGTTTGTGAGCTTCGGGGATAGGGTCATCCCATTCTAGTTTCGGTTCCTTCGTCCACAATTCTCTCATTAGTATCTTGGCACGCACTGTGAAGGGGCTAGCAAGACCGAGCTGAGTGGATCGTAGATACTATTAACCTGTGATAGTACAATTCGTTTAGTTAGTAATTCTGGCATTTAGGCTCGGCATTGCCTCTCGCTTGCACTTTTCCTTTCCGCTTGGGTGTGAAGTTCATCTTGACCTTAAAATGAAATTCATCACGATTGGGATCCCATGTAATTCCAAGTACATTTTCAGTTGATGGCAAGTGCGGTGGTATGGCGGCTTCGTCTGGCCGATTTGAATCATTTGAGTAGATCCAGTCTTTCATCTTAAACCCTCCTCTATCGAGCAAATATTCCATTTCTCTTGTAAGCTTCAGAGCCTTTTCCTTGCTGCTTACGCTGTCTATAATATCATCCATATAGCTATTGTTCTTGATGATTTCCGAGACTTCAGGATACTCGATTTGTCCCATTTGCGCTGTTTTTCTTAACGCTACAGTTGCAATTGAACCTGATGGCTTGTCACCGAATGATACTCGCTGTATGATATATGTATCAGGTTCTCTTCTCACATTCATGTTTCTCCAAAGGAATCGGTGTGTGTGTTGTTCCGTTTGCTTCGTGTGTATGGTGTGGTACATTTTTCGTATGTCGCCAATAAAGCCTATTTCATTCTCTCGGAATCGTATGAGTATTCCCAGCAAACTATTCAGCATGTCAGGTCCCTTGGCCCAATACTCATTCAGTGTATGCCCCTTGTAATTGGCGCTACTGTTAAAGACAATACGCACAGGTGTTGATTTCGACTCGTGTTTGAGAACTTCATGATGGGATAAGTAATGTAAGGGCCCTTTGTATGACTTCAATTCTCCTCGTGTAAGTTTACGGGCTACCTTTCGGTCAACCATGTCTTGAATCTGTTGATCGTAAATCTTCGCGTGTTCCGGATTTCTCGTCAGCCTTTTCTCCGTAGAAATCAATCTCGCTATTGCGATTTTTCTGTTATCGTGAAGATCCTTTGGGTCCTTAATCCAGGGATATTCGGTTACCCATCGTTTGTTTTCCTTGTCGTATTCGAGGTTGTTTTCAATGAGCTTTAATTCTCGTTCCTCTTGCAGCGTGTAGTTGTTGCTTCCGATAGCGTATTTACCGCATTTGCATCCGCCGCATCTAGGCTTACATTCAATTCCTAGATTCTCTATATTATAGAAATCTTCGACCTTAGCGATGGCAATGTAAACTTGTGCATGTCCGGGATTACAATTTCTGGTTTCTTCCTTAATTAATGGCTGCGTACCCCCGATGCATCGTCCGAATCGGTTCTTAAGCAGGAGATGACCTGAGTTTTGTTCCTTCACGGGATGAAAACCGGCGTATTCGTAGCCAATCAGAACATCGACTACTCCATCTGGTCGCATTATTTCTTCCTTCGTGACATTGTTAAAGAGTTCGAAACTCCTTCTATGTCTATACTCTGAATGTTAGACGTAATCTTGTCAATACCGTACACTTCGAATGGTACTTCATGGCCTTGTTTGTCAATAAGTGTCAACTTATATCGTTTCGATTTAATCTTTTCTATTTCACCTCCTACTTTTGTAACAGAAAGCTCAACCTTTGTTCCCTTTAATTTTTCCGCATTAGCTTTCTTGTTCGATATAAAGCATATGGATGCTCCGTTGTCCCACATGACGTTCACCCATCCACGTTTAGTCGGGATCCTTTGTAGTTGTAACAGGCAAGTATCAATCGCTGAGTTATTGCACAAACTTGCAGATCCAGATGCGTTCTCTTCAACCATTTCTTCGTCTTGGTGAATTGACTTGTGATGCCATTTAGTGCAGTTGTTTGTACCACACATCCTTTTCTTCCTACATTCTGATATCTTATGGCCTCTCTTCAAGCACGATCTGCAAGCTCCCTTGTCTTTTATAAGTTTTATTTTCTCCTCGATTGGTTTCGATAGATAGATTCTACATTCATCTGTCCAATGATCAGCTTCTTTGTGTGAAAGACACTTGTTGCTGCGGCGTCGGTTTTTACCAGGATCATCTGTTGCGTGGTGAACAGCGCCCTTGATTGGTGGGTTGTTCGTCGTTCGTATTTCAGCAGTGTCGTATTCAATCGCTCTCTTTTGACTGAGTAGGAAACTTAGTAGAGATGGGAAGTTATCTCTTTTATCTACCTTACTGTTCTCCGCGCTTACTAACTTAGCCCACTCCTTTTTTACGTCTGGAGGAAGCTTCTTTTCGATGACGCTCACTGCAGAAGGGGTGGTTATCTCTTTCTCTAATTCCAACCTTTGCAGATCCTTGTATCCATCTTCTACGACGTTAATGAATTCTACAAGTTTCTTGGTTTCACCCTCCTCGGTGATTTTGAAATTCTGTATCCCGTTGATGATGATGTCTGTCACTTTCGCTGGGTAGCCGTATTTTTCATCCAGTCGTGCCCACATTTCTTGAATGTTATCGTCTACGCTTTTCACATATTCAAGTGGCTCTTGACTCAAGCAGGAGCATAGCACATAAGGTAGGCTGTTTTCATTATATGCCGGCATGACATGTTTGGTAAAGTCTACCTTAAAATTGAGGATATTCTCGGACTTTTCCGTTAAATGAAGGCATTTTAACCTTTTCCATGTGCAATGGGTTGGATTCCTTTGCGCGCGCACCGGTCTCTCGACCGCTAATTAGTGATTATATTTGATCAGAAATACCGCTGTACTGCGCGTGGATCATTCGAATCCATTCGATCTCGTTGTCAGTGTATAGCTTTTCTAATGGTAATCCAATTATGTCTTCATGAATGGATTTGCAATCTTGAAATATTGCTTTTATGTCGCGCTCATTTTTCAGCTTTTGCGTCTGTATTATTCAGCGATTTTTCTGTGCGATCCAATAAAGATCGAAACAGTGTCTCTAATGACGTTTTCCTCTTTGTCAACTGATCAAATTTCCTGTGCATTTCTTCTCCCTTAATTCTGAGTTGGTTTTCGCTCGCGCACTTGTTATAAATGGTTGTGGCTTCTGAATAAATCTCCTGCAATTCTGCGAGCCATGATTCGCTGTCTTGAGCTTCTTTGTCATCCAAGAGTATGATATAAAGGTCGTGCTTACCTTCTGCTATGTGCCACGCTTCAGTAAGCTCCTTGAATTTACCTTGTATCACATTAAAATTTTCTTTCTTCACTAGCACTTGATAGAATTCATTCTTTTTCCATGTAAATTTCGTCTTAGCCGTTCTCCGGATCTTCAGGGCGACTTCTGCCATTTTGCAGTCTTGTATGTCTCCCTGTCGTATTAACCACTTTGGTCCCACCGTATTTCGAATGTATTGGCGACGCGTTTAGACCAAGGTTTCAAACTATTTATTATTCCACTTAGTTACGTAGTAACTTCCCAGCAGGCAAAATGACGTCGAAACTACGTTGTATAGACGTTGACAAAAGACGTGGAAATGACGTCTAGAATTGGTTGAATATGGAACTCGAAACAACGTTGGAATTTCCACGTTGTTTCAACGTCGATTTCATACGTCGATACAACGTCAAATTATAGTTGAAAATACGTTGTTTTTACGTTGAAACGACGTCGAATTATAGTTGAAAATAAGTTGTTTTTACGTTGAAACTACGTCGAATTAGTTGAAAATAAGTGGTTTTTACGTTGATACGACGTCGAATTACAGTTGAAAATAGGTGGTTTTTACGTCGATAAGACGTGGAATTATAGTTGAAAATAAGTTGTTTTTACGTAGATACGACGTCGAATCAGTTGTAAATAGGTAGTTTTTGTCAGTTCTTTATTTGCGAAATTATCAATTTTATCATAATTAGTTCCTCTCCACAAAATCAAACAAATATTCTAAAAGCGTCGATTTTAAAATATACGTAAGTTTTCTTCCCCTGCCAGGCCCACCCCCTCTTGCAGTTTATTATCACCCAATGCACATGCAAGAAACAGTACTAATTATAATAACAGTTTATTATATATAATTTGGCAAATAGGAAGTTGAATTACATGGGAATATGCCATTTTGGTGCATTTATTTTACTACAACTATCAGATGAATTAAATTTTCTTATACAGATATTGGCAACTATTCAACCTTGAGAACAATAACGTATAAAGCCCCGGTCAAACGGACGCAACATTGTTGGATCATGTTGCGTGGTCAATGTTTGTCAATAAGAGGTTAAAATGAACTAATGCACATGCTCTGATGAAACAATGTTGCACGAAGGTGGACAAACGAACGCAACATGATGCAGCATCCAGACAACAATGTTACACGAAAGTTCGACTAGATTCAACAAAATTAATGCAACAGGGTGGCTCAAACGGACGCAGCATTTTCATGCAACAAAATGTTGCATCCATTTGACCGGAGCTTAATAGCAACTGATTTCAACAAATCTAATTTTACTCAACATATAAAAACGTCACATTCGTTGCCCTAACTATAGTTACAGACCACAGCCAATAATGTGTACTTTGCTTTGCAGAAACAATGGCTAACTACCACAGTGTGACCACAGCCAATGTCTATTAGACCCACACAAACAAAACAAAAGTAGTCATGAACGTCTTAAATTTTCGCTGAAACATTATTTTGACCACATACCGATATGGACATTGGAATGCAAAATATTCTTCAACAAATCACAGGACAGTGTTTCTGTTTTCGAATATCTTATCGTTCCAGAGTTTTTACAATATGCTAATGAGATGATCTATGATGTCATGACCCTGGAGACAAATAACAAAATAAAGAACATCTCTGGAAATAGAGGGTAAAAATAATGAAACTTTGCACATGTACGGTACTACACACCATGCTAATTATGATTTTACGTTGAAACACTTGTCCCCAGTATCTTTCCACCTTGAACATAAACTCGCAATGTCTGTTTTACAACTAATTTGCTTTCTTTAAGTCACTCGCATACAATTCCCACATGCAGTTTTAATTATTTTTATCTACTATTTGAAGAAATATTCATCATTTTGTTTCCAGGCTGTGTCAACCATATATGCCCTAATAGATGTTATTTGCATATTGTAAAAATAAAAATCTCTGGAATGAGATATTCACAAACGCAAAACACCACCTTTACGGAAGGGTAACCAAAACCTAATTTTCGCTCATTATACACTTTAAGGTCTTGTAAAAGCCTTGAGCAGTGTCATTTCGAAAGAAAACACTATTGTAATATTGCAATTAATACTGCAAAAACGTTTAAAGGTCTGGAATTGAAAAAAAGGAGATTCTATCTGTTGTCATAAAAACATTATATTATATTATATTATAAAAGCATATAGATGGTTTAAAGGGTAACTCCAAGCACAGACTGATTAATTCACATTGAAAACATACAACATCTATACTGCCTTTATCAAGACCTTAAAAGTATTACTTAAAGGGAACCTCGGCTGAAAAACAATGTTTGCTCTCAAGTGTTTGCTATGGATGCCTAATTCTGTATTTACCTCCAGTAAATTATACACTAGATGTTACTTATGCACAGATTTTTGCCACCATCTTGGATATCATGTCACCGTGTTGCACAACAAGAGCTATTGTTTTCCAACAATAAGGCAACAATGTGATGTCATAAAATCCAAAATGGCAACACGCAGGACATTCAAAGGAGTTTTATCGACAGGAAAATCGGTGCATAAATGACATCTAGTGTACAATTTACTAGAGACAAACACAGAAACAGGCATCCATAACAAACACTTAAAAGCAAACATTGGTTTTCAGTCAAGGTTCCCTTTAAGGGAGAGCGAGAGTTTTCCCAAAAAATGAATATACGGACCCCTAAAATCCTGTTTGGACCTCAAGAGGAACCCATTTTTGAAAATCTGGATACAACATTAGGCACGAAAGCTAGTGATAGTGTCAATGAACTAGGGAAAATATTCAGGACTGTTGGGCCTTTCGTCCACCTCCTCCTTTCCTGTCTGGTGCATACTTGAGTAGCGACTGTACAACAGAGGCTACCTCCGATTCCGTTGATTTTTGATTTTTCAGCACACTTGCTATAGGAGACAAAAGTGAGAAACCAGATCTAAGTTGGGAATTGATTAGATAACTCACTTGATATATTATTGATCAGCTGCAGTGAATATTCTAATAAGGATATCATCAGAGTAGTTGATCAGTATAAATACCATACAACATATTCATTAGGGTTAAATTGTAGATTTGAAAATGTTCCGGTTACTGAGTAAATTATCTGGCTACTTTTGCCAAAAAAATATATGGGGATCTGAACGTTGCAAAACGCTTTTAAAATCACGTCTTTGACCGGAAGTTGCAGCTGATGAACGAGGGGAAGACTGGTCGGTTACCAGCGAAGACTAATTGAGTGTGGCAAATTGCTTGTATCTCTCACAAAACCATGATAGCGCACAGTTTATGTGGCCCTTCTTCATGTAAATGTTCAATTATCTACTTGTCTATTCCAAATCAAATACAACTTAGGTAAATATGGACCATTTTTGCCAGTGCAGATACCTTAACTATGATATTTACCTGTGATAACCTTGAACAAAATTGTCTCACAAAACGCAACTTTCCCTCAGTTTCCTTTCATATTCTTTAGGGTTAAATTGTAGATTGGAAAATGTTCTTGTTACTGAACAAATTATCTGGCTACTTTTGCAAAAAATAATAATGGTCTCTCCTGCTAGTTGAAAACTTGCATGTTTATTTAACTATGATAATTACCTGTGATAACCTTGAACAAAATTGTCTCACAAAACGCAACTTTCCCTCGGTTTCCTTTCATGTTCATCTGGGCCATCACATCATTAGTAAGTATTCTGTTAAAGAAGCATACAGAAAGAAATAACATTATAAATGCATGTTATTTTAGGAGGGTCTGAATGGGGTTAACTGACTACTGACAAACAGCCTTAAAAATATCTGACAACTGACAACATTTTTACTGACAACCTAAAACTAACTGACAACTGACAAATTTGGTTTTTGTGGGTCAAACATTGTAAATTTTCTCTAGTAATTATTAACTTGGGCTAACTGACAACTGGCCAAACTTTTCGCTGACAACTGACAAGTAGACCCCCCCCCCCCCAATTCAGACCCTCTTTTAGGCCACAAAGCTTATTTTTGTCCATTGTAAACTGTACCCCAAATATATAATTTTAAAATCAGAAAGCTCATTGTATTCGGACAGGAGCCCATGAATGTTCCTGATATGGGCTTACGACTTAAACAATAACACGCTCTACTTGATTCCCAAGATGTTTTCACTTTTGGCCTACAGACTTTGGCTAAAGTCTAATTTGTGTGAAAACCAGGATAGACCTTGTAAATGGAGAAGCAACAGCAAAGATTTTAGCTATTTTCCCGGAAAAAGCATGAGGTATCATGGCATATGGCAGTTTTATATTACAGCAGACATATGTACCTGTTCAAGACCCTGCTGACATTGTCCTTCACACTGACCCCACCAACCTTTGACAGTTGAGATATCTGAAAGTGGTAAAATATTGATGTATTTAGTATTCTCTTAAAACTTTTGTTTGTGTCATGAGGATAGAGGTATACTGTTTTATCTAGGGAGAGTTGAGACAATACAAATGTCAAGAAAAGTATACAGAATAGGCCCATTGCAGTTAACAGTCCCATGGTTGTTCTGGAAGGCAACAAATATTTGAGTGTCCATTGAAGAAGTGTAGAGTACATGTACCATACACATATTTACTTACCAGCAGCTGTTTATTCTCTGGTTGCTCCAAAGTCTTCTCAAATAACTTGAAGTCCTCAATGCATGCAATTAGCTCCACATGGAACTCGGAGTCAGGGGCCTCATATTTTTTCCCAAGTTGTTGAAGTGAATTTCGAATATCTGTCAGCAAGTATAACACTCTTTTTTGGAATTCTGAATAAAAAAGACAGGAAAAATGTTATAACCCAAAAAATTAAATGCTGCACATCTGTCTGATCCCCCTCCCTCCGACTTAACATTGATAAGTGTATAACTACAGTGTACTAGTATACAGTTTTGTTGATAGTTACTTACTTGCTTCGGATATTGGAAACACATCTGATGCCACTTCTCTATTACCACTACTTTGGCTAGTGCTAGCAGATGACTGACATTTTGCGTCAATAGCAAGCACAAATTAAAATTGAAAACTTTTGAGAGACTTTGGTTTTGAGACACTGTGAAAATGTTTGTGCTGCCGATCTCCAAGACTTGCAACGGAAAATCAGGCTGACGCAGAATGATCTGGTCAAGTTCAATCCCGGCCGCCTGGTTTTAGCAGTGCGCGCTATCGTCCGTTGAAGTTTTATCCTGCATACAATACCAGATCTGATACTAAGTATAGGCCTCCTGTCCCACCCACAAACAGTCTCTGCAGAACATCTGGAACGCTCTACCGAATGACATTAAAGATTCTAAGTCAATAATTTCACTTATATCAGAAACTGTACTAAGTCTTTCAATTTTCAATGTCTAAGTACACTCCTGATAATGTTCGTGTCAGTCAAACTTATTTATGGACTATGATATATATTTAGCTAGCTATTAAAGTAATCAGATGCATCGTAATATTTTTCACTTATTAGGATTTTTATTTATATTTTTTCTTATATCGCTTTCGCTTTCAAACTTTTTAGAGTGATCTTTGTATTTTGTTATTTTCAATCCTTTTTGTTAGGGCCACAAGGGAGAATACGGTATTTACTGGAATTGTGTACCCTCTTTAACTAAAGTGTTGTCTGTCTGGCAGTCTGGCTGTCTGTCTGTATATAACATGTACAGAACAATTTCATAACACTGGTATATAATCAACTAAAGTCGATTGAGGTATGCTAACCGCCGTGGAAAGCAAGTAACAGCTGACGTTTCGATCGAGCGCTAGGCCTTCGTCCGAGCAAAATACATTTTCAGAACGTCGCGCATCGTTGAGTATCCGCGTCAGGTCCCGTGCGTCGGGATTCGGGCGCGATGGAAACAGGAAGTCGTTCAAATTTTGCTCTCTACTCAGGGACAGCGGAGCGAATTTCGGATTTGGGGGGTGGCAGCTAAAATTTCAGAGAGCACTTACCGAATGGGGGCGGACAATGATAGACTAATTACCTAAGTAAAATTCAAAATGGAGACAAAATGGAAGCAAGATTGTCGTATTGCCTGATAGCTTATTTTTATAAGTTTAATTATATATTTTGTTTGACGTTTGTTCGACGTTGTATCGACGGCACGTTGAATCGATGTTAAGCCATCGACGTTGAATCAACGTCTTATTTCGACGTTGAGGCAACGCGACGTTGATTAGACGTTGCATTTTGGTTGTTCAACGTCGCGACGTACTTTCAACCAGAATTCAACGTTGTAACGACGTCTGCTGCCTGCTGGGTTGCTGCTCAATTCCTTAGTAGGTTCGAAATCTGTAAGACAAGTTGCATATACAAATGTTACACATGTTTCAGCGTTTCAGTCAATCGATAACATTACACAATATTTACCCGTTGATCCATCTCAGGTTTTCGCCATGTAATTCAGATAAAGGTCCCTTCAATTCTGGCATTAATTACAATCAATTAGATTTTATGACGTCATAGCATTGCGTATTAATTCTCGAACGATACATTACTCATTAATTATTCCTTGCGCACTATTGTTATTACTCATTAATTATTCATTGCGCACGATTATCACTCAATAATTATTCATCGCGCACTATTGTTATTACTCATTAATTATTCATTGTGCACTATTAATATTACGCATTAATTATTCATTGCGCACTATTATTATTACTCATTCATTATTCATTGCGCGCTATTGTTTTTACTCATTAGTTATTCATTGCGCACTATTGTTATTACTCATTAATTATTCATTGAAGTGTCCGAAGACTACTGCAATGCTGATCATATACCACATTTGTCGAGGTTTATACGATATTTCGGCTGGCCAGTATCAGCCTTCAGGTTTATTTTACAGTGGAGGTCACAAATGGATACAACACTTATATAAATGTTTAATTACGTAATGAGCGGAAATTACAAAATCAATGACATGTTTGATATAGTACATGTAGTAACACATAAAATAAATTACGAAATAGGTTGGAAAAGATTTTGCAGATACGAATAACAGCCGAGAATAAAGGTCAAATGGTGAAATTACATCACGTCTATTCATTCCGAGTGGTTCGAGGGTTTTAGCTTTATAGATGAGATATGATTTCCGTGCTTTTCTCACTGAATCACGTTTAGAATAGATGACTTCTAAAGGAATAAGGAGAATATCAGTACTAGAATGGTTATGGCTGAGGAAATGTTCGGAAACGGCTGTTGGTTTAGATTTGATATTAGCTTTATCTACAGGTTGTCTGTGTTCATTAAAACGGTCTTTGACGCATTGTTTTGATTTTCCAATGTACTGTGAATTACAGTAGTGACATTGAATCACGTAAATTACGTTTTTAGTGTTACATGTAATGTGAGATTTGATATGGTGAGTTTCGCCAGTAGAAGAAAAATTGTATTGAGTGAGCCCATGTTCGAAGTAAGGGCAGGTAATGCAGTTAAGATCCGGGTGACAGCCGGAGCGGTGTTAGTAGTGTTAGGTAACTGAGCTCTTACTAGAATGTCACTTATGTTATTACAGCGGCGGTGGGCTACTAAAGGAAGATTTTTGAAAATTATTTCGGAACGTTTTGATGAATAGACAATGTTAGAGTGTTTACGAATTATTGATGATATGTTAGGTAGTGCTGGATTATATGTTATTCTCACCGGGAGCTCCGCATACAATGGCCATATTAATACTTATTACATAACCCGGGCATGCGCAATTCGGTCCGTAGGAATGTGTTACGCAACCAGATGACATTTTCCGTATATATAGAGCCTCGCCTTGTTCAGTAAGTCTTCTTTAGTCTTGTCAACTAGACACTCGAGTCCGCTGCTACGCTTATTGCTCAATATCCTGTTCATCGCTGCGCCTCCGTTGGTGCCCACGTTGGTCCTCGACCCTAGAATGCTGTCCAGTAGACGAAGCTTCAAGCTATCCTCGCTACCAGATGTACCAGCCCCAGTTCAGGCTACAATTTAACCTCCTGTTCATCTTGCCACTGAAAACGTTTGATATCGTTTTATGCATTGTTCCAGGAGCTGTTTCGACAGGTTCGTTATTCAAAATTGCCTTATATATCGTTCGTCATTTTATAAACAGCATGTCTCGCCTGTATATGTGTATATCTATTTCTTATCTTGTATCGTTAATTGGATTTATACAGCTAGGGAGCGAGTGGATCTCGCTTAGCAAATGTGTTTCGCTATCAGATTGAACTAGGGAGCGAGTATATCTCGCTAGCGAGTGTGTCTCGCTATTTAGCCGTAGGGAACGAGTCTCGGTCTCGCTGGCGAGTGTGTCTCGCCATTTAGACTATAGGGAGCGAGTCTCGGTCTCGCTGGCGAGTGTGTCGCCATTTAGTCTAGGGAGCGAGTCTCGGTCTCGCTGGCGAGAGCGAGTGTGTGTCGCCATTTAGACTAGGGAGCGAGTCTCGGTCTCGCTGGCGAGTGTGTGTCGTCATTTAGACTAGGGAGCGTGTCTCCGTCTCGTATGCGAGACAGCAGTGCACGTCTTGCTGTTAAACCTAGGGTGAGTATCGGTCTCGCTGAGCTAGAGAGGGTTGTGTCTCGCTTTTCAGCTACAGTGTGTCTGGCTAAATTGATGTAGGGAACGCAAATGTCTGTATCTCGCTTCGTTAATTCGCTTATAATTTTTGTGTCGAGCGATAGCGGTGATCTCGCTCCGTTAATTCGCTTATAATTTTTGTGTCGTGCGATAGATGATCTCGCTCAGTCAATTCGCTTAGAATTATTGTGTAGAGCGACAGAGGTGATCTCACTCAGTTAATTCGCTTAGAATTTTCGTGCACGGAGCACCTGGGGTGACCTCGCTCAGTTTATTCGTTTTAGAAATGCTGTCTAGCGACTGGGGCGACCCCGCTCATTATATTCATTTCAGGTTTTGTTCAGAGAGCGATAGAGTTACCTCGCTTATTTAACTCGCATTCAGATTTTTGTTTGTTCTGAGAGCAACAGGGTTGTCCTTATTCAGGGTAGAACATATGCCTATGGCCCTAAGAATGTTCTTTAAAATATGTAGAGTAGAGTCCGCTCAGCTTTGTCAATAATTTCTCTGTGCTACGTTCCGATCCTAGGTAAGAACAAAATTTGAACGGTTATTACGCCATACAAGAGTATCCTATTCTATGCTGCCATACCTAGTTCACGCCCATTTGGGCCTCCGTTGTATTGTATAGCTAGTAGTCGATTGTGCCTTGCTCTTCAGCTTCGGGGAGCGAGCGTGTCTCGCTTAGTAGGAAACGCGAAACGTCTGTATTACTGAGTTAACTGCATAAGTAACCATGCGCATTAAGTTTAATTAACACGTTGGTTTACGTTTCTCGTTTGGCACGTGCTTCGCTAGCCGTACAAGGAGAGAAGAACGGTGTTATTGTCGCTGATACATGATAATGTTTTTCATTATGGAGTATTCTGGGCCATTACGTCACACTGCCCTGTTTTTCTTTAGTTTAGTTTTTGCACTACATAGTACAATTTTGTTTTTACATTTTTTCATGCATATATATTTTCAGTATGGTTTCCTGGTACAAAGCTTCTCCGATGGGGTTATCTAATACCTTTCATTACTCGGTCCTTTGACGGGGTATTTCGAAGTTGCTTCGCTTCGGGGCTATACTCTTCCTTCAATCTTTTCAGTGCATCGGTGAGCACTACATATGTATTGATTTTCGCTCGATATGATTTTCTATGTTCGGTTTACGTCTATGCACTGGCGTGATTGCATGGAGGAGTATAGTCCCAAGTGTTGCAACTCCAGCGCCCTCGTCCTGTATGGTCTCAGAGCTTATTCATTACATTCATTGAGTAACGTACGGATAGGCGTGCCGACTAAATATATGCTCATCTCAATTCCATTCTGCATTAGCACAACCACGATATGATCAGGCCCATGGAGTATTGTTACTCGGATTAGGTTATCAGCTCCTCAAACCTGGTTCAGGGGTCACATTTCGGGTAAAAACTGTTTTCCTTATTTCAGCACAGCCGAGTATGGTGCGTACGCCAGGTTTCTCACAATAATAGGTATCGCCATTATTGCATTCATTAAGTGTTTGGTGTGCAGCAAAACGTGTCACGTGATCTGTGTCACGTGTGTGTTCTTCACTAACCTAGTTCTTTAGATAAGATTTCTAACCAATGAAATGAGACCTTTCCCACGGTAATTCCAAGATGTCGATCACTTTATATTTTACTGGGCCTTCTGCCAACGAAATGAGA
This sequence comes from Actinernus sp. WN-2022, assembly GCA_030867875.1. Taxonomy (NCBI): domain Eukaryota; kingdom Metazoa; phylum Cnidaria; class Anthozoa; order Actiniaria; family Actinernidae; genus Actinernus; species Actinernus sp. WN-2022. Next base: position 562,674 of record JAOWCC010000469.1, read on the forward strand.
GCTTTCTCGCGGTAATTAGGCGTTACAATCTCAAGATGTCGATCAGTTTATATTTTACTGGGCGTTCTGCCAACTCAGGGAAGGCCCAGGAACGAACATATAGGTTTTTATTTTATTTTGAAATATAGAAGCTCTGAAATGCCATTTTCAGCTATTTCATGTAACCTATGTAAAACTCCCCAAATGGTTAATCGAGTATTTTCTAATCTTAAGTTTCTATTATTCTTCACTAGGTTATTTGGGGGGGGGGGCAGATACCCCGCTTGTCTCCCTGCTAGCTACGGCCAGGGGCCCGTTTCTCGAAAGCCCCGTTAACTTGATAACTTACCGGGCCCGGTAAGCAATACGGTTTTAGCATTTTTAACGATATCACCGGGTCCGGTAAGTTATCGGGGCTTTCGAGAAACGGGCCCCTGCAAACCAGTTTTTTAAATGGATCAGTCATCTCATTTGTTCTGAAGAGCGCGCAAGCTTTATTTCAGCTCTGAAGTTTGGATGATATCTAGGTACATGTAACTTTCATTACCTATCCTGAAAGTTGTCACATCATCAACAGTACATCTCATTGTTACACCAAATAGCATGAAAGTTAAATGGAAATATGAACTTCACTACTAACAACAAAGTTAAAGATTACATGGCTCCTGTTCATTCCAAACCTAATGGACCAGTGTTGTATACTTTTCAGATGAAGGCTTTTCTTAGCAATCCACTAACTTCGTCACTACATCCACGAGTTCACCATTGGGTGCCTATGTTTAAGAAAAACGTTAACGTCGAGAAATGGGATGCTAGTGGCAGAATGGGAAGAAGTGAACTTGATGGTAGGGTGGAGGTTATTGAGATAATTAATGCATATTTTCAGTCGATCCAGTCCTTCGGTACAGATTAGGAAAATATCATCAATATATCTCAATCACGTGTGTGGCTGGTGGGTGAATTAGATAGTGCGTCATGTTCGAATTTAGCGAGAAATAAGTTGGCGAAGGAAGGAGCCATTTTAGTACCCATGGCTGTTCCATGTATTTGTAGATAGTGTTGTTGATTAAACGAGAAATTATTCAAAGTAAGAATCATGCGTATAACGTCACACATGGTTTCTGTGGGTACATGTTTATTAACGCGGTTACGAAGAAAATAGCGACAAGCGTCAATGCCTTCATTATGCGGAATGTTAGTATATAAGGAGGGAACGTCGCGAGTTACGAGCAAGGCGTTATGAGGGAGCTTGTTAAAGAGGGAAAGTTTATTAAGAAAGTCTGTGGTGTCCTTATTTAACACAAGAAGGAGTGGTGGTAACTAATGGTTTAAGATAATCAACGAATTGCGAGATGCGTTCTGTGGGGTGGTTATTAGAGGATATTATGGGTCGTCCATGATTGTTGTTTTTTGCGTATTTTAGGTAATATGTAAAAGCGTCGGGGGGGATGGGTCTCCCTATATTTGGTTGGTAGAGGTGATCGTCGTATTTTTAGGGTTTGAAATCGGCGGGTTGTCTAAGCGAAATCCATTTTTCAGGGTGATTTTTAGACCATGAGGTATATTTTAGGGTGGAAAATGTTTCACGGTTTGGTATTTTTTAGGGTATTTTTCGAGGTTTTCTGACGGTCACCCCTACCATTTTTACCTTAAAGAACTCCCCACCCCCCGGCCGTCCTGGTTTGGAATCGTTATGTACGAGGTACTGTCTTGTTTTCATGTCAATAAGGTTTTCATTGAACATACGGTTGACGTATTCTGTAACTCGTTTCTGTATGTCGTTGGTTTTGTCGTCGGCATCAAGTTGTTTATAAAATGTAGGATTGTTAAGTTGTCTATTACATTCGTCGATTTACCATTACAACTGTTCCCGATCCTTTGTCAGCGGATTTAATTACTATGTCCTGTCGTCGTTTGAGGTTATATAAGGCTTTAATTTTACGTTGAAGTTTAGAAAGATTGTCAACAATACGGGTAGGTTTGGTTGTAAGTATGTTGTAAGTATGTTAAGTGCAGCATCTCTGTCTGTAGGAGGTGTCCAAGAGCTTTTAGGGTGAAAAGGATTACGTTCATATTTGCTATTAATTTCGTCATCAAAAAAATCAGTGAGTCGCATACGTCGTGCAAATTCGTCAAAGTCAGCATTAACTTCCGACCAGTTGATTAGTCGAGGATTAGGGCAAAAGGTTAAGCCGTGTGCAAGGACTTGGGTTTAATTCGTCATCAGAAAGAGTAATGTTAGATAGATTAACGTTGTGCACTATTATTATCACTCATTAATTATTCATTGCGCATTATTATTATTACTCATTAATTATTCATTGCGCATTATTATTATTACTCATTAATTATTCATTGCGCATTATTATTATTATTTGCCATGCTCCCTATTTGTTCCCTATTTAGGGAGTCAGGTATTACTTATAATACTATTTACGTGATCTCGAATATTTTGCATTTGAAGGCAACAAGGCAAAATGGCAGGCGAACGCGAGCAGGTTTTTAATGTCTGAAGTTATGTCAATTTATTTCTGAAAGTAACGGGAATTTTTCACTTTTCACCGCTGAAAAGCATGAACTACGTTGTAAATATTTATTTCTCACCCATTAAATTAGAAGAAAAAGAATACAAAGCTGTGTCGTAAACAATTGGATGGCGTATTCCTATTTTACATTGAAACGTGGCGTAAGACAGGGCGTTCTCCTATCTCCATACCAGCCCTTACTGGCCGTAGAAGTATTTCCTATTGCGACTCGTGCGAATAAGGACATCCGAGACCAATGTGCTCCAGTATGCTGATGATACAACAGCGACCCTTTCAGATGAATATTCGTCGCAAATTCTGTTTGAGCTTTTAGAACAATTCTACAAGGTCTCGGGTTTTAAAATAAATTATTCTAAGACGGAGGACACGTGGATTGGATCGTGTAAAAGCAATGAACTTAAGCCATTTGGGGGATTTGTTTTGTGAAAGACAAAATTAAGACAATAATTTGACAATAACTAATTTTTTTGTTTTAATCTACATGTTTATGTGAGACGTCTACATAATTAATTTATTACACCGAAAGTTGTGTAATACGGATGGAAATTTTAGGTTGTATTACACCACTTTCCGTGGCATAAATTTTTCGACAATGAACAGCTTACTCCAGTGAAAACCGGCTCGTGACCCGTGTAGTACGCTCGCATGTTTGAACTAGTTTTGGACCGTATCTATAACGCCAATTGCAAGTCGTATAATAAACTTGTTTTTCTTTTTACAGATATTTACAGGAAACACGGGTCACCGATCTTTGGTGACGCACACACTTTCCGTAGCAACAAGAATGAGATTCGTCCGATTTATACCAATATCCCACTTTAACTACAAAGCACTCCGCATTGAATTATATGGAAGAAAGGAAGGTTCATGAATTACTGTTGTTACCTTAATGTAGTCGTCTTTGGTGTTGTTTACCCTGCAAACAGGCTAACGGGAGGAAGAAGAGCCTGCACGGACGCTATACAAATGTGAAATACGCCCTTACATTGACCCATCATTAGACTCTGTTCAGACGCTGCTCCATGTCCACTCGTGCCGAACGAAATTAAAACAAAGGAAATAATTGGCCGGCTTCGTTTATCTAATTAGGTTTGGCACATAAGTGCAGCGGCATCTGAAACGGGCCTAAAAATATCAATTAACCCGTGAAAATATTTCAATGTAGAATGGACCAATAGGCGTTTTTATGTTTAAAATTTAAGGCTGGTTCACATTTGCGACATAAGCATAAGAACATACTCAAGCGCATATTGTACTTCGTGGTTAGTTAACCCCTTTATACTTAAGTAGAACAAAGCATTCATCCAACCTTAAAGTACAATCTGCGCTTGCGTATGTTCTTATGCTTATGTCGCAAATGTGAACCAGCCTGTAGACGCATATATTCCAATTTGTATAGCATCCGTGCAAGCTCTCCTTCTTCTCTCCCTCCCTGGAGCCTGTTCGCAGGCTATTATTGTTTAATTTATCATTTCTGTTTGTTGTCACTAATATACTTTTTATATAGTTTCGATGTAAATAAAGTGATGATGATTACCAAAACGTAAAAGGTTTTCTAGTGCAATCAAACTACCTTTTTTCGATCACTTTTTTAATTTTACTTGGCCAAACCATTTCTTATTTTGTCTTTTCAGAATGCCTACAATCTTTTGGAATAGAAAATAAAGGTATCACGGACAATATGATGACGTCATCATCTCAGGTTGATAATTCCCATACTGCATCTCACGGTCGTCTGTATGGCAGCTCGTCGTGGTGCAGCTCCACAACATCCAACACTGAGTACATACAGGTTGACCTTGGACAGATGAAGACAGTAACAGGAATCGCTACACAGGGAGATCCTACTGCTAATAAGTGGGTTAAGATATTATGTCAGTTACAGTACGAATAACATGACGTGGAATGAGTACAGAGGTGGCCAAGCAAACAAGAAGGTACGTTTTTGCACAGAAATTATATTACCCAAAGGACGTTGAATTCTTTTAGTTAGACTGGCAAAAGGTGATGGTCTTGAAATTCATATGTAAACATATTGTTTTATATGTTTACCTTTTCCATCAAAGAAGTTTGAAGAGTAAAATAGAACGTAATTAAAGCATCAAATAAACAATGACGGCTGTTTATTTGTAGGAGTGGTTAATGTCTGTGAGTATCCGATCGTTCGTATCGGGTAAAGAAAAAGCGTTTTTGAGTACTTAATGCAACTGTTATGTTGTCTCCTTCACTTGCCCTTATCTTTCCCCTTTCTCTTGGACAACATTAATTTAGGGTCTTAAATACTGTAACTAAATAAGAATAAATGCCTATTAGGCCAACGTTTTATCATCGATATCGATATTGTATGTGCCACCGTATGTATAGTTGCATGTAAGATCTTTGTGAGTGTTTCTAATGATGCAAATATAGTGGTAAAACGTTTATGAAGAAAAAAAATACGAATCCGTAAAACTTGGTAAAACAAGAGCCTGCGGGCAGGCTACATAAATGCGGCCTGTACTTTTAGAACTGGTCATTCTCTTCTTTTAGTTTCGTTCTTCAAGCATTTGTGGAGATTCACTAACTTTATAAAGGCTGTGCAGACACTCACGCTCCAATTAAATCTAAACGATCAAAAGGAAATCAATCACCTCGGGTCTCGGAGACTGGAAACCTCTAGAAATACGGCGTGATCGTGATTTCCACCGAAAAAAAGCTCACGCATCCAACTCTCGTTATCATTGGAGTATGTACCGTAAATTTAGAAACTGTGCTAATCGTGAAAAAAAAAACAGCTTAAGTCAGAACTCGACTGCAAACTCATTGAGAATAGACCAGTTTGCGGTAAATTCCGACATTTTGAAAGGGGTGCAAACATGTCCCGAAATACAGTGTTTGTATGGGAATCCGATGGCAAATAAAATCCGTAAAATCGAATATCTGAAATATTCTTCAAATACAAACTTAAGATACCAGGTAAAATATTAACTCATATCAATAACTGAATAGCAAGCAAAAGTGTAATTTTGAACTTCCTGCGGCCTCTTCCATATTAGGAAAATAACATTCATGCAGATCTTCACAAGTTCTATGCCTCTACGGAAGTGAACGGTCCAGGCAAATATTCGACGAGTATTTGGTTTCGAGATGGAGATTCTAGCTATGTCGTTTACGGCGATGATGTCTCAAAGTTATCTGCAGTCACTCAAAGACGCATCGATGACGCATTGCAGGGAATGGTTGGTGGTTTCCCATATACGTTGACCCTAGATAAGAGTGCGAAATATCCTATTCGAGCAGTTCCTTTTACCGAACCGGCACAAGACATAGATCTCACCAAGTTATGGATATACGTCACACCTACGAAGAAGTTCGAAGCAGGCGTTCCAAATATATTCAAGGAGATCGTTGTAAAGCATACGACAGCAAAGGAGTCTCGTAGATGGTTATCAGGTCCGGATTTCAAATACTGGCCTCAACAACTTAATTTTGCAACGTGGTGTGCAACTTCCGGATGTGGAGTATCGTTGTTCGACCCCACTTTCAAAACATATCCACTAGTTATCCAAGGGTTCCTACGATTCCATGTTTATTTCACGATACGAAGAATTCTACACGAACTTGAAGCTCCTCTACCTAGTGACAGTGCTTTCAAGCAACTCGACAATCTCTATAACAAATCAGTCCTTGAGAAATTGTGCATCGAATTCGGTATATCTCGAACGCCAGACTTTCGGTGGGATGGTTTAGGAGACGTCTACGTAAACTCTCATGGAAGAATGGTGAACTATACGGAGAAGTACGCACATAATACTTCATACTCTGCGAAGTGGCCTGGTGGTGACTTTAAGTTTCCTGAGGAGAGTCGTACGGACTACCAGTTTCCTTTATCGTACATTAGCAACGACAACGGTAAACAGTACAATTGGTTTACACCACCAATCGGTAGAGGTTTGACAGATGCTGGATTGGGTAGGTTGAATAGATCTGTCGAGGCTTTTGGACATTGCATGCTTGGCGCTCAAGCCGACTTGAACGAATCCATCGTAGATAGTTTCAACGTCAAAGAAAAGTTTAAGAGCTTGGTTGAAGATGCTATTAAGGTAGACGACTTAAAGTTAAGTTACGATAACTATCTTCTTGCTATAAGTAATACGCATAAGAGGCTCGATCTAGCAATAGCTACAAGCGTGCGATTATTGCCAAGCAATCTAGTGTACTATCTTGGTAAGAAAGATGGTTATAGGAATCCAATCCCGAAAGCCACGAAAGGTATGGTGCTAGGCACTAACGACATCAATGCAGAAGTCAAAGGACGCCCACCTCCTCCTATGGAAGGACCACCAGATAAGAAATTGGTGCCGCCTCTAGAGACTCACAAGAAACGAGTTCCTGTACCAAGGGCTATCCCACAACATGAGATTAATCTCGCAGTGACAGCCATTGCCGCAGCTGGAATTGCATGGATGTTGTTTCGTTAACGTCGTTTGTATTGCTCTATAGTAATCACCACTATTGCTACGATGAATAACCAAACGTTCTGTGCTAGTACTCCCAGAGCTTTACCAGCCATAGTAAATATGAAACTCACAATCGATCCAATCATTCCAGGTAGGATCTGTCCAAGTTTCTTTCCCATTTCTTTTAGCAACCCCCAGTCGTTTTCAAGCCCTTCTTTACTGCATCTGCTGCTTTATCGATACCAGACTTTACTGGTTTCGGTACGGATCTCGATAGAAGGGAAACTATCGTACTAACGATAGCGCCAACGGAAGTTACCACTGCAAGAACGGTCATTCCATGCTTTCTGAAAATGTATTTGATCCTTTCACGTAGAGACATACGTTCTAGTATGGCTTCTTCTTGACGTTCGAGTAATTCTATTTCGTTATGGATGTGTATTTTCTCTTCCTTAGCTGCTTCCTTCTGATCCTCAGTTGACGTTGGATCTTGAAGTATGCTATCTTCCATTTCGAGATGTTCAGTGGCCTTTTCTTGACCTTGGATGACTTGTTCTGCTCTTTGTGCATCCGTAGGACCTAGAACGAATTTGAGATCCTTGCCCATATCTCGATATCTTCCACCCTTCAATGTGGTCAAAGGGATGGCCTTCTCTTTACTTCCAAATGCGTGAAGATAGATTCTGCCCCGTTCCTTATCGGCATCCCATACTTTAGTTATCTCAAGGTCTCCACGAATCCCTACATCCGCATAGTGTTCCCATACAGCATCGAATAACATTTGTTTTATTCTATCCGATATACCTGTTTCGAAGAATACGTGGCGATCGCTAAATTTCGGACGTGCGATTCTATCCTCATCCATCAATTCACTAAACTCTCCATCTGTCAATGCCGTTTCCTGATACTTTGGTCGAGCACCTTCTTCATTGTAATTGCGTCTAGTTTTCAGGTTGAGTGATTCACTAGGATCCACATTCGTAGAGTCTGTAAACACCAATTTCCGTGCTTCTTCATTGACAGTATCGTCGTCGTCTCTACCCTTTCCAGCTTCATCAGTTCTTTCCTCATACCTCCCACCAGAGTCCATGTTAGACATAACTATATATATAGTTATATTCAACATGATCTCCTCGAAGTTGGATCCCACACAAGCACGAAGAGAGCCTCATGCACTCAAGGCTCCACGAGACTTGTATAGGAAAACTTTCACTCGATCATCTGCCAATCCAGGTGAGACTCTATACGTGGAAGTCCCAAAGCTAGAAGAAGGTGTAGTACTAGTACCTGGTAGCTTAGCGCTATTGGGCGACATCGTACTATCTAGTGGACATGCGAATAACAGAGTCGTTTCGAACGTTGGACGCTGCTTGGTCATGCGTAGAATCTGTAGGATGGGAGCTGAAACAGTAGAAGACCTTGTCAGGCCAGACCTCCTACAAACGTACTCCGATGTATACCTATCTACGCAGGAGAGAGAATCTAGAGTACAACAAGGCATTCAATCAGAGAACGTAAACAAGCTACGATCGAAAGCTGGTGACGCAAGTACTTCGTCTGCTGCAGACAACGCGCTCCTAGATGCATGTGGTTCCAAGTATAGGATTCCATTAGATGTTGACATTCTGACACAACATGGAGTTCTATATCCATATGCCTTAGAAAATACGATCACATTCGAGTTGACTCTAGCGCCTGCCAACGAGGTCGTAATTGGATCGGATACGACGAAGATAGGTACGTACCAACTTACCAACATCCAACTAGAATACGAAGCAATCAGGGACGGAACACTGGCTAGTAGTGCACTTCACAAATACGAAATAGGTACTGCATTCCTATACAACTACGCTGTTCACTTCAAGACAGTAGATATCGCCAAAACGTCCGATACTTTGATATCTCAAAACGTTAACGTTCCACGACGATCCTTTGCTGGACTACTTCTACTATTCATAGATCCACCTACCATTGGCACGCGAGATAGTGAAGCATTCTCGAATCCCGATATTTTGAAGGTAGAAGTAGATGTCAACGGGATTCCCAACAGACTCTTTCCAAGCGGCATGCTTCCCCTAGATTTCTGGGAGGCTGCAAGAGGCTGGTTTGGTACACCCAATACTTCCATGACTCCAAAGAAGTTCTTTGAAAATAGATTCGCTATCCTAATCGATTGTCGCACAGCAAAAGATTCCACCGTTCATGGTGATGGCTTGGCACAAACCGGCAGTGGAAAGGACATCGACATTCGCATACATAGAACTGCGAAGGGAAGTGGAAATGTGAAAATGCACATCTATGTCCTTGCGGATGCTCAGGTCACGATATTGAACAGATCTCTGCAGAGTATATTATACTGATGGATTCTCTCGTAGAGCACGTGCCGTTCAACGCACTCATAGTCGGTCCGACGAATTGTGGGAAGACTGCGTTTCTCATAGAACAACTTCGTGGATCATTTCGTGGTAAGTTCGATTACATAGTACTGATTTGTCCTACGTATGCCCACAACAAAACTTATCGTGGATTTGCAAATCGAGATCCTCGTTTCTTCGTCATGTCACCACCGCAGGATGCCATCGATGCTACTTTGAGTATTTGCGCAACATTTTGGTCAGGTACCAATACTCTATTGATTCTCGATGATTGCGCCGCATCGAAGGACGTCAAGAAACGAACTGACAAGCTAGTGGACTTAGCCTTTTCTGCACGACATATAGGGCTTTCCGTTTGGGTGCTGTCCCAACAATTAACGAGCATATGTAAACCCTTCCGTGAGAACGTAGCTATCGTAGTAGCATTCCATACAGCATCGGCCGTAGATGGCAAAAGGATATTTGAGGATTATGGAGGCTCGCAAGAATGCAAAGAGTTACGAACGATACTTGGATCCCATAAGTTCGCTCGCATGTGCTTCTGTCTCCGCCATCCTTTCGAGGTAGTGTTAGAGCTCCCAGTACCTACAACATATTATCATGGATAAAGAAATACTCGAGATATTCGGTGAGGATGTAACAGGCCCACCACCAACCAACCTAGACGTCGTGTCAGACAATCGCGAATCACTTTCGATCTTAGCTGCAACAGGCGTAACGAAAGAATACCTAGGTAAGAACTTTTCCCTAGGAGACATCTATAGACTTCCTGAGAAAGAAGTAGACAAGTTGTATAGGAGGTATCAGGCCGTTCTAGCTCAGCAAGTAACGAAAGGCTTAGTCGACGGTGTGACACGTCTAGCTACCCGCCTAGTTGCCTACCTAGTACCAATAGATTCTCAAGAAGCCCTGATCAAGGACCTACAAGAAGACCCTCTAGTCCGCAACGAAATCAGTGCTGCGACTGGCCTACTATCGCTTAAGGCAGGTCGTCTTGTAGCGCTAGCTAGCGTTCTATTTCACGTATCTGGCCACGTAGTCATTTCTGGTACAAATGTTGAACCTCCACATATACCTACTATATCGAATCAAGATGGAAGGACAGATAACTGCGAATCCTCCGACGACTGTACCAACTAAGGTAGAAGATCCAAAGCGCGCTACGGCTGGAAAAGAACTACGCAAAGAGAAAGGTTGGTTCGAAAGCGCACCTACTAATACTGTCTTCGCAGTCATCGACGCAGGCGACATACTGGTCGACATGAGCACTTTCTTATTTGCCACAGGCGCCTTATTGTTTTATACAGGCGCTTTATTGATTGGTATAGGCGACATACTGATCGAAGCGTTCATTCCTGGTACAACTGTTGAACCTTCACATATACCTACTATATCGAATCAAGATGGAAGGACAGACGGATCAGATAACTGCGAATCCTCCGACGACTGCACCAACTAAGGTAAAAAACCCAAAGCGCGTTGCAGCAGGAAAATTAGCTTGGGAGAAGGTCACTGCCCGTGCAAAAGAAGCTCAAAGGATGGAGATAGAACGTGAAAATGAACCGTCCAAAGAAACTGACGTAGAGAAAGGTCGGTTCGAAAACCTGACTATCCTCGCAGTCATCGGTACTGGCGCTACATTGTTTGGCACGTACTTTGCGTACAAGAAGTATGTAGATGGCAACACGCGAGCTGCCGACGTTAGCACGACACGACCTGCAGCTCCGGCAAAGCTTACGATGCTAGACATGGAGTAACACTTAAAGACTCGAGACCATACTTATATATGTCGAGATGGATAAGGAATTGATGAAGACGGCAACCGATGCATCTATAATTGTTGGACTCGCTTCTGGTATTGGGTGGATCGTAAAAAAGACTACCAAGGAATCTATGCTTAGCAATCCTTCTTCTTCCCTAGTGAATTACGCAAAGTGGACTGTCGTGATACTTGGTAGCTTATACGCGAAACAATATCTTGAGAAACAAAAGATCATACCGTAATGGGAGCAGCAATTGGAATGACAGTTTTCGCCGCTGTTTTGAATGCGACGGCATTTACTGGTGGTGGCATACTAGCTAGAATGATTGGAAAGGGTGATACGGATACAGAACAAGAGAGACACGATAGGGCCCTAGAAAGATATGAATCTGAAATGGCAGCGCGTAGAAGCAAACGTCAAAGAAAATACGACTTTGAACAAAATCAGGAAAGTCTTGAACGCACCGCACACAACGATCAAAAATATACCAACAAAGCCTTAGTGCAATCCGATAAGTTACGTAAGGCGCTTAAACAGCTCAAAGGAATGAAAGAACCCCGCTTATCTGACTACTACCGACCCTCAAACAATCAGAAGACTGGCGAGTTGCTCTACGTTGGTGGTGGAATGCTAGGCGCTGGATACGCTATTAGTAAATGGTTATAGAAACGTACTAGGTACTACTACTAAGCTACTACTAAGCTACTACTAAGTTACTACTAAGCTACTACTAAGCTACTACTAAGCTACTACTAAGCTACTACTAAGCTACTACTAAGCTACTACTAAGCTACTACTAAGCTACTACTAGCTACTACTAAGCTACTACTAAGCTACTACTAAGCTACTACTAAGCTACTACTAAGCTACTACTAAGCTACTACTAAAAAAAAAGAAAAAAAAAAAGAAAAAAAAGGAAAAAAGAAAGGAATGAGGCCTGGTTCTTATTCTTTTTTTTTTTTTTTTTTCATCTGTTGAAGGTTAGAATGTATAGATGCATGATGGATTCTAAACTTGCGAATATCTTCTATGGTCCTATGGGCTATTGGAAAGGTCACGCTGCAATTGGCAAGCTATCGGTAGCAGCGAAAGCATCAGAAGACGTAGCTAGGAGTTGGTTGGAAAAGCAATCTATGTGGCAAATATATCTACCACCACCAAAACACATTCCACGACCGCATTGGACTGTATCGAAACCAAATGAAGTCCACCAAGCTGATTTGATATTTCTACCACACGATCGACCTGGGCGTGGACGAAAGCTATACAAGTACGCATTGGTCGTAATCGATGTAGCTTCTCGATACAAAGAAGCCGAACCTTTGGCGTCTAAAGATAGTGGTGAAGTTGCTGCTGCATTCGAACGAATCTATAAACGTAGTCCACTCGCATGGCCAAAGACGTTGCAAGTAGATCCTGGTAGAGAATTCATGGGACGTATGTCTGAAACGCTAGAACTACATGGTACGAAAGTTCAACGAGGTGAGGCTGGTAATCATAGAGCGCAAGGTTTCGTCGAACGAGCGAATAGAACACTAGCTGAGAGATTGTTTGGATATCAATATGCACAAGAGATGGTACTTACTTCGGAAGGATCAGATGAGCGTAGTAGAGAATGGGTAGTTCGTTTACCAATGGTTATCAAAGCCATGAACAGTGAGGTGACTCGACTTACAGGAAAGGAGCCTTCGAATTCCGTAGTGACGCAGCAAGTAGATCTGAAGACTCCTACGTATTCGCGCACTGTTGGCTTGAGAGAAGAGCGCCTACCATTCGACGTTCTAGTTCGATATCTTTACGCACCAGGAGAATTGGAAGGAGGTGAAAAACGTAGAGCTACTGATCCTGTGTGGAGTTTGCAGATATACACCATTTCGCGAAGTGTAGTATCTTCGGGGCAGCCTGTGCTGTACTACCTTGCGAAGCGAGAAGGGGAGAAGGATGCACCCAAACGTGGATTCGTTCGTGAAGAGCTACAAGTTGTTCCTAGGGATACGGAACTACCACCAAAAGGAATTCTGTTTGTACCCAAGCGCTAGACAGCGTACTCTATTGGCTCGGTGTGGATTCCATCGGGAAGAACGCGTCTTTTGTCGTAGTAAGCCGATAGCCCAAGCTTCTGTTGTTCGTAGGTTGCCATACCTTCTGGCAATAATCGGAAGCCTCGGTTCTTCGCCATGTCTATACTACCCTGGAGGGCTGCTTCGAATCGTTCCCACGAAATGTCGTTGTGCCGCCTAGACATACCTTTGGTGGAATACTTCTTGCTGCCACCCGTATCGACGTAGTAGGCTTTCGAGCATAGGGCAATGGCGCGCTGTCCTTCGAATTCGAGTTTGAAGAGTCCTGGGGTACGACTGCTACACTTGTCCCAAGCTAGCCATTCCTTCCTTTCGGCTTCGAAGTCCTCTCGTAGGTCTGATCTTACAACTTCGTCTATGCTGTTTCCAGAGATGGCAATGTACGCACTGTCCGTGTCCATCTGTATATATTCGAAATCCTTGCGATCGATGTACTTATCAAGGAAGTCGTAGTAGAACTCGAGCATACGCAGCTTTGCGAGCTGGTACACAGCGATACCTACTTGGAAAGGGCGTTTGATTCGGATATGGTCCTTCCTACTCTCGAGTTCGTACGCCTCGCCAATCTCTTCCAGGTCTTCGAACCAAACACTTCGCAATGCTTTGTCCACAATCTTCTCGTCTTTTGTATAGGTGACATTTGTTTGGCGTCCCAAGTCTTCGAGCAACTTTCCATAGGCGCTGTTTCCTAGTAGCTTGAACACATCTGCCAGCAAAGCTTTACTTTTGTCTACGTCTCCCATGCGTCGCGCCTCGGTGACTTGGTCCACGAACCATCCGAAGATTTCTTTGGGTTCGTAGTCTATCGTGCGGTAGACAGCAGTGATCACTGCGCCATGGTCTAGATACCAAAGTAGAAGAGGAGCATAGAGTAGCAACTTCTTTCCAGAGAGACTCCCAACTAGCTTCGTTTCCTCACTGCGCTTTCTACCAGTCTTCTCAAGGTAGGCCAACATTTGTGGAGGAATTGCTTCCTTGGGGATTTTCTTGTTGTAGAAGAAGGAGGGCATCTCCTCAAATTTCTGCCACAATTCTTTTGGTATCTCGATGTCTACTTCTGCATATCCAAACCACGCACCGTTTCGTAGACATTCGACAAATCCTTCGGCTTCTAGACCTGGCTCATCGTAGTGAACGACCTCTTCTTTTCCACAAGGCATTTCGAATTCCATCGTAGAAAGATATAGGGCGTTGGCATCGTATCCAAGAACCTTGCGACACACCTTGGTTCCACCCTGATGACTACGAATCTTAGTCACTCCTGCTTCGTGGCGTCTGGTGAACACTATGCTTGGACCTCCCACGACAGCGTCTTTCAGCATGTGGTAGGCTTCCTTACTTGGAGCGTACATCTCAGCTCCCCTTTCTACACTACCTCGAAGCAGGAACTGTAGCGAGACTCCTGGGATGGACACTGCGTCTTTCAGCATGTCTACTCCCTTCTCATGATAGAAATCTCGCATTTTTTCGAGTGCCTCTAGGAATGGAACTACGTCTAGGTTGTTGTAGTATCTTAGCCAGTCTGCAAAGGTCTCCATTCCCTTGTCGAGAAAGGTGCGCTTGCAGTCTTCGAACTCTTCCCTAGATAGTAGGTGTTCTCTTTTCAACTTCGAACCCCACTCTGGATAGTCTGGTAATCCAACGTGATCCAACTTGTCAGGAGAGTCAAACCACTCATATGGGAAGAAACTCTTTTGCAACTCGCATCCATAGGCAGTGATCCAACGTTCGTAGGAAGTACCTGGTCCAAGGTAGTTCATCACATCGAGGAAACGGAAATCGGGAGTCAAGAGAAACATAGTGGTGTTGGCTTTCTTTGCCACCCGGACCTTTGGACAGGTGTCGGCAATGGTTCCTACGAAGTGCTCCCTGATCAGGTTGAGATCGTACCTGCCAGAGTTGAATCCCAATACTGGAACTTGGCTGATCCATTCGTCGATTCTCATCCGTTGTGCCTTCGATAGGGTGTCAAAGGAGAATTCAGGTGTCTTGGGGCAGAACCGTTCCGCAACGACTTCTCGGATTGCTTTCGCTCTTCGTTGGAGTTCTTCGACAAAGGCGGCTACAAGTTATTTTGGTTCGCGTCGACAGAGGTGGGTTGGTGTTCGATCGTACGTGTCGGCAATTGATACTGATATTGGGACATGGACGTTTTCGATGGTCAATCGGTCCGTTGGTTGTCTTCCTTTCGTTGTATCGAGATAGGCTTCGAAATCGTAAACTATGGCATGTGGATAGGCGGTTTGCGTTGGAGTTGGAACCGGCTTGTTTTTCTTCTTTGTAGAGCAACCCCAAGCCTCCACTACTACATAACCTGCCTCACGTAGACTCTCCGTTCTTTCGCAGGTCTTGAGATAGAGCCTCCTTTCCCTAGGGAAGCATTTCGGGCAGCCATGGAAATAGCATCCATGAAATTGGAAGATGGTTTTCGAAAGAGGTTCGTAGCCGTCGACCGGCGCTCCTTCGATCCAATGCTCTCCACCATGCCCACAAGCTGCGTGATGAATGTGTTGCCCAATCCTTTCGGCTTCGCGTTTCAACCAGCATAGAGCGACTTTGCTAGCGGTGCTCTCTGGCCAGAAGGCTTTTTCGTATGCCGACTGGGGTACTGTGATTACTTTTCCGGGGCAAACAATCTTCGTTTCTCCACGACTGCAACGATCTGCATGGCGTTGAAGGTTGCAAGCCTGTGTGAACCGTTGCTTACAGTCATTACATACGTAGATGTGCCCTAGCTTTTTGACGTCCTTGATATAGAAGGCATGTCCTTCGTATATCCCAATCGTCATCGTATGCTTGGAGTGAGCTGCATGTCGCGTCAGATGCCAAACGCCATCCTCCGTGGGTTCATACACCCGAATACCGATTCCAAAGTGTAACTCGACTTCCTCCAGCTGGTCTAAGGAAGTTCTGGGAACGTCTTGCGTGGGCGCTGTCAGGCGATAGAAGTCCTGGGCAAGTCTTCGAGCTGTGACGCAACACCTATCTGATCGTGCTCCTTCATGCATGGCAAGGCAGCGCCACAGACATAGGTTGTCACCATATCGATCAAGGGCAAGCATTCCTTTTTTTCTGGCGAAGCCATTGAGGCAGTGGGCCTGTTCCCAACAGAGGCTGACGATCGATCACGACTTTGACATCCACGTAGATCCAACGCACGAAGGCCCATTGGGTATTTGGTCGATTGATGTTGTCAGGATTCAATCGAGATAGCTCCCTGTCGACCACCCACTCTTCTGCATCTCCTAGGATGTTCACCCATGGAGAGCCGGGGACAGTCTTGGAGAATAGCATCACACGCCCGTCGTTGACATTGCGAATGCGATAGGTGTAGCTGTAGCGCAGGTAGAAGCTGGTGGTTACCTTTGCAACTAACTTTTCCATGATCCTAGGGGTCAAATCTCCTGCCACACCTTGGAAGAAGCGCCATCGAATAGTACGGCGGCCTATCTCCACTCCCTCGAGCATTCCATCTCTCTCATCGAGAATAGCACCTGCCTCTCGAGCTAGACTCCGTGGAAGCGACTCACTACGCGGTCTCGCCATTCTCTCTTCGATATAACTATGTGTTAGGATAGCTCTAACAGATACTCAAATTTGGATTTTTAGGTGTAAGGATGTTGCGGGGCGATATAACTATATGTAATCATATCTCTAATAGGGTTATCAAGTTTGGATTTTTATGTGTAAGAATGTCTAGTGACAATTTGGATGACCCTTAGTACCCCCTAGTAGTATAGGTGGAATTAAAATGATACAACTTTTTTGTTGTGCAAGGGCGTCATAAAGTGGATTTCCGAATTCACTTTATGACGCCCTTGTGCAAGAAAAAAGTGGTATCATTTTAATTCCACCTATACTACTCAGACAAACGTAAGCAGCAAAGGCAAGCGACATTGCCAGACTGAATTGGATTGTGGTTATACCTGCCTAGCTGTGCGAAACGGATAAACTAGAGCGAATTTCAGAGTGTCGAAAGACCAAACGCAAATTACTCACAGCCAGCCAATCACAGGAGCGAGTAATCACACGTAACTCATAAATGGCTTCCCTGTGAGCCAATGACAAACCAAAGCAAAACCAAAACCAATTTGCGTTTGGTTTTACGTTGGAATCTGATTGGTTGGTTTATTTTCTAAGCCAATAGAAGAGCTTAGTAAACACAAAACCAAAACACTTCCGACACTCAATTGAAATCCGCTCTACAGTGTAATTCGAAAATCCATTCGCAGGAGGCTATTAATATTCGTCTTAAACTTTTTGACCCAAAAACAAACGAATTTAATAGACTTTCAGGTACAACCACAACCATTTCCGGGTCTGGGTCGCTTGTCGTTTCTTCGGGACAACCCGATGTTGAAATAGCCAGTTGTATCAGCTAGGAAGAATTGATAACTTAGTAGCGACTGAAGCTGAGCTGAACCGGTAGAGCTCCGCAAACCTCATAGCAAACCTTTCGCGCCATTCTTCCCTTGTCCAAATATATTGCGGTTTCCCAAATTAAACGCCATTGCAGGCTAGGATACAAACCTCATGTAACTCAATGGTGCCCAGTTACAAATGCACTATGCCCTGATTAAAGACATATGTGATAGAACGCTAAAATCTCAAAAAAATTGTTAACTTGGAGACAACCAAGCTACAGAACTACATGAAGCTAGCTACAGTTTTCCAGCGTGAAACTGGCTTTGAAACAAATTACATTTCTATCTTGTCTCTCGCCTCATATCGATCAGTGAAACATTTGTGCGTGACAAGTGAAGCATATATCGAAAGTTATTTAATGCTACATCCGGCTAGCTAAATCGAACCACGTGTGTTTGTGTGACTAGTGTGTCTCCTGTGTTTCATTTTCATTTCATTGTATTACTTCCATCACAAATTTCTTGCATAATAATACAATACAATATTAAAGTGATGAGCAAAACTGCTTAAAAAATAGACCCATTAAAAAAGTCGTCAAGTGATATATAAAATTACAATACAATTTTAACATAGGTCAATTTATCAGTCCCGGGTTTCAGTGTCTGGTTTAATTTGTCGTCCTTGTACCCTGAGGGCCGACAGAGGTCCTTCTCGCTAAGTTTACTCAAAATCAGCGAGTGCCGGCTAGCAAGATCGAGAAGGACCTCTCGCGCCCAAGGTATCCGGTTGCTGTGGCTTAAAACGGAAAATTGAATTTGTGGGCCGGGGGGTTGCTTTCACTGTATACTATCTATACTCGTAACATATAATACACAACGAATGCAAAACCCTCTAATTTGAAATCACTAATACTTGCCCTTTTAAAGCCACAAGGACGACAAAACACACCAAATATTAAGGTAATCCTATGGTTTTTCATAGTTTTCGTATTCGATCAGTCCAATATATTTCGCGACACATCGATTCTTTGGGTAATCCTCATATATATATTTCCTGTAACATTAATAAATACAAACGATCACAACTCGAACAAGATTGTGGATCCCTTGAGGACAATTTCCCACTGTTTTCTCCCGGTAACTCGAACTCATTGTACAGCCGTAGGATGAACAGCAATGCCAGAGAAAGTTTTCGAAAACGCTTTAATTTATTATGAATCAAGTTGAAGTGAGTGTATACAATAATACACCTTTAGAAGGTTCGTAATACCTGTACTGTACATACTGACAAATTATTAATCCTGAAACATAAAACGACATGACCTCACAGTGTGGAATTTAATCTGGGCTAATATTAGGTAGTTAATGATTATCTACCAAGATCTGGTTGCCACGCATTTCATTTTCAATATATGACTTAACTTGGCATAAATTATGTACTTGAAGCGAGCATGAATTCATTCACACCGCTTTATTTCCTTCTAGTATTTCTACCCCTACAGCCGTTTGTCGAACCAGGTAAGTTGTTTGAGCATGTAATAGTTCTTGTGAGGTAACTGCGATTCTTTTGGCTGTCTGCTTGTGTCTGTGTACTAGAGACATTTAGTGCTACATTATTGGCATTTTCGTCGACCAGTTAAGTTGTATCGGACTTCGGAATCAAGCGGGAATAACTTTTAATCGCGAATGAACCCCGTGTCGAATAGATCACGCATGAATTAAAGTAAAAAAGCAGATAGCATATTAACACAGCTGGGTTTGCTAGACGATGCCTGATTGCTGAAACATCGATTTCAACCAAGTACTAAATTGCATTCGAATAGTAAAGTAAACGTACGTGTACTGCCGAGTCCCGCGTTATAAAGCTCACAATGGGCTTAAGAGACACTCATTAACTTGTGTATATCGAAAGGCATTAATGGTCTTCGATAAATTACATAAATCCTGGCAATAATACGGCCTCTGGACCGACAAATCTATGAAAGTGGTTTGTGCTTGGACATGAAGATCAAACTAATTACATGTTCACCACCCCGCAGTGTAGGCACTAGTACTTGTATATGTAGACTAGAGACTCACCAATAATGTCTATCCAATACGAGTTCGAGTATAGAAAGAGTAAAGACTGAACAAATATCTGAACAGCAAAAGTAAAATCATCCAGGCATTATCTATAAATCTCAATCATTTCATAGTCTATGTTATAAACATATAGTTATAGTTTTGACATGATATGGTGCAAACCACGCTTATTTATGTTCGCCCTGTCATATGGTAACTTTGTCAGGCCCAGGCAGCTTTCGGAGTTCTCTTTAATCTTATTTCATCCCTTTAAAACTTATATGAAGGTTTGCACATTAGAGTTCTACACTTTGTAGACTATTTTAAACATTTGAGTAAGAAGATACTGAAGAATATGCTACTGAGTTATTAATCGACACCTAATATAATATCTTGCCCAATCGATGTATCAAATATCGGCAAATCCCAAACAAAACAAATTATTATATTTCTAACATTCTTTTATTTTAATCCAAACTTTCACTGTGAATAAATTCGTTAAATCCCGTTAACTTCCTGGACATGCCAAGACAAATGCTTTTCTGATAAAGGTAATCGACACAGCGCGAATACAGTTCGGGTCGAGGTTGCATTACAGGAGGCCTAATGATGCATTGACAATTATTGCTGTCAATCATGGAATTAAACAGTGTTCAATGTTAACGTTTTCTATAACAATTATTGTGTGTAAAAACGGTTATTACTGTGAGAATTATTCCAACTTTTATTCCATTCGCAAACCTTAGGTAGCGTTCGATTGAACGTATTCCGGATAACGAATACACAGCATAATCACTACAAGCTACAAATCATATCGGAATTTTTTAGCCACTGTTTAAATACTAAATGTATCCTGAATATCATATGTCAGCAAGCGTTTGTAGCTGACAGTGCAAAATGTGCCTGAACCATTGATTTCTAGAGACGATAAAATTCTGGAATACAGTTCAATCAAGCTTCTATTAGAAGTGTCCACGTTCGCCGGTTGTTTTAATCGATCTGTTTGCATAGCGCATCACGCTTCATTTAATTTAGGGCGAAACGAACAAGTCTGGTTAATCTTTCGCGTGTTTTTCTTTTACATATATGTACTTCAAGTGGTTCAAAGGCTCAAATTGTTGAAACTGTCAATACTATTGTTGATAGGAATCATGTGAACACCTTGATAACTGGCGTCGAAAAATTAGAACTGAACAGTAAGACCGTTTACGCTGTATTAAAATGTGTGTTTACTGAAATACAGCGCAACTAATTCGTTTTCTGCCGGCCTGTACGCCAAATGTTTGTTAGTCCAGCTTTCGTGCATACAGTATTTCCTTGACTAGTCACCCCGGGGTATTATTATATTTTTATTGGCCCCCATTGTTGGCACCATCTCCACAAAAGTCGACTTGTGGTCTAAATAATTATTTCAAAAATTAAACTGAACAGAAATAGCTGGTGTCATATGACAATAAGACGTTCATTAATTGTTAGGCGATCATGGTTAATATCAGTTTCGTAATTGTCCTCGTTAGAGTGCGGTTGACTTTTTAAGCTTGTATTATCTGACTTTATTTAAGTTGTTCTTCGACTTGCTTATTATTAGTATAGGTGTGAGCAAGAGCCCATGAAAAAACCTTATGAGTTCAAATTAATCCAGAATTGCACGAGTAAGCCATATGATTACTTGTTAATAATATTCATCCGCCGTATTTGTGCTTTTTGTCGTGATGTTATATATTCAAAGGATTTCTTCATCTTTTTAACTTTTCCCGGCTGTAAATGTGGAAATCTCTCTTTGTTATTGTTCTACATTGTTGCAAAAGTCAATCAGTCAATCC